>OZ010694.1:5219043-5348145 GCA_963932265.1 Thymelicus lineola | reverse complement strand
GATTTTCATAAAAGAAATGTTTATAAATATTTTTTTAATTTTCATTTATTTAATTTCTTGAAAGCAAATAATAAACAATCATAATATTTATGATCTCTTTATTTATCTTTACCTTTTTGAAGCTTGTGTTTATAATTAACAAATAATGAAGATAAATAAAACACAAAACTATTTATTCGGTCATATTCAAGCACTATACTATATTATTATGTACAACCAACCAAAGGCATTTTTTATGTTTTACATATTCTACGCCTACAAACGATCATACGATTTTCTATTTTCCTAATTATTATCGGTAATCGATTTTGAGAATCATTTATCGTTGTCGAGAATCGGTAACGAATCAGTTTCGAATTGATATCGCTAGGATGGGGAATTATGGGGCACTAAATATTCTTGTGACAGCACAATGTGTCAAAAAAAAGTGACACGCTTGGTTTTCATACAATTCGAGGTACATGCGTCGTCTATTCTTGATATAATATGTCTGTGGTCGTTCACATATGATGTCACAACGATTTTCAGTGATTCAGAAGGCCCTGCTTTTGGACTGGCTGGAAATTGCACGTTTTCTTATAACGTCATAGTAGGTTCTAAATAGCATATCTGCATAACAAGTCCACAGAGTACGAAATAATAGCATTTTGCTCTTTGACTTTATAGTCTATAGACAAGACGGAATGAGAATGAATGACATTTGACAATTTTGACATTGACATGAATGAATGAACACAGAACAGTGGTGTTTCTTTTTATCGACTGTTATAATAGGTACCTGTGATGTGCCAACTCGGAAAAAACACGACTCGAGTAAACTCGAGTTGAAATTCAGGTATCCCGAATTGAATTCGAGTTACACAACTCGAGTTAGCAGGAAGAAACTGAGTGTATGATTTGTTACAATTTTTTTTTACATATTTGATCTTCCATCCAACTCTTGAGACATGATTTTTTTTGAATTTCGTAAATGAATTGAACTGTTTTTTTTTTGTTTTTTTCTCCTCATCATTTTTCTAATACATATACATTATACTACTATACATTATATATATCCAGAGTTGCCAAATGCCAAATCTACAGTTTTAACTGTAGATTTACAGTTTTTTCGTTAACATCATAGTTTTTAGTTTAAACCTCCAAATCTACAATTTTTCTTTATAATACTAGCGCCATCTATTTTATTCGCTGCGTACCCAAACTTAGGAATAAATAGTCAACCACCACCTTAAAAACAAAGTCAGATATTTAAAATTATTATGAGTTCAATGCTACCGAGTACCGATGACCATTTAAAGAGATTTTATAAAAATATGTGTGATTTTAAAAATAAAGATGAAACTGAAAATCAAGAGTAGGTATGTGCAAATTAAAAACGAGGCAGTTTTAGTAGAAATTGTGTAGATTTTTAAAGATTTAAAGTTGATCTATATTTATAAAATTGAAAAGAGATACACTGATTTAACAAAAAATCTCAGAAACTACCGAACCGATTATGATGAAATTTGGCAGGGAGATAGTTTATGCTAAAGAGACGTCAGCTAAGAACGGATTTTTGAAAATTCATCCCCTAAGGGTAAAAATAGGGGTTAGAAGTCATTTTCATACAAGCCAACTTCGTCAGTTTTAGAGTTATAAATATGAAATTTTTCATGTAAGTTTATAGTAATAAATAAAAGTTAACTTTAATACATTTTTTTGGAAAATCATCCCTTAAAGGGTTAATTTAGCCGATTGAACTCAGTAGGCAACTTCGTCATTTTTGAATTTAAAAACATGAAAATTTACATATCAGCTCAAAGTTAGAAACTTAATTTTGAAGTATTACGTTTTTTTGGAAAATCATCCCCTAAAAGGTTAATTAAGGCGGCGCAAGTTAGTATGGGAACTTCGTCAGTTTTGAAGTAAGAAGGGTGAAAATTTGTATTCAAGCTTATAGTTAGACACAAAAAATAATTGTATCACGGTTTTCTCGAAATTCATCCCCTAAAAATAGCGGTTGGTAGTCAACTATATACAAATCAACTTCGCCAGTTTTCGAGATATAAATATGAATTTTTTATGTAAGTTTATATTAATAAACCAAAGTTTAATTTAACATATTTTTTTTGGAAATCATCCCTTAAAGGGTTAATTTACGCGATGTAACATAATATGCAACTTCGTCATTTTTAAAGTAAGAAGGGTGAAAATTTGTATATAAGCTTATAGTTAGACACAAAAAAATAACTGTGTCATGATTTTCTCGAAATTCATCCCCTATGGGGCAAAACTAAGGGGATGTAAATATTTAAGAAACTTCGTCATTTTTGAACTCTGAAGTAATGTAAAACTTGATATGTAAGCTTATAATTAAGAACAAAAAATAATTGTTGCAGGTTTTTTTGGAATTTCATCCCCTAAGAGGTAAATAAAGGGGTTGCAAGTTTTTCAGGAACTTCGTTATTATGAAAATTAATATGTAAGCTTATAGTGAGAAAGAAAACTTTTGTATAGGGGACTTTACGGATGGGACGAGGAGGGGAGAGGGACAAAAATCAGGAAAGAGACCGGGAGCGGGAGAGGGACAGGTAGCGGGAGAGAGAGAGGGACAGATAGCGGGAGAGGGAGAGGGACAGGTAGCGGGAGAGGGAGAGGGACAGAGAACCGGAGAAGAAGAGGGGCAGGGAGCGGGAGAGGGAGAGGTACAGGAAACTGGAGAGGGACTGGGAGTGGAAGAGGAAGAAAGAGAGAAAGAGGGAGAGGGACTAACAGTGAAATTTATAACTTCAATAACGTGTTAGAGCACCAAAAATTTGTTTTTAAAATTATTGTCTTTCTGTCTGTCTGTTTGACTGTCAGGGCAACACATCAAAACCCTTGAATGATTTTTGATTGCATCGTAGGTTTTACTTTATAAATTCCTAAATTCGATATAAATTAACCTATTATTAAATTTTCTTCTATGAGTGGTACAAAATAAATATGATAAGCATAATTTCCGCGTGCGAAGCTGCGGGCAACTGCTAGTTTACTAATACAAGTATAATTTTCTTACTATATTACGTTGTTTTTAAGAATAGCTGTAGATTTAAAGTTCAATTGGCAACACTGTTAAAATCCATGCGCGCACCCAACGAACGAATCGTACTCTCGCTCTTTCGTTTGATTCGTTCATTTACCGCCAGCCCAAACACGAGATTCAACTCGACTCGAGTTACTCGAGTCAACTCGAACTAAGCACAACTCGAGTTAGTAACAGTGTTGCCAATTTAGCCCTTTCGGGGCTAGATCTAGCCCTTTTTACGGGTTTTCAGCCCCTCAAATAATTTTTTAGCACCTAGCCCAATTTCTAGCCCCAAAATCATTTTCCGCCATCTTGAAAAAAAGGGATAAATTCAGGTTTTCCACGAAGTTTTTGATGCAATCGATCGAAAAAACGATAAAATGTAGTGAAAGGTGTCGAAAAAAATTACCATTCTCATACTTGTAGAGTGTCTGACGACCTTTTTCGCCGTCACCTCAGATAATATAGCAATAGCCCCTATTTTCAATCATTTCAATGTATTGGACGAATCTAGCCCTTTTTTAAACTGTGTTTAGCCCCAAAGCCTGATACCGAGTTGGCAACACTGGTTAGTAAGTCGAGTTGATTGATCTTGCCAATACTAACTACTGCCAATGGTTTTTTAAAAAGTGAAAATAAATACTATCGAAATTGTATGTTTGATATAAGCTGCAACACATTTGAATTGTACAGTTATTCTCATTAGTTTCTGATAGGTTCTACACATAAGGATATGGCGTTGTCTTGTTAAAAAGTAAAGGTTTTGATCGCGAAAATGTCCCTTGAACAAACGGCTTGTGATGGTATGTAATACTACAAAAGATAAGACCAAAATCAAATTTGCCGGAGAATGGTCATGTATCAGGCTATGTACAAATGGTAAGTCAAGACTCATTTCATTTCTTGTTTTAGATTTGAAGGCTTTTGAGCGGCGTTTAACTGAAGTCATAGCATGTCTTCAGCCGGCTACTATGAGATGGAGAAGTGAGTAAAACTGACACTCACTGTTCATTATATTTATGTATGTATTTTAAAATATTTAAACAACTTCTACATTGTATACAGATTTAAGAATGTGTTATATACTTGTGTAGTACAAAATAAATAAGTGCATGAAATTCACTAGGGTTTATGTATGTGTGTATACTACTATTTTTCTACTTTTGTGTTGGGATGGATTCAGCCAAACTTACCCTGCACATAAAATGTCATATCCTCAATCCTCATATTATCTGAACTGACATTCCTCAAGTAATAGTTATTCTGATAAAACATGATATTTGGTTGGATCTGCAATAGTATAAAATGCTCTATGATTTATGATTATGTTTTCAGTTCTGTTGGCAGTAGTGTCGGTGTGCACTGCTATAGCGGCTTGGCATTGGCTCACGGACCCATTCACACCAGTTGTGTCCCTAACACAATCCCTCTGGAACCATCCTTTCTTCGCATTCACTTCAACATTTTTGGGTATGAATGTTTTTTATTTTGTAAAATGATTTACTTGGATATTTCCATGTTAATGATAGACTTCTGATTCTATTGGAGTATAAATGGACATTGACATTAGTTAAACTTAGTGTCCAACATTGATGTCAAAAGTATAGTGGAAGCTAACTATGCGGGTCAAGATTTCTATATTTTGAACTATTGTACCTTGTTACATAAATCTTATTTTAAAAACAAGCTTTTAAAATTGGCTTCTGAGAATTCCCTCATTTTGAGCCAACTCTGAGAGTAGTATCCAAGTCACTATTGTCATAGAAATGTATTGTTAATGGAACCAAATCAATTTGTGATTATTTCTGTATGATGAGACAAAGTAGCTCTAATGGTGAACGCACATATATCTGCACTGTACACGCCGCAATAGGGATGTTGACTAATTTTAGGATTCAATTTTATTTTATAGATAGAACCTCAATATTCACGAAAAAAATATATAAAAAATAATAATCTTCAATTTAAAAACAAAAATTGATAAATAAAAATCACTAACAAATTTCCCACCAAAAACGTCACGTGACGTCACTAAACGATATTCAATACTATCTGTCTACTAAGTTTGTTGAATTTCCATATAAAATTGTTCCAATGACGTCATATTCTCAAAATGGCGTTTGAGGTCACGTGACAGTGAGTACAATTTTTAACATTTTAAATTAATGATATTTAATTTATTGTGATTGATTTCAATAAAAGAATCATATTTTAGGCCTTTTAAATGTTACCACTAATATTTTAGACATAAATTTATATTAATTTATAATTAGTGTCAACATCCCAATTGTGTAAAATCTTATGAGAGCCCAACGAGGATGATCCTGAGGGCATCGGGCTCTCATATGATTTCATATAAATGCGGCGCATTCGGAGCGTACTATGCGATTATTATGTGCGTTTACCATAATTCAGCTTATACAACACATATATTTTAGGTGCTAAAAAGTAATGTACAAGGCAAGTTAAATAAAAACTTTTAAAAAGGTAAGAAGCAGGTGTTCTAATATGAATATAATTCTTTCAGTGTTGCTGTTTATGATGGGAGTGCATCGGAAAGTGATAGCTCCCAGCATCATCACAGCGCGTACCCGATCAGTCCTCAATGATTTCAACATGTCCTGCGATGAAACGGGCAAGTTGATTCTGAAGCCAAGACCAGCCAACAACTAGATACTTAGTTTCCTATTCAATGTACATATTATTTAAGAATAATGTATTTCTGTGGTCGGAGGATCATGTTAAGTTGTAGAAATAAAACAATCCCTTAAGACTATTGAGTTTATTATTTATTTTATAACTTTGGTGTGTTTTATATACAACAAATAAATGAATAACTAAGAAAAATATTTATCTTACACATTATTCATGTCAATTTCAAACAATAATTGACTTTAATAACCAATCATAAATATATTTTAACTGCAAAATATAACCTACATTTTTCTAAAATATTTTGTTTAGGTGTCAAGAAGCAAGTATATTTTTCTATAAAGAATTTTAAAAGATAATTTGAAATAGATTTAACAAGATTAAAATTGAACCTAACAACATTCAAGTTAAGAGAAGAGTCTAGAAGAATGATAAAATGTAGGTACCTATTCCCATTAATTAACATTCTACATCGTTTGACAGTTTCTTAGTACATAAAAGGATTATTTGGAAAAATCCATCTCAAGCAACTACATACCTTCAATACTCCAAGCACATTTAATTGTACATCACTAATCTATTTTTATGCACTCTCTGGGTGTCATATCAGACTAAAGACATAAATCTCTTGTTAGCCATACCACAAACCACGGTATACCACCACTTACCATCCTACCACCCACCGCCCTATCAGCTGTTTTATCAATGCAATCAACTTGTCCTTCATATACATTTATTAAACGCAGAATATTTAGACTCGTCCCGGAGTATTAATAATTTCAGTTACAAAGTGACTTTTGGAAAAACTGTTATTTATAAAAATAGCTTACAACATTGACTCTGGGCAGTGTAAGTTTTGCGATCGATATCTTATTATAATTCAATTCAGTTAATCAAATCCTTATATTAAAAATTATATGCAGAAAATGAGTTGTTGCAAATAACAGTAATAAAGAATATGAGGCATTCAACAAGGTATCACTCATGTTACAAATAACAATATTGTGCCAACAGTGCAATCTATACAAACTATCTAACCTTTATAATAATTAAATACAATCTAAGCACATAGGACTATCATAATATTGTGCTTGTGTTAAATCGACAACAGTAATAATTAATAATTCGATAATAATAGAGATATATATATATAAGTGAAATGTAAATAACGAGTATAGAAAGAAACTATAGTGCAGTTAGAGGTATCACTTAATTTTGAATTTAACAGCGTTTAACTTTGTCGTATCCTTTATCAAATATTGTTATCGCTATTGAGTGAAATCACTACCATGTATGTTGGAGATGACAGTTTGCTTAGCTTACATTTTTTTAGATAAATGTTCCAGAACACCCAATTACCCGTTCGGGTAATTCAAAGTCCTTTGACTGTCCACTTTGACTATACATATAATTTTATTATCAGATTCCATAATTTCACATAACTAATTTACTTGTCACCATTTGTATATTCGAACGATAACAAAATTTTACGTACATTGTGAAACCGCTGTTATTTATTTTAACAATTTGTATTAACTATTATTTTTTAACTATTTTTTTCATAATAATTTTCATAGTAACTTACTGACGGATTATTACAGAAATTGGGACTTAATTTCTAAAGAAATCGACGGTACAATTACCATAGGTACATGCAGCTTTTTTCTCAAGTTAAATTACTTTTCCTTTGAAGAAAATTCCTCAGGTCAATAATTTTAGCTATGCTTTATTATTAAAAGTTGTGCAAATCACTATAGTTGACAGTCTAACGCACAAAGCTAAATAAAATGATAAAATTTAAAGCATTTGAGCGTTTACATCGGCTAACATAATGAATAATATTAAACTTTAAACCCTTAATCTTTAATCATGTTACTATAATTATTATTTATGTAATGTGTTTCATGTAAATACATCTGAAACAATGACTTCAAAACGAGCGTACATGCTTAATTAGTATTACATTACCTTACACAAATCTATTACATATAATAAAACATATAAAATTCCATTTAAAATTTACTATGATAATATCAAGGCAGTGGTACATGCATACATTATTTTTAACACAACTTACTTATCCGATAAGTTAGAAGGCAGAATTATTCTCTATAATGTTTAGCCTCAGCTTAGACTTAAGGCTTCCTGTGAAATAAATCTAGGTTAACAATTATTTAGTATAGGTTTAGCAAAACGTTTGTCGAAAAACATTGAGGATTTGATAAGTGACTCACTGTTAGAACATTATATTTCAGTCTTTTCAACAATGTATGTTATTTTTTGTCAGAGCTTCTGATCCGAAAATGCAAGTCAGTTGGTGTTTGCTTATATTACAACTATTCTTATTTAATAAATGAAACGTTTGAAATGCAATTGAAGTCTAATATCTAATCAAAAATTAAATATTTTAAGCATTGCTATATTTAAGGGACCACAGGGGACTCATTGTACCACGAAGCTATGGCGACTAAAGTCTGAAACGCCTCCTGTGATACGTTATAAATAATACTTCCTCAGAATCTTTATAAAATCTCATAATAGTTACTTATATATAAATTTAAGCTAAATTACATTTGCGACTCATTCTATAAATTCTCTTGAATGTTGTGCCGTCCTAGCCACTGACACGAACCTTGCATTGTGTGGGATTCAGGGAAAGATTTCTCATATCTAATAGTTTGCAATATAATTCGCTTTTGAAGCCAGTTATATCTATTAAAATTGATGTATTAATAACTTTGTGCACCTAAAATTAAATACCACATACACAATAGGTATATTATTTGAAAATATCACTTGGGTCATTATTACATACATACAAATATTTTATAGTTTTTCTTTATAGGAGTTTTTTTTTCTAAATATTAGTTATCGATTCTATTCACACACGACACCTAAGTATATGACTGATATATTTATGGAATTAGGACTAATATAATTTATTACATTACTTTTCTTACAATTGAATACTATACTAATCCATCTATATCTGCGGTTTTGGCTTGATCTCTGTAATGTCCTAAAATCGTAAAACGTTATAAGAACTGACAACATTAATTTGTCGAATATGAAATTTTTTGATTAATCATTTTGTCTTATACATAACATCCATAACAATAACAATACGACCATCAAAGAATCGTTTAGGAACCCTGCACAGCACATACTAAAATACGTTAATACAATCTGTGAGTTGATACACTGAAGGTCAATGATATTATATGTATAAAAGAGGTAGATGGGTTACTAGCGCGCCGACGGCGAAGAGCGAAAGAGTAGTCAATTGACCACGCTTGCTCGCATTACTCGCAGTCGCTCTCTCAATACTCTGTCGATACGCACGCTTTTATTTTTGTCAGAAGTGCTGGAGATTTGACATACAGCGTTAAAATGCCTTCATGTGTTATGCGTAAATGCACTAATTACTTACGTAAAAAAAATAAAATTCATGGAATAACATACCACAAGTAAGGAATCATGATTTATTGCATTTTATTTCATTTCAATAATTCTCTAACAAAATAAGTATGGCGGCATGACAGCGCGCCAGCTTGGCGCCAGCCGAACGTAAGGTACTTGTGACGCGAGCGACAAACACTAGCTGTCTTTTTCACTATTATGGTTTTAGTAATGCTATCCCTTTTACATAATTTAACAAGCGCTGATTGGTGTACCGTTTTCGGAACAGATTTTTCTTTTGATTTATAAGGGCATAACGTATCTCTAATAAACATCATTGCTGAAGGTAGGAAAAACCATGGAACAAAGGTACAAGATTGTTTCCTATCTAGGATAGCGGTTTTAGCGTTTTCGCTACTGTAGTCGCAATCGGTTGTATCACAAATGCATGTTATACACTAGTTATGTTTTATTTCCAATTATGGTATACAGGAATAGAACTAAATTAAATACGGCGCATGATTTGACAGGTCGTTTTCAGTAATCTATTCAGTGCCAGCATTAGGGGGGAGGGGGCACGACGGAGCGACGGCCTAGGGCGCCAAATTTAAGGGGCGCCACAGGTAGTCATAACCCTTATAGTTTCGTCATGTCTGTCCGTCCGTCGCGTCCGCAGCATACCGTCGAGACCCTTAGCTGTAATTTGGCATGGATTGACATATTTATTATTATTATTACATATTTTGCATATGGGCTTCAATCGCAGATTGGGGGCGCCGTAGATATCTCGCCAAGGGCGCTGGTAATGCTAAAACTGGCACTTGATCTATCTACAATCTTCGGGTAAGTTAGTAGGTAAAGTAACGACAAATGTATCTATGTATATGAGGGATACGAAAAGATACTGAGAACGTCCAAGACAAAAAAAAATCCACCAGATTTTTGTCTAGTGTGCGTTTACGTGCTCGCTTGTCACAATAACAACCTTAGAAACATCCTTATACCTTTGTCCCATGCGACCAATCAGAGACCAAGCCGGGACCGGCAGACCTTAGCTACAGCAACATAATCGCCGACGAGAAATCCCCACGTACTTATTGTCACGAATCAATCCCCACAGCAACATGCAAGGCTGGAATGGTGTCCTCACGCGGCCAGCAGACTCCTTATGTTCTTCGGCGTGGACTGACTGTTCAGGTGTTTTGTGGTGTACCTGAGAGCGTTGAGGAGAGGTTCTGCTTTCGGTTGGGGCTGTTGCTGGAGGAACTTGACGCAGCCCTTCACGTCCACGGAGGAGGAACGGCAGAAGGCGCCTGAAGGATGCACCCAGTCGTAAAGAATGATCAGGCCAACCATCACGCGAAGTACTAGGAGAGATGTCTCCTCGCGACTGAACTGGGCAACCAGTTTCCTGAAAATTATAATTCGCAGTTCAGTTCTCTAGCTTCAGTTGAATTTTAATTGAAAAGTAAATTATCTGAAAATGTTCAATTAGGACCAAAACTTCAATAACTCAAGTGATTTTTTTATGTAATTCATAACGTGCTTAGATTATGCTGACTTAAAAGATAAGCTAATTTCGTTCATTAAGGAACGAACTCAAAAATTAATTTCGGTAACCTTTTGGTTACCTGCTCAGGGTAGGTTGCGGCTTAGACTATTTTTTATAGTGTCTGCACAGTGCACAGTGCGTAGGCGGGAAATGTAGAATAAAGGACTACATTTGAATCTAAATAACTTCAGAACTATTTCAAAATTACAAAAGCATATACAAGTTTAGATTTTAGGTACTCAATAGAGACAGGAGCTGTTACATAATATAATAAACGTGCGTATGGTAGGCGCTACCGGTACTGGCATAGGCGTGCTCAGTTAGACGACCCGAATTTGTATTCGTATTTAGTTTTATTGTGCCGTAAACGTTGCTGGGTAAACATGACACGGGAACACGAACATAATATCAGCGTATTCATTTATTTAGAAATTGCTTCTTGCGGCTTTACGTTTCGCATAGTTCTGTCATTCTCATAAATAAATAAATAACGCTATGCACTCATAGTCCCACACTAGGATTCCCTGTGTCATTAGGTACCTATATCATTCAAATTTCGTCCTCAGCACAAATTGGCATGGCGGTGCCTCATGGCGGCAGTCCGGCATGGTCATCAAGTTTATAAAGTTTGGTGGTGTACAAGAGTGGTGAGCTATCCCTAGCACCGGCAAGTCACCGCAAACGAAGCCTATAAAGGTTGGCGCTTGCCATCACTCGGCAAGCGTTGGCCAACATGTTTATGCGGCTTAAGGCTGCAGTCTTGTAAAATTCACTCGCGGCGAATTATTTGTACAACTTTGTATTTTTTTTTCATACAAAGTAATGAAATATCATAAAATATTATTATTACACAAAAGTAACCATAATATAAGTAATAGCTAGTTATTTTTTTTAAGTTCATCTAGGTGGATTTTGTTAGGTAAATCAGTCGTTAAATACAGCTCTTTCGCGCCCAACGTCATTTCGAGTTATGTTTGTGAGCTTACTTTATGGAAACAAAGAATTAATTTACAAATCTGTTCAGCGCATAATTAGCTCAACATTCTTGTCTTAAAAATGCGCTGAATAGTTTTTTCTAATTATCTTTCATTTTCTTAATTCAGACATCACAATTCCTTCAAAATTCTCGGTTTTTATCTCTTTACAAATGGTTTGTTTCATAATAACTATGCATCGTATGTATGTAAATAATTGATTATTTTAATGCCACGAGTTCAATAAAGCAAATACAAAAAAAAAGTGCACCTAAATCACCTTACTCTAACAATAATAATAATCTCAAAAGACCTACAAAAAAAGAGTTTATAAACAAGAAATGCGAGGGAAATTCCTTAGTGGCCAATGCACGGCCGAAGCGTTCAGACGTGTAGTCCACGACGAATAAAACTGTTCCCTCTCACTCTAACCTTGCTCCGGCTCTGACGTAGATTGTGTATCGAAAGTTGCTCTACTTTATTATTTTTTTTTATAATTTTTTGCGTGTTTTGTAAATATTTGTATTTTAATAATAGTTTTTGTAAATATTTGTGTATCAGTAATAGTTTTGTACATAATTATTTGATTTCAATATGGATCGTAAACTTAAACAATATGCATCAACACGCCAGTGAGGTACATTAGTAGTAATGCTATCGATACTATATAAATACCTAAAAACGGTTCAACTAGTTCGTTATAGACTGTAAGTAGAACTATATAACTATATAGTTATCAGACTGTTAGTAGAACTCATAGTTAATATAACTTGTCTTCTAAAAATATAGTACATAGTTATATCAATTCCTACATTTTTTCCTCTTTATTTTCTTTAAGAAGGAGCTAATAAGAAAGAAAGAAAGAAACATTTATTCCGTCATGAAAATAACATGGTACATGGGTTACAAGGTTAAACTACGGTGAAAGAAAAAGTACTAACAAAATGTAACCCTTTACTAAATTATTGCTTGACATGAAACATAGAAAATTTAGCAGGTACCATGTCACCTGACGAAAAAGGACTACCCTCTGCCTGTGCCATGGAGCGGCTAGGAACCAACCACGGCTGCTGATTTACAGTGTAGTCCCCTTTTTCGTGTAGTTTCACATGTGGCGTCAATCTTATTAATATTGTATATTAATATTATTTTAGAAGCAGGTCAATCCAAAGTTGAAGATAATTTACAACTTAATTATTTATTTTATTTAATTTTATGTGTATATGATTAAATGATACTTATTAGGGATATAATATTATAAAGTGGGAAATAAATAATTATACAAACTATAAAACATACAGAACAAGTGTACATAACAAGTGTACATGTATACAACTACACATCTTAATATGTTTAAAGGGGGTTTTTGTTGTCATGTTATTGCGCTTCAATTGATATACACCTATAGCTTACACCTATATCCATTTAGGGCAACTATTACCAATTATAACCAAGAAGTGATTTCAACGAAAATATAATTTCACGCTGTACTATATTATCACCCCTATTGAACGTTGAGAATACCAGATTGTAATACTAGATTAATTACAACATCTATACCAGGCATTCAAAGCATCTATACTAGCAACAAGGTGATTATTTTACCAAAAATTGGTGTGACCGTATCCGGTAAATTCCACCAGATCCGGTATACGTAAAAAACGTCGGACCCGGCCGGATTACCGGATCCGTTTTTCCTTATTGCAATCCCTAGTTCTATCATATTATTATATACCTATCACGTCTGTGGAGTTTCGCTAGCTAATTTAATTTGAAATGAAATGAAATAATCTTTATTCATGTAGGTATCACTGATACTCTTATGCACGTAATTTTTTTTAATCTACCAGCTTTTCGGAAAGGTGCTTTGTCATGGAGAAGAAGAAAAGCCGTAAAGAAACTCCTCAGCACATCTTTTAAAACTAAAACTTATATCTATTACAAAAATAGGTATTCTCTAACCTGTGCAGAACTGGTTGCCTAGCTAGTCATTTCCAAGCATCCTTGTCATTTAAATATTCATTTATGCTATAGTAGCCCTTGCCTAAGAGCTGAGCCTTTACACGTTTCTTAAAAGATTCCACTGGTAAGTCACGTATTTGTTTTGGGACTTTATTATAAAATTTTATACCTAGTCCCATAAAAGAACGTTGCACTTTAGAAAGACGGTACGAAGAGGTAGCCAATTGATGCATCCTTCTTGTTTGACGATTTGAAAAATCACAATTTTGTTTATATGCAGTTATTATATGTATATTTATACATTATTATTATATGTATATGTATACAGTTATTATGTCTATATTTGTTTAAATTTGACTCGCAAGGACTCCCTTGATTTTAGTTTATAAATAGCTCTAATGGCTCTTTTCTGTAATACAAAAATTTGTTCTATACCGGCTGCTTTGCCCCTGTAGTTAGGCCCTAAGCATGAATAATATAACTACTTACCTTTGGATTCTATTTCTCTTCATCACTTCTACGTTGGCACCCAATTTTCCATGCATTTTTTGCATTTGGTGCATTTTTTGTGTTTGCTTTATTGAACTCATGGCATTAAAATAATCAAATTTTTTCATACATACGATGCTTATTTATTATGAAACAAACCATTTGTAAAGAGATAAAAAACAGAGAATTTTGATGGAATTGTGACCTCGGAATTAAGAAATGAAAGATAATTAGAAAAAAATATTCAGTAAATTTTCAAGACAAGAATGTGGAGCTAATTATGAGCAGAACAGATTTGTAAATTAATTCTTTATTGCCATAAAGTAAGCGCACAAACATAACTCTAAATTACTTTGGGCGCGAAACACCTGTATTTAACTATTGATTTACCTAACAAAATCCACCTAGATGAACTTAAAAAACTTAAAATAACCAGCTATTACTTATATTATGGTTATTTTGTGTAATAATAATATTTTATGATATTTCACTACTTTGTATGAAAAAATGTACAAAGTTGTGAACATAATTCGCCGCGAGTGAATTTCACTTGTTCCGTTTTCGTAACCATTTTTCGTAACCAGCTACGAAAAAGGATTTTTTTTTCATTGTTTCGTAACCGGTTATCAAACAAGAAAAAAAATTGCCGTTTTCATAACCGGTTTGGCAGTAGTTCCGAAAAAGGAATATTTATTTCTTGTTTCATAACTGGTTATTAAAGAAGAATATTTTTTCCGTTTTCATAACCATTTGTTAACATACTACTTAACTTACAATACAGTTTCATCGTCGTATCGATGTTTTAGTTACCAGAAACAAAGGGGTAGATTTAAGAGGATATTATGATAGATAAAGATAACATATTCATCACACGAAACACTTTCCACGTGGGTTCGACTTGCACTTGTCCGTTTTATTTCAAATGTATTATAATTTTAAAAATCACCACAGAAATCTGATGAAATATTATGATTTTCGTACTCGAAGCATGCGGAACATCGATACGAAGATGAACCTATATTGTAAGTTAAGTAGTAAGTTAACAAATGGTTATGAAAACGGAAAAAATATTCTTGTTTAATAACCAGTTATGAAACAAGAAATAAATATTCCTTTTTCGGAACTACTGCCAAACCGGTTATGAAAACGGCAATTTTTTTTCTTGTTTGATAACCAGTTACGAAACAATGAAAAAAAATCCTTTTTCGTAGCTGGTTACGAAAAATGGTTACGAAAACGGAACAAGTGGTGAATTTTGCAAGACTGCAGCCTTTAGATTTTCTATATTGGGGATACTATAGAACACAAAAACACAGACAACTCTTCTATAGAAAAAAAAAACTTAGTAGAGCAACTTTCCGAACTAGTCAAATAATTACGCTATGTAGGATGAATGCGGGGACTGCGGGGAGCCTACGTGCAGACGCTTGACGTTTGGACTAGCCGCACGCGATTCTTATTTTGTGAACTACGAGACTAGGCCCTTAAGAATTGACGCAGCTGGGAAAGCTTTGCCGCAACGTCGCTGCGTTAAGACACCTTTTGCGACAAGTTTACGACTCTCGGGTCGGATAGTCTTGCATAGCAATTCTTGAATTGATCTTTGAGATCAAAGTTCTGCTACTTTTGTGATGAAACTGTTTACCTTTAGGTATAAAAACACATTGGTTATTTCTAAATTATTATTTTTCCAATATATTTGAGCCTAATTTGCCCACATCAAATTCATTCCTTCGTGGATTAAAATCAGACTAGTTATTTACTTATTGTGGTAGTAAGTGTACCTAATTATAATGAACTTAGCTTCTCGCCATAAATCTTTCTAGGACACGGAGCTACAAGTCTTTGTTGCGTATAATAGGCTAATCTAGGCCTGTCTCGTACAGAGCCGGCCTGCCTGGCAGCCGCAATATTAAGTGCTTTACTGAGATCGACTCGTAGTACAATTTATGCGGTACTGACAGTCTTGGTAAGTACCTACCTACTTTTGGTAAGAGATAAATAATAGCACAAGGTCTTGGTTCAATTTGTACATGGCTCTGTATAGCACGTTTGCCTACATCTGTATACCTATATAAAAGGCAAAAGTGATTGACTGATGTATCAACGCACAGGCCAAACCCTTAGGGCTAGAAACTTAAAATTTCGCACACATATTCCTCTTATGACGTAGGCATCCACTAAGGAAAGCTTTTCCAAAATTCAATCCCCAAGGGGGTGAAATAGGGGATAAATACGATAAGCATAATTTCCGCATGCGAAGCTGCGGGCAACAGCTAGTTTTACATAAGCGTATAGGATAGGATACGGGGTTAGATTAGAATAGTGGTTAGGTAATAAATAATATTTGTTGCACCTTAGGGGATCTTTGTATCTTGTATTCATATATCCAAATCGTCAATTACATTTAATATTAAATTCTCTCAACTGACCTAACTAAGGCGCGGGCCACACAGAACAGACGTACCTAAGACAAGGACCCGTCGCAGTCGCGGCGCCCGTTTAATCTACTTTCATACAAAATGTATGCAGCCGTCGCGACGTAAAACATACAGAAAAGACGGGACGCCCGACACGACGTTTTCTCGTCGGCGCCCTATTGCAAAACATACAGAAAGGACAGGACGCGGGCGTGCGTAGGCGCCAGCGGGGGAGCGGAAAGGACGCGGAGAGCAGGTTCTAATTATTATAGTGATTAAGTACTCTGTGGCCGGGAATAGCCCAGTGTGCACCGACCGTCACGCCCGTTCCTTGTCTTTTCTATATGTTTTAACGGCGCCCTGTCTGCGACGGGTCCGAGCCCCGTCTTCGTCTTACGTCTTTTCTGTGTGGCCGGCGCCTAAGGATACTTTACATCAGTCATGCTTTGACAATTAGTCGTTTTTAACGGTGTGTATGTAAAATAAACACATGCGGTATGAAAATTTAATTTGCTGAGAGTGTTAGAAGAAGCTCAAAATATTATACACAAAGGATAATCTATTAAGGTTTTCAAACAAGATATTGTAAATGAGAAATTGTTAATGTATGTAATCACTCAGATTGTAACCATTCTTTATTGTGTAATATAGAATGTAAATATATCTCACATTTATTTCATCTGAGGAAACAGTAAAGATTTCACTAAAATAGCTTCAGTAGTTTCTATACTATGGACCAAACAAGTAATGGCCTGGCTTATTGATTCGAGCTACACGTTCCTAAACCTTGGTCAAGTTATACTAATCTTCACATGCTTTACTCCAGCAAGACTAAAATGACAACCGTTATGCTAAAAGTCAACAAAAATAAACATTGTTGTGTAATAAATAAAAGTAACCGGATGACGGAGCTTTGCTCGGTTTAGTGTGAAATAGCTTTAGTGTTACTACTAGCTAATAGATGTCAGGAAGAGTCTATTGTAGTAGTTTTTCATTGCCTGAAAAGACGGATAAAACGACATTTTCTTAAAATGAATCATAACTAGATCGATTTATCACCCCCGAAACCATCTGCATACAAAATTTCATGAAAATCGTCGGAGCCGTTTCCGAGATTCCGAGAATATATATACATAGGTATATACAAGAATTGCTCGTTTAAAGGTATTAGATTAGTTAGATAAAATCGAAGAACAACGTGACAGTTGCTCAATAATAGACGTTCGATTCGATCCAAATTGAGGGCAAAGCTCGACTCGGCAAAAGAATCCCTTGTTCTATTTAACTGGGATCTGCCGGCAATGTTAATGGCTTTCGCATGTGTATGAACAGTAAATCACAGCAGAGCGGTGCATTGCGATGTTAAAGAAGGAAATTAGAACAATGCAGGACGTTAATACAGTACTGATCAGAACTTCGTAAATGTTCGTCAATACTCCGTAAGTCTATTTTAGCAATGATGAGTTTGTTTGGCTGAATTAACAAAACGCACGCTCAGTGGAAAAAAGGCATAAGATGAAAATTGCAATTTTACAGGAGAGCAAAAAAACTGGTTAAAATATCAGTAAGTAGTCTAAGGAATTTACATTACGATTTCTTGCACAAAACCGTCAAGATTAATGATAAAAATTTGAAAAAAATTGAACATAATTATGTAGCTTTTGTCCCTCTTTGCAATCATATTAATAACTAAAATTCAACGTAAGACGACTTATGCTTTTTTTCCACTGAGAGTGCGAAAACATCTTTTTTTAAGATCCAGCAGAAGAGCAGACATCCACAATGTAACTATTGAATTAAAAATTTGATTATTATTTTTACTGTCGTTCTGATGTCGTTCCTTGTGAGAACGACAACGACGTTGAAATTCCTAAAAAATACCTAAAATCTATATCGGTACCTATTTTAGTCGTCAATACGTTTTACAGCTGGACTAGACGCTTACAACCGATTGGAAAAGAGATATGAGATAAAGTGCTTCTTCCAATAATTGACGAGGCCTAGAGCGTACTCCATCATTGTGCTACCGAATATTATTTGACTTAAATGAAATATCTCAACACTCGTTCTAAATAAAACTGTCGACTATCGTCTATCACTTACGAGTCATAATGATGGCTGATGCCTCTATCAAGGTATTTCGCTGCTTAAGCGTTTACAGAAAAGGCACATTGTAGATTTGTAGTGGCACTCGGTACGTCCGACTTGGCGTGTTTCCAGCCTAGTTAAGGTTTGAGCTGACCCTCTTCGTTGCACGGGCCTTTTTCGTGACATGCTTTTAATTTTCCGCAGAAATTGAAGCAGGTCAATAAGTTAACTCATTCATATTCATGAGCGGGACAATGTGCTATCGTATTTTGTTTAACTACACGATAACTTGCAGAAAAAGTTTGGCTTTTTCCAATGGCTGTCTGGCTGATTTTTGAAAATAATTTATGCCTTGTTTGCATCAAATTGTTAACGAACGCTATCGTTTCTTTTTTTTGTGTGTTCTATCGTTTCGAAAAACTGCATCGAAATAACTGCCACTTAATCCTTAAAACAACTTAGTATCAACTAACTGTAATTTATCCTAATTAATAATAGTAGTCACAGTAATTAAGAGTATTTACATAGGTACCATTGCCCGTCTCAACTTTAGTTTTGGTTTAGGTTCTGCGGCAAATTCGCGTAGGTACAATGTCGAATCTTTTATACAAAATGACTGTGTTGCATGAAAAACTGTCTGTTCATGTTGTCATTCAAATCACATAGTGCTATTGTCACTTTCAATGGTTATACGGGCCGATATCGGGTACAGTGAGCCTCACAGCGAAGCGTAACGTTTACCAGAACATACACGCTATTATACTCGTTAAGAAGAAGCTGTTAAAAATCATATTGGCTTGCATGTTTCATTATAGCTGGGTAGCACCTGTTAGGTGTCAATACTAAACATTATAAGGAAGCGGTGTACGTCATTGGATGGGTGAGCTACGTGTCCTAAAAGTACGAATGAGTGACGATTGGTTGTAGGGTTGTCATTTGGACTTGAACCTTTTCAACGCCTTACACTATGGGGGAGGTATAATGGTTCCTTTTTGACTAAGGAACCAAAAAAATGACAGATTCTCAAAAATATGATTTCATTGAAAATGTTTTTAGCTAAATAAAACAGTATACCCCAGTGAAAATCATTCCCTAATTTGTAGTTGTTTCTTCCCTCTTACATTTAGAGATGGGCTGATAATTTTAAGACAGCAATAATCCCAGCTGAAGTGGCAATGGGCTGGCCACATAGTGCGAAGGACCGATAACCGTTGGGGAAGAAAGGTCCTCTAATGGCGCCCACTGGAAAATGGAGTATAGGACGCCCCCCGACCGGATGGACCGACGATCTGAAGAAGACAGCGGGCATACGCTGGATTCAGAAGGCTCAGGACCGGTCAGAGTAGCGCAAGTTAGGGGAGGCCTATGTATACCAGTGGGCCTCAAGTTAAGGGCTGATGGATGGATGGATGGAATGATCACAGATATTCTTCAGCGAAAAAGGGAGCGAGGGGCCCGGATTATTCAATTATTGTAATTTTCCTGACAACCCTCGTATTTGATATCCGATAAGCGTTTGGACGACAGGTCGGTATTTCCGCCGATTCGACATCACCGCGTCGAAGCAGTAAATTGTTATCCAATTTCGGTATCAGTTTATCCTTCCTTAGGGGAATGTGGGTAATGGTGCGTGCGTAGTGTAATGTGTTACGATACCTGTGTTATGATTTGGAATATTTGGATAGAATTTCGAAACAAAATTTGTCAGGAATTTATTAAAACTTGAAACCAATCCAAAGCCAAGTTAGGGGTTATATGTTTAATGGCTCGTCTTCAGCGCTTTCAGTAGTGACAGATGGTGAAAAGGGAGGTGAGAAATGTGTAAGTGAGGAATATGTATGTATAGTTACAGTAGCTTCTCGGCAACATACTTTTCGCGTTGAAGTGCGTAGAAACAAAACTGCTATATTTGTTGTTAGAAAACAAGAAGATTTTGAATTAAAGGCTTGTAGCACGAGAAGCTACAAAACACATCATAACATTATGACTCAATGACTAATCATCCAAACAACAATATTAACAATACAGTAGGTAACAGTTGTCCATTTTCAATAACCGGACAACGAAAACAATCTTAGCAATGGAAGGAAGTTGTCATTGCTCAGTAGGTACGTTTAAAACGTGACAGAATCGAATTGTTTTACTTATCATTAAAATGTACATTTATTCAAGTATCCAATATCAAGCATGTGGAGAGATAGTGCGATATACGATACGCAGTAATACAATAAATACGCCCTTGTGACTGTAACAAGGATACTGGATACCCCACTCGCGAACCGGACCGCTGTGACCCCAATTTAGTCCTGGACCTTGGGTAAGAAGTAGGTCACGTTGAAACTTATTCCACGGGAGGTTGCCCTCAATTTAGATATTATTATGGCTGACTTGTTCGGAATATACTGAAAGGTAATTAAAGGAAAGCCTTAAAGATAATTTCAGAGTTGATCTGTCTGTTTCACTGTATGACTAAATTTATATATTTAGTGCAAGGACTCACATTGCATAATAATTTACGTATCCCGTAAATAAACGAATTCTGATTAAGGTGTTATTTTTAAGAGCCCACTGTAACATCATTCTGATATTATAACAATTTTTTAATTCTTGTAGAAAACACGAAAAGTGTAATTTGCCTCACATTTCTTTAAGAAATGGAAAATACCAACAATTTCAACTAACCTGTTTTAAACAATTAAATATGTATGTACCGCTTTAGGGTTCCATAAGTATTTGAGCATGTATTAATAGCACCAATCAGGGCCGTGCCTGGGTATATGGCCGCCTGCGTGCCAGTCTGTATGGCCGCCCCCAGGATAACATTAAAAAAAACTACTTTAATTTTTAATGTTTATTATTTTACACAGGGCATCAAACCGGGAAAAAAATCAGTTTTTGGTTAACCGAAATCGAGAACGAAAAAAAATATTGGTTTTGTTCCCAAAACCGGTTTCTGAAAAGAAAAACCGGCTAAAAACCGGTTTTATGAGATTTATATGTTTGGATGAAATTTAAGAAAAAAAAATGCACAAAATAAACATTTTTTTATTTAAAATTTAAACAAAAATAATAACATGAAAAAAATTATGGTATTGGTTTTATAATCACAGACAAAATTATCAAACATAAAGAACAAGGAATAACCCTTAAATCTATACTAACATATTAGGATAACAAAGCTCAGTGGCCAATGGCAGATCTGGGCTGACTTGCAACTTGGGAGGTATACAAAATAGAATTAATTTACTTACTTTAATAATAACATGAAAAAAAGTAATTATGGTATTGGTATTATAATCACAGACAAAATTATCAAACATAAAGAACATAGGAATACGATAATTTAAAATCCTAGGTGTCGCTCAGTGACAATTTAAAATTATTTGATTTTAAAAAATCAAATCTTACGTATTATTTATTGATATTGAAAATAGTAAAGGTTTTTGGTTAATTAACCGGTTTCATAAAATTATTTCGGTTAGGTTACCGGCTAATTAGGGAAATCTTTCAATCTTTCAATTATCGCGATTGAAAGTGAAATTGCTGAATCTTCACGAAGCAATTATTAAATAAAGTACATATTAAAAGTTAATCCTACGGGATTTTTTACTGACAAAATCGTCAATTGCTTCGTGAATATTTAAAGATTCAGCAATTTCACTTTCAATCGCGATAATTGAAAGATTGCTCATACGTTCTTGCGTCATGGAAGTACGTAGGTAATTTTTTATGATTTTCAATTTAGAAAAACTACGTTCTCCAGACGCAACTGATACAGGCATGGTCAATAATAGTTTTAAGCTTGTAGATACATTTGGAAATGAATTTTGTAAATTGTGTTTGTACAAATACTTTAGGAGTTCTTCGGGTTGTTTCCTATCTTTTATAATTATTTTCAATGAAATTAACTCTTCGTATAATTCTGCTCCGTTTATGTCGCACGATTCGCCATCCTTGAATTTATTATGAAAGTCGAAGCAACTTTTTTTTATGTCGTCCTCTCCTATTTCAACAAATTTATATAAAAATCCGAAAGACTGTTCGAAATTGGATAATGTTTAGTAAACAACTTGTAACGATTTGGCCGCCTCTTAATTTCGGCCGCCTGCGTGCGGTGCACGCAATGAACGCCCGTCAGGCACGGCCCTGGCACCAATACATTATGACAACTCCTGACAATCTCACGCAAAGGGTCAATGTCAAGAGGGGTAAAAGAATTCCATAAACCTTGCTAGACTAATTGATCATTGATCAACCAAGCTGTTAAATCTAGACGGCTTACAATAAATGTGTCAAAAAGAAAGACCAAAACACTACAATAAACGGAAGATCATTGAATTGAAATCGTACAATCGTCAATAACAATCCGGTAAAAATACTACCTGGAAATATCATGTAATTGCGTCCAATATAATTGTAACGTGTTAATTTTAAATACATAAATCATACGGATAAAAGCAACGCTTAGGGAAATGAACAATTACCTTTCCTGGCAGTCGGATAAAAATAACGAGCAAATTAGACAAACGTTTTGACCAATAATCTGTGTTAATTCTTGATGCAGATTTCTACAGAATGGTAAAGAATCTTTTATCGCAGATTCAAAAAAATACCATAGAATGATTTATTAATTAAAATTCAAAAAAGAAGCAAATTATTATTGACTGAAGCGTTTAATAGCTGTTGAGGTATAAATATAATCTATTATCTATTAGTTATAAGCTTCTTTAATAATCAGCGAAAATCTTGTTGGTTTAATGATGGTTTCTGAATTTCCCCTTTAGGTTATCAAGGAAAGTCGTAAGTATGTCCGACATAGACTGGTTTCAATGGGATATCACCGATTTATGCGCAATAACTGTAGAAGTGGAGAAATGTAAATCCGAGCACTAGATTTCTAGTAAATTTATGGCCAAGCTAAGTATATTTTAAGAGGCAGTTCTGATCTTATGATTTGTGAACTAAAGTCTAATCTTCAGTCTCAAGCTTAACTTTCGTTTTGAATCGGCAGTAAGTGTATGAGATATTACAACAATAAAATAAGTTACAGTAAGCAAACTTGTGGAATTAATGCGATGTTTTGCTAAAGAAATAAAATCGATGTAAAATTTACGACATCCAACGAATTTGAAATAAATTTTAATTTCTTCGTACCTATTTGTTTCGATGACGAATTCTCTCCATCGTATAAATCGAATATGTTTGTCTATCGATTAAAATACTCGTTGTGAGTATTAGATTACAATGAATCAATAAGATCGGAAGTTCTCGACCAATTGATGTTAAAAATTAGATCTGTCACCATTGGTTTAAAAAATTATGTATTTACATACAAAATAACTTATGGAATATGTAGTATCTAAATTTTCATAAAATAAAAATACATAATATGAGTATCATATTATCTAAAAATTAAACATTGTCAGATTGACAAAATAAAAGGTTGTTCTAACTTCGTTCATTGTAATTGTCTCTTATTTTAATGTATTACTAAATAAACAATAATAAACTACTTACGGATTCTCCAACATCCTCAAGCAGACTTTGGCCATTGTGCTAAGTGTCTCCGTGGTATTTTCTAAGTCCTGCTGGTTGTCGTTGACAAACTGGCTGGTGGCTTCGGAGAGGACCTTGAGCATAGGCGTGGCTTGCGCGTAGAACAGCGACATTCGATTGGCCACCTCAGCCCCTAAGTGTGGCTCCTCGCCCGGTGGAAGTTCAGCGTTGATTAGACCGCCTCGGGAGACGATTCTTCTATAGTAGCTGAAGTCATTCTGGATTGCTGGTGTTTTCATCTGTGAATTTTTTTATGTTAGTTTAAATGTGTTTGTTATTTCGTTGTTTCTTTAAGGGGAAAACGAGAAAAGAGGTACCACATAAAAAGAGGTTTTAAACTCTGCGCGTACCTCAATTCTTAAAAGTGTACGTGAGAGTTCTTCATAATATTCTTTAAGTGTGTGAAGTTTAAAAATACGCTTTGGTGTTGAGCTAAATGTGATTTCTATTCATTACGTTTAACAGACGTGTGGTATCGCCACGATCGCATATAACCTCGAGTTATCTATGAAAGAAATCAGAAACAGATAGCGCCACATGCAAATCTCTTACGGAATCTTGACATAAGATACGGTAGTTGACTTAAATTGCTGAGAATTTTGAATACAATTATGAACTGAAGTTGCAGAAGCAATAGTCTTATTTCTCACTAACAATTAATTAACTAATTTTGCTATCATAAACTCAATAATTGAATAAGTAGTGTAAACGTGTATCACGCTTTTATAAATAGGTAAATGGCAAAAAATTGCTGTTCACCGTTTAGGAGTTTCTCCGTCTGTAGCTGAACTCTGAAGCTTGAAGCCAAACTTAACTATTTTTTAACTTTACTGTATTTAAGAAAACTTTTTAGACTTTGGCTGCTAAAATGCATCAACAAAAATATTTTTAAACGATTTTTAAACTTGAAAAATTTTCGAACTAGATACTTAATTTCCATAAGATATAGCATTTTATGGTCAATACAGAATTTACATACTTCTGTATTGACCACAAAATATGATTTACATACATGGCTTCAAACTATTAATGGCCCACTACTGGGCACGGGTCTCTTCTTTTGAGGAGGCCTAAAATATACTCCACCACGCTGCTCCAGTGCGGATTAGTGGAGGACATACATAGTACGATCGCATTAAAATGAATCGGTTACATTCCGGGGCATACTGTATGGCTGTAGTCATAAAGTTAGCTAAAGTGAAATGTAAGTATACCCAGTACAGGCAAAGCAATCTGTTACTGTCGCAAGAGTTATGGATATGAGTCTTATACTTGATGTAACGCGAATCGCGATCTACCGTGATGATGGATACAATTTAGACTTCTACACTAGAACTATAGATGATATATAGATCATATAGATAAATCTCTTTTTATGGTAATAGCCGGCAAACGAGCTGACGATCCACCTGATGGTAAGTGGCTGTCGTCACCCATGGACATCAATGACACCAAAGGCATTACTGATGAAAGAGAGAACAAAAAGAAATAATTGAATCCTAAAAAAATTTTTTTTTTAAACGCTTTTATTTCAATAATGTTTAGTTTATAAAATTAGCTACAAGTTGTGAAAATTTCAAGTCTCTACGTAAAATAGAACATAGAGAATTATGCGTCTAAAGTATGAAAATCGTTTTTTTTAATTTAACAACAAATAAACAATGAAAATTAGTTTAAAATATGATTTTCGTGTATTGTCATCGGAAATACACATGTCTGCCAAATTTCATCAATTTTCATTAAAGGGAAGTCATTCAAATTAACGTTACAAGATTTGATGCTTTGATGCTCCGAAGTGAAGCTAAATAAAAGCGTTTAAAAAAGAACTGGTTCTCAAACCCCCAGGCGGAACACGACGAGTCGTTTGGCAGCTGACTCAAACAAAATTCTCCATAAGTTATAATAAAAATCTACCTGTAATGGGATTCTTATTCAGTCACGTAAGTTACAAAATTTTATTGGTCTTTACATTCAAAGTTATTGACACCTTATTCAAAGTTTCATAACATCATTGTAAGTACTCAAAGAGATCCTGACTCAAAAGGAGACTCAATTAGGGGCAAAATATTGCACAATTTAGTACACTTCAAAACCGAACTGGTGAAGAGTGAGTCACGCGAGGTCGTACCACCGCTTTCTATAGGACCGACCCGAGACTTATTGGCCGATGTGACTAACGCTTAGTAAGCATTGTTCGATGATTAATTGTGAATAGATATGAATAGATACAATCTAATTGATTGATTCCGAGTATAAACACAAGACGCAAATGATATGTTGCACGCGCAGCGAAATAAAACACATGCATTTGAATGTATTGCTCGACGTTTTGCAGTAAATGGAAAGTACCGATTTTATATCGATCCTGTATAAATACAAAAATGGATGATACTTGTAAACTTAAAATTAGTGTTCACGGTGATAAATGTTTCAATCATATCTTTTAGATAAATAAAATTATGAAAGTATTAGGTACTTAATTACTTAATTCAACTGATAAAAACTTTGGAACAAATGTTATGTCATAGATCAAATTTTAAAATAAAATATTTTTTACACAGACAGTACCGTCTGTACTATAATTGCACCCCTATAATTGCTCTGACGTTGGTTGATAACGATTTTGATGAAGGTAGCTAAAAGAGTCCACTGGGATTCCTAATTTTGGACCCGAATATCTTAAACGTTAAAGTAATATTTAGTAGAACAAGGAACCTTCCTACTTTTTGCTTTTGACATTTCTATCTACACAAGATATTTTAGGATTACATTAGACATTTTAGGATAAGCTAATTAAAAAAGGTTTATCTTATATTAACCTTTACAGCCTTTGTAGTCAGACATTCACCCATCACAATGAATGAGTAACGTTGAAATAAGCTTCATAACTTTTATAAATAATTCATTATTATTTTGTCAATCCCAACTACGGTTTACGACGCTGAAGTTTTTAAATATTCACGAGATATTCAAAGGAATAACATCGTGATTTAAATTAAATGCATAATGTGACGTCGTCTTGGAGCAACGACACTGGAAGGTCGGGGTCGAAAGGGCTTTCAATTGCTGATCACATTACCTCTGACTCTATTGTATTTACTTTATGTAGGTATCTACTGTTATGACTTTGTTTACATAGTTTACATACTTAGTAAGTAATAAGTACATTATGTAAGGCATTATGCTTAGTTTTCTGTACCTAAAAAAATAACGCTTATAAAAAAGTAAAACAACAAACTACGCTTGCATATTGGCCTATAACGCATGTCAGCTCTATACGTATTAGTACGAATGTGATTCGGTTGCATTGCCAATCACCATCATATCGACGCTTGAAAGGAAAAATTGAGTAAGCGACATTGAGCTAACTTTACAGGAGAGCAGTTTTAAGTTCAATTTTTAGAAAAGTTGTTGAATATGCCGCAATATACATGATAAAATAAGGATTCCGAAACAGTAAGAATAACGTCGGTAGGAGGATTAGAAAAAAATATATGATTTTTTTCCAATAATTCCAACTTTAAACTGCTTTCCTGTAAAGTTAGCTCA
Source organism: Thymelicus lineola (assembly GCA_963932265.1). NCBI lineage: Eukaryota > Metazoa > Arthropoda > Insecta > Lepidoptera > Hesperiidae > Thymelicus > Thymelicus lineola. Next base: position 5,320,458 of record OZ010694.1, on the reverse strand, counting down.
ATCTCGCTTAGTAAATTTTTCCTTTCAAGCGTCGATATGATAGGTTAGAACAGAAAGGTCAGTTTGTTTGTCGACTTTTAAAATTTTTCATATTATTACTATTATTAGGTAAATAATTTAAAATAGGTATAGGTTACAACCACAATAAAAATTTCATTTATAATTCAAAATTACAAAATGATATTTTGATGCTGACTGTACCATTTAGAAACAGTATTTTAACATTACTATGATATCGTTACTTTCGATGCGTATCTACTAGTACCTCCACTGATAACACAAATCAACATACTGAAGTAACAATAAGGCACATGGCGTTTACAACATCCGTTCTAGATATCCACGGATAGTTACATTATAATGTACCTACGTCATAACCTAAGAATGTTTTCCTTCGAAAATGTTTGCCATTGTTTGTTATGGTAAAATGTATGAAGAGCAGATTTGAATTGTTATTAATAATACTCAAATTAAATTAAATCAGAAATAGAAATTTCACGCAGAGGGTTTCAAAGTTATTGGATTGAATGTAACCGAATTGTTATTAGTGTTTAATTTTTGTTGTAATCCGGCAAAAATTGTTCTTCATTATAGCAAAAAATTTTTGGATTACAATTACTATGATGATAATATATATGGGTATTTATTTAAGCCATAACAAGATATTAATTCTAGCTTGGTTAGGCTCCAAAGGAAAATATACCTTATGTTCATCGAATTTGAGTACGAATTCCAGTATTTCTGCAAACTGTTTGACCAGCGCCTGTTGTTGCTCCAAGTGTTGCGTCGGACTCATCCCGCCACCCACAAGAGAACCAAGCAATCTGGGGACCACCTGAAACAAATACACAAATATTTAATAATTATGAATTTTAAAATTAAACAGAACCAACAGTTTTATTTTCACCAAACAACGTAAAAACTAACTCGCTAACGTCAGCTTTCAAACTAAAATAACCGCATCAGAATCGGTCCATTCGTTTAGGAGCTACGATATCACCGACAGACACATAGAAATCAAACTTATAACACCCCTCTTTTTGTGACGCAGCCCGCACGTTAAAAAACAGCCTAATTTACAGTGTGTGTGCGTATGTGCGTATATGAGATAGAGACAGAGAGAGAAAGAAAACTGATACGGGTATCCGCAAATTTAAGGTCCAACCAACTGTAGGTTTGAAGTTCCGAACACATGACTCGTGCAGGAGTGTGAGCTCATTGATGCATGAAGTCACGCTTCTGAGATACGTATTAATCTATGATATCCTATTACATTGCCTTCAACTCATTGACGACCTAAGTACTATGGCTGCGGGTACCTACCGGCAGCAAGATGTCCCAGACAGGACAAGAGGTCTCTCGAAGGACAAAACAGATGGCCGAATCCAAAGCTTAAAATTAAATGTGTCTTTCCAGGGACAGAAATTATAGGAAATGGCTTCGTTTGTGAATTGCAGCGTTTTTCCATAAATTTATTTGTTATTACGCAAATGTGCAGTTTAGCCAGCAAGGTTGAAATCATTATCGAAATTAACATATTTCGAACATAAGCTTTTCCTAGAAGATACTAAGGATTAGCCGGCTAAAATTAAGTTTATGTTCATACCCAACATTAGCCAAACAACAATTTTTCCTGTAGGATTTATTTAATCTTATTGGAGGTTATAAATGTAAGTCATCGTATATTGTAGTTCCTGAGTTAGATTAATAATCCTGTGTACGCGAATAGACGGACAATAGGCCGTAGCACGGCGTAGTCCATAAACGAAGTTTAATCTTCAAGGTAAGCATAGACGTCGGCTACCAAACAGGTCTCAATGAATGGAACACGGGAGCCATTTAAATGTAATTACATTTTACAAAGTACACTGTAATGTTGTTACATGGTAACAAATGTAAACAACCGATGAACACAATGGAAATAGATCACAATCCAAACTAATTACACAAACTTCCTACGACGAAAATAAGACCAAGAAGAAAACGCCTAATTACGAGTATTTCTTGCCTCAAGTTTCTTTTGTCTTTAAACATTTCGCCGGTACCTCTTTGTATTGTATTTCAGAAACGTTAAAAACTATTGGGTATCTCCCGCATGGACTCTGTAAAAAATATTTCACTTCTTTTTACAGGCTTTTCACATAAGTTCTGTCTCTGGCAGCCGATAGCAAAAAGTAAAAAAGCGCTCTACTCCCGATAGTCTAAAAACTGGGCCAAATCCGCGTTGTCTGCTGCTAGTTAAAAAGGAAGCTTTTAACATCCAAACGATGAATAATCACAATAAAGAGGATCTATCAACTAATACGTTTATGTTATCTATGCCTACCCCGATTGGTAGTTTAAATTGATTTGTTACTTCCTACTTGATCACTTGGATTGTTTAACAGTTTGAATTAGTTCTCTGTCGAATTTTATTTGTATGACAAATTGATAATACAGTTTTTTTACTGATGTTATATACAGTTGATTATTCCTTTTAACAGATGCTTGAATAAGAAGTAAAATTAGTAACAGATTATATCCATATAATCATACCCTAACTAATGGGTTCGATTCTCATTAAGAACGTTAAAAAGCTATTGGTAGTTTCCGCAAATTTTTGAGAATATTACGGAGAACTCCCAAGTTAACTGGTTTCCTCTTGTTTCCTTCAGCAAAACAAAAAGCAAAGCAAAGATTAATTTTTAATGCGTAATTGTTTTAAAATTAGTGGTGCAAAATTCGTACTAGAGTTATCCCTTGGCGATATCGACGCTCAAACCACTCGTCATTCTGTTAGATACATACAAACAAACATACGACTTAGTAATTGTCATTATTTTATTTCGTCATTTCTGCTTATTGTTAGTCTCATGAATCATTAAACGGAAACGCAAACTATTCGGGAGGCCCAATCGTTAAACTGTAATCAAATCCGACTGTGTCAGTAAACACCCTCAAAGCGGTCACAAATAACAATCATGTTAATTGACTTTTAAATTTATGTAACGTAACTGTTTATATGATAAAATTATCTCAGCATGTGCTTTTATCCCTTTAATCAATGATAACAAGAGTATACAAGAGATAGATATGCCACTAGCGCGCCGAAGATGAAGATCGTAAGAACGGTCAATTGACCTCTGTCTGCTCGTAGTCGCTCTGTCAATACAAGACGATATGCACGCTTTTGTTGTCAGAAGTGCTTGAGATTTGACATACAACGTTTTAATGCCTTCGTGTATTATTGTAGTGTGATTGGTGTAGTGAAACAAAAGATAAACGTGTGTGTGTTGTAGCTCTTTTCGGAACAGATTTTTTTCAATATAGATAGAACAGATTCGGTTTATTTGTAAGGGCATGACGTATCTATATTTTTTTAAACATCATTGCATTTAATAGTCATTGAAAGAGTCATTTTATAAGTGACCATTGCTCAAAGACATTCGTAATACTAGAAGCAACAGTGAATGTCCGATTGTCATTGCTCGAACTTACTCTATTATTATATTATAAATACTTTATAAGTTCTCACAAATTTTGTGCACCTCCACAAGTTTTCCTTCCATTACCACATAAAATCGTTGCTCAGCCTACCCTCAATGTAAATTGTTTGAAATAAATTATTCTGTGTATTATAGGTAAGTTATTACTTTATGGTATAACGTAAGCGTTAATGTTGTAGGTTAATCTTCATAATTCACAAAAAGCTTTTAACGCCACCGCCGGTAGCGGACAACGTCATACGTCACTGGATAAATCACTCCCTGTAATGTTCCGAGTTGCAACCCTATAAGATTTAAGAATGGTAGGTATTATTAATTTACATAATTTTACTAAAGTAAAACAGTATATTTGAAAATTCAATCAAAAATTAATAATGACTTCATCAAGTACATAGTTCAAGCATACGAGTACAACATTAAGCTTAACAAACATCTATTAGATACTATGTAGTACGAGTATTATAAAGCTGAAGAGTCTGTTTGGTTGAACGCGCTAATCTCAGGAACTACTGATTCGAATTGACAAATTCTTTTTGTGTTTGAGAGTCTATTTATCGAGGAAGCCTATAGGCTATATAATATTTTAGTAGTTAGTTTTTTCCACAAATTAATGCGAGTGAAACCCCGGAGCACATCTAGTATATTATAAAATTCAGCGTATCAAAGGAGCAATACTAGCGCTCTGCCCTCGGTATTGCCTGCTTTTTTTGGGATAATAAGTACCCTATATGTTATTCCAGATCATCTACATGTGGTAGACATATAAATCCGTTCAGTAGATTTTGCGTGAATGAGAATTCATCCATATATCCTCACAAACTTTCACATTTATAATATTAGTTCCTACTAATAGTAGGACGATATAAAAGAATATAATAAGAATAACGCTTCACACTCATAGCCCCACACTAGGATTCCCTGTGTCGTGGGTACCATGGACAACACACAAGACAAGGACACTCACACCCAGACCGAGAACATAAATTCAAACTCATCATTCAAATTTCCGCCTCGCTGAGAATCGAATCCAGGACCCTAGGCGCGGTGATCCAACATGGTAACCATTGCGCCACGCGGGTCGTCAATGTGAAATTATCTCGTAAATTTTACATTCATGTAACACTGAATGCAAACGAAACAAAAACTTGACATTAAGATTATGCAAGACTTGATCTTAAAACAATATGACTTTAAATAAAGCAAGTTATTTGCAGTTTATAGTCTCAACGCTCACGCGCCGCAAAACAGCTACCGGAAGAAACCGCTCTCCGGCTAATGCACTTTACTGATAAACGGATAAGCGGTGACCTTTCTGCTCATAAATGTGAGCTATGTCGCTCGCAAAGGTCAGCTGGGGAGTGCTCCTATCATTTATATAACTCGACCACACCTTAAAGCGGGGAATACACTAGACGGACATGCCCACGGGCAAGTCTGCAGACATGCCCGCCGGGCCTCGCTACTATAGGTCTGTGCAATGTTTGGTCCGTTGCAGTCAGTCTGGCAGACTTGCCCGTTGCACAGACGTATAGTAGCGAGGTCCGCCGGGCATGTCTGCAGACTTGCCCGCGGGCATGTCCGTCTAGTGTATTCCCCGTTATAGACTAATTTACTTAAAATGGACAAAGCGTTAATGTAAGGAATTTTCTTAATTGGCGAACGAGGAAAGTGCACGAAGTTTTGCTCATTATTAAAGCTACTGTAAGACTTTAACATCAACAAAATTAAATCATCTTCATGAGCGCTTCATTTGTATCATACTCCGAAAGCATTATTTATTAGCAATAGGGACTAAAGTAACACTAACAATAGTAGAAACCTTATAAATGAAATCATTAAGGATTTATCTTAAATAATAATCTTGATATATTTTATCTACTTACACAAGGATGGTAAGCTATTTTTTGACCAATTAGATTTATAAGGCAAACTTCAGCAGTTTCCTAGTGACCGAATCCATTACAATAATGAAAGCGCAAGAAAGTGCTGTACCGCCTGTACCCGACCAACAAGATTTATTAAGCAAGCATCTGATAGCCAGCTTCCTAGTGACCAAATCCATTACATATAGCCCATAATGGAAGCGGAAGAAAGTGCTGAACTATTCACAAACGTTTAATGAACCGCTTCTGAAGTTACGATTGGCGCACAGGAAACAGGAACAATGCAACTTGCAATAATTACTCCGACCTCACCGCACCATGCAGGCTAATCGACTAAATTACTTTTGCTTCCTATGTTTCGATTAAACAATTGATTAGATTTCCGAAACATTTATCCAAATAGGTCAGGGGAAAATGCATGCACTTCTTTTCCAATTGTGCCTTGACTTGATATTAAAATTAATGTTGTCTCTAAATTAATCTAAACCAAAACTACATGACGTTCTGCTAAAAAAACAAATGCTGAATATTTTTTCCATGCGTTAAGCAAATTCGCGGAAATTCTCCACTTATCACAACTTATACTTCCAAAAAGTAAATATCGTAAATCCATATTCTTCAAGGCGATAAACCGAGCCGTCAGAGGTTCATGAACATCTTAAAGAGCCATAAATAAAACAGTCGCTTGAATCTTGTTTTATTCATCATTTTGTTTCGTCAAAGTTTTTACTTCTCGTCGGGTGTAAAATTTAAATGTCTAGGTTAAAGCACGACCCCAGTTCCATCGCAAAGTACTCCAAAGAGTTATAAATGCATGCAATTATTAACAGTTAAAACGTAGCAAGTTTTAAGAGCATACTCGAGTCACGGTTATATTAAACGAAGTTATTTATCACGTCCCTGCAATAACATTATATGATTTGATTCCACCATCCCCATTCCACCATCGAACGTCCCGACGCACGGCGGGTATCCATCCATTCGTCGTTGACATTCCCCCTGTACGGACAAAACGCTTCGCTTCGTCATTTATTATACGTACAGCGAAGGATTGGAATAAATTGCCCGCGTCGGTATTCCCGCTCGATTATAATGTGAGTGTCTTCAAGGCAAGAGTGAATAGGCTTTTACTAAGTTAATGCGCTTTACCACCAATGACTACATCGCCACTTACCATCAGGAGGGATTGTAGTCAAGCATTAACTTATAAGATATATAAAAAAAAAAAAAAACATGACCCAATAAAAGTTATATTCTGCTGACATAATCTTGGCGATGAACCAACAAACTGTTTCCCGTTAAAAATGTGTCTGATTCAGAAAATCCTTTCTCAATACCCGCTCCAAATGTTTCTAATCAAAATTCATAAAGCGCTTTCTGAGTTCTTTCATAAACTTCTCGTTTCCAGGGTCCTATACCAAAACCAATTTTAAGACTTCTTCTCGTATTCATGGTACAACAAGAACTTATTCCTGAGAAAGTTACTAAATAATGAACACTACAGTTAACGTAACTTGTGAGTTTTTTTTGTGCCATGGCAATTCACCATGATTGACCATTTTGTCAATTATATACTCGTATGATTTGTTCTGTAATGGACTATAGTTTATGTTACTTCGAGCATAATTCCTTTTTAAGTTGCAATAAAATCAACTAAGTCCAGAGACTTTGAGCAAATCTTTCGAAAACTCGGCTTTTCAGGTACTTACGAGTATGATGTTTAATTTTACGCAAAACTTTCATAAGTGCCTGCCCGTCTTGATCTAATGAAATTTACCTTTCTTTTTCGTTTTCACTGAATCACATCCTATCAGGGTTCTTATCATATCCATTTATCATAATTATGAACCCATCAGAACATAAATGCCCTATAGAAGTTAAAAAAATACCCCTCCACCAATCCGCACTGGAGCAGCGTGGTGGAGTATGCTCTAGGCCTCCTCAAGAGGAGAGACCCGTGCCCAGTAGTGGGCCATTAATGGGTTGAAGCCTATGTAACTATCGTGATAGAAAATAAAAATTTTATACACTCTAAAAACTTCACTTGTGAAGAGAAAATCTTTAAAAAGCAATTTTAGAAGAGCACATAAATTTAATAAAAATTTCGATTTGGGAGTTAACTTATTTATGTTTTCTATAAAGTAAACTAGACAGAATGATACAATTCTGGTTCCGAATTTACTGTTTGGGCCGTAATTTGCTAAAGATACCTTTGGGTTACGATTGTACATAGGCTTTGGAGGTCACTCACCATCAGGTCATCTGTCTGTACCTTTGATGATTTACGAAAAGGTTCATCGATAACAATAAAAATGATTGTTAACAAACAAATTGATTGTTAAATATTTCTACTTTTACATACTCGTAACGCTTCGCTGAGCTAAAGGACTCTTTGTACTCTCTTTAAGGGTAATAATAAAGTGTAAATAAATAACAAAATTGTGAAACAGAGATTAATTGCGAGAGTATTGAGATCATAGTTAACGTAGCGCTAACATTAACACAGAACAAGCAAATTAGGTTAATAGATTAACACGACCTATTTTCAGTTACATCGACAAATTATGATTTAGTACATACACGTTCTGTCGACTATAAATCTTTTTTGACGTGGGTGCTATAAAGGTTCCTACTTTTTGCAGAAAGTCTTTCTAAAACTCGGCTTTTCTAATACCTACATAGTCCTAAGGTGACAGTTCGTATAATAAATATGTTATTTTGAGTTAAATTATGAAATGTTAAAAGAGCTTTAATAGAACAAACGCGCTGAACAAGAAATGACACGCTTTTTCGAATTTATTTCGAAATTATGTCACCGACTTTTTACGTCCCTTACGTTTTATTTGCCATGGGTCGTAAGAAACTCGCCCTTTGTGGCACACATACGATACATGCCATAGTCAATTTTATTTCATTTCTCCCAATTTGGTAAGATGAAGAAGAAAAGAAGTTTCATTGTACATATTACTAAAATAAACAATGAGTAAAGATCTTCTTCGAATGAGGACAGGTCACATTTCTACGAATACAAGGACAATATGGTTATCGTCTACTAAGAAACATGTAATAGTAAACGGGATAAAAATAGAGGAGAGTTCTCATTAATGAAATTGTAAAAGAAACTCGATATATTCGGTAAGTTGGACAAGAAGAAATCAATCCTGCGTGCAATGTTAATAATGTTAGTAGTAGAAAAGCACATGGCTTAGAAGTTAACAAAATGATTATACATGTTGAAAAAGTACTTACTATTACTTTATTTTACATGGCATATAATCCAGACATTTTTTATCATATGGATGGACTGTAAAGAGATAATAAATAAGAGAACGTTAACTTACTAAATAATCAGTACCTAGTTGAACTATTGTTACTTACATATGTTAGTACAAATGTACTATACGTGACAACTGGATTGAAGTATAATTACTTGAGTCTAGTAGTCACGCAAGTGACTGACCTCATATTGGTTCACTCTTGGATTGCAAAATCACTAAACATTATGACTTAGTTAATAAATAAATATAAAACGCTGTAATAAAGTTAGACCCAGCACCTTCTATCCCATGATCCGATCAGGACGCAACGATGCGTGTGGTGTTACAACGCACCGGTGAATATCTTTACTTATCCGTTTATTTATAAACATAAAATTAGAATTTAAACAGTCGCGCTATACGACGCATTACCCGCATTAAGTTGTTTATTATATTAATTGCTATGAATCACATTGGACAACTGAGGTGAATCACGTGATTGCATGCTTTTTTATACTAATTAGGGGTGTCGCTGCAATAGATTTTTTACAATAAATATATTATATAAAATAATATATGCCTTAAAATAGTAAAATGAAGCCTGTCCGAAGTTTTGAGAGTTTCGTACGGAGAGAGAGAGGCCTACTTCCAGCAGTGGATTTTAAAAGGCTGTTAGATAGATAGATCTTATAATAGGCACCAAAATACCGTTTTCATTTGGGAACACGAGGAAGAAATTAAATTAGTACTAAAAATATTATACGTTTTAAATTATTTACTTTACCGTTTCATTTCACCTGCAAACGTGCTATACTATAAAAGAGTTCCCTAAATACACGAGCAGCATCGAGAAAATTTGCGAATATCCATAAAAAGCCTTCTCGTTTTTGAAGTCCGTAGAATACCTCAATAACTAAATAAAGCAACGAGCTCATAACACCGTAATTTTGGTAACGACACCATGCATCAACATAAATAACTAAACAACTGACGGTTACAAGCAAAAAATATCTTCCCAAGAGGAACATCAAACGCTATATAAATTCTTGTGGAAATTTCCTGGTCATATAAACAAAATTATATTACTTGACAGCCCTGAGGCTACGGAATAAAGGATAGAGAACGGGGATTCGTTCGCGATGATGCAATGTTCTGTAAATGGTTCTTTAGTAACTAAGCCATATGATACATTTATTGTAGACTAGTAATACGCCCTCCTATGGCCTCAGTGAAAGATCTTTACTTTATAAATAATAGTTTTTACTAGTAATTTATGAGTTACACTCATCAAAATAGCTTTAGATTTGCGTAATACTTGGACAAACCGACAAACACAGTTACGATACGTCATACGGTATTAAGAAATCAGAGAATTTTTACACATAACAGCATTGTATGGCATTACGTAATTAGTTATTTGATACAATAGTTATTAAGTTAGAATTAGTCTACTTTGCAACAATCCGCGGTTAACATGTATGTATGATGGTATACTTTCAAGACATGTGCAGCATCGTAAAAGTATATCCCAATTACCAACATACATACCAGCACCAACACGTGTTTCGCCCCAAAACGGAGCATCATCAGGGTAAGTTGACTCTGCGATGGTTAGTCGCAAACATCGGCTCTCATATCGCACCCTCAGTGGAAAAAAGGCATAAGATGAAAATTACAATTTTACAGGAGAGCAAAAAATCTGTTAAAATATCAGTAAGTAGTCAAAGAAAACATTACGATTTCTTGCACAAAACCGTGCAGATTAATGATAAAAATTTAAAAAAAATTGAGCATATGCTGCTTTTGTCCCTCTTTTATATAAATAACTAAAACTCAAAGTAACAAGACTGATGCTTTTTTCCATTGAGGGTGCGATATGATTTCAAAGAAATGCGGCGCGTACGGCGCGTACGATGCAGATATACGTGCGTTCATCATTAACGGTCATAATTTAACAGTACCCGGATGACCGAGCTTTGCTCGGTTTAGTGTTGCTTAACAACGCCATTTACTGAAGTAGCTTTAGTATTGCTGCTTGCCAATAGATGTCAGGAAGAGTATATTGTAGAAGTTTATCATTGTCTGAAAACACCGATAAAACGACATTTTCTAAAAATGAATCCTATCTAGATCGATTTATGGCCCCCGAAACCCCCTATAATATATATATATATATATATATACCAGAATTGCTCGTTTAAAGGTATTAGATATAATAGGCTAATTAAATAATGTTTATTATTATTGTTGTTGAACTGTTGTTGCAGTAAACAAGCGCAATTTAATTATACCTATTGAGCGTTTTACTATCTCTGGCAATTCAATTGTTGGTATTCGTAATAAATAATACTGTCTTAGGTAATAGTAGGTAACTAACATTCATGCGCATGCGATAATAAATTAAAATGTAAATATTTATTATAATTAACACTTACAAAATTTTCCCTAGTAATAAAAACCTTTCAGTAGGTACAATTGGAAACTTGAAGGGCTTATTATGAATGAGAGAGAAAAAAAAATATTTACAATTATTAAATACAAATTATAAAAAAGTTCAATATGAATATCTTCAATACAACTTATAGCTACATCTAATTCATATTTTCCATAACAACATTGAAAATTATAACAATAGCAATAACATCATTAAGTAATTTAATTACAATACCTAACTAAACAGGATATTTCCTTAACCTAACACTGAACTTATAAATAATTGCCTTTTCAATCAGTTATTATAAAATCCTAGGCGTTCAAACATGATTTAGTAAGTTTGTAACATCCAAAAATATTCTCAATATTTCGCACCCTCAGTGGAATAAAGGCATAAGATGAAAATTGCAGTTTTACAGGAGAGCAAAAACTCTGTTAAAATATCAGTAAGTAGTCAAAATTATGATTTCTTGCACAAAGGGTACGATTTCATATTAATTCTCATCAATAAGCACCTTTCTCCAGTACCCACTACGGCTTAACATCTGGCTAAATGTATGGCTCAAATCTCGCAATTGGACGATACGATAACTAGTGTTAATTTAATGAACGACCCTAGCTCATGTCTGCGCTCTTAATTGTGGACGTTTTTATAGGTTTTATTAAGCTCGCTCTTTTAACCACATAGCTCATTGTTTTGCTCGGGTCTCCTCCCGCAATATCGGGTAAAAGCCATTGTCCACCACGCTAAGTGCGGATTCGCTTCAGTCGCCTGAACTCTTACGCCCCAACGGTCAACGGTTACTTTAATCGCCACTTAGTAAAGAATCACCATACAAATCTGCACTAAGGAGCAATTTAAGTAACCATTAGTGACTCTAGAGTTGGGGCGTTAGATTCATAGCTTTCCTCACGATGTTTTCTTGAACGGTGTTTCCAGGTTTCGAACACAGACCACCCAGTATATATTTAATCCTTACTGAACTCTTAAGAGTGGTTTAATTGGTGGACTAAACCTAAAGGCAAACTACTGTGACATCTGTCGACCTGAAGTTGTAAAGACCGAGGACAAATACAACTGAATTTAAAAAAAAAATTGTGACGACTACGTCGATCACTGTATACGCATCTGACCGTTCTGTTGCAGACAGAAAGTATGAAACAAGTGCAACGCCCTGCATGCACTATTTACTTGGTTCCACACTACGAACATACATGCTTAAAAACCATAACGTTAAGATAGTATATGTACATATGGATTGTTCATAAAGAATATCTTTTCTATCCCTGCGATACGCTATGTACCTACATTTAGCTGCTCAAGTTTTGTAAAAACAATGAAGTCTGAAGGATCTATTGCTTATTCATTGACAATATTGACTCCACGTCGAAAAATGATGAAATCTAAACGTGTGCATCATAAGTTTTAGACTAGGTAAGTACATATTATGTGTATATGTGGGGGAGCACTAAGAAAGGATTTTTGGAAATTCATCTCCCAAATTTACAAAATTTTTCTGCGGACTAATGGCCGGTTTCTGAAGTCTCCAGTTAAACGATCAACAGCTATTGAATCAATAAAGTTAAACTTAAGTTATATATTCGATAACAGTCACTGGGTTTCTGAGCACGCGAGGAGCCTTTCAATAACTATGAATCCAATAACGAGTATCTAAAACTGCCACTAGATGGCTCTCTTCAAAAGATAATAAAAAGATAAGTTTCAAATAGATATTATCATTTTATTTTATGGTTTTGACTAATTGTATTTATTTTGTGGTAGTAAATATGTAAAAAATATTGAAATTTGGTATTTATTTGCGTCTGTTCATCATAGTCAAATATCAACAATAAAATTTAAAAACGTCAATTTAACGTTTATTTTGGTTACCATTGGTTACCATTGGTTACTATGGTAACATAGTATTTGAGAATAACACCTCTGTCATTTATTGTCAATCTAGAAAAAATTGTTGATTTCTTGCAAATAATTGTATTTGTATTTTCAATAATCTGAGGTCCTTGATGCTATCCATATACCTACGGCACACACAAATGACCTCAAAATAGTTGTAACTTGTAATTTGTCATATTCTGTCCACGAAATGTTAAAATGAAACGTCAAATAAAGTTATGGAACCGGTAAACGGCCATATATGCTTAGTTAAGTTAATCTTAGATAAAACGGAATTTATCTATTATCGCCGTGCTCAGAAACGCTTTTTCGGAAGTTATCGACCCGTTAGCGTTTTTGAATAGATAAACTCTCGAAAAAAGGATCTCAGAAACCGGGCATAAGTCGCGGACACCAGCAAGACAAATATAAACCTATCCGTAATTTGGCTCACAATTAGCAAGCTGCGTCCACACCTGTTATTGTGGTTGACATTGATCATCTCGATCTGCAGCTGGCATACGAGTATGTAACCAGTATTAAAATGCTTACTCAGGGAAATTCTATTTTTATGCATCCTTGCACCTGCGTGGTCGTATATAGATTCCATAGTAATCCGTTGAGGTTTTGTTTGATTAGTATTAGCGTGGCTCATACTTTACTGGGAGTACCACTAGGTGGCAACGTCAACCGACTACTGAAACCTATGGTGGGTAGCTTGTGCATTCCAATATAAAACAATTTTTAAAGAGTCTACGCATATAGACTACGCATAGTGTACAACTATATCTGATCGACCGCTTGGCTTCAACCCACTACTGGGCACAGGTCTCTCCTCTTGAGGGACTTGAGAGACTCTCCACGCTGCTCCAGTGCGGATTGGTGGAGATCGACCGCTAAATCTCAGAAATTTGGATTCTGTTTTCAATAGTGTATTGGATTAACCAAATACATTCAATGAGTGAGTGGAACAACAGTTTCACTGCTCATCGTGAAAATGTATTAAGTACGTCTAACTAAATAGCCTGCATATTTCACAGACGAAATTCACAAACTTTCAAATTAAATTTACCTAAATAATATGAACTTCTGACGAGATTCCGCGGAAACCTTGATGTTTTGATTTCATTAAAACTTTCATTTTGGAGCTATTAGGCATTATGAAAGCTAGCGAGTTCATCTATCCTCTTACTCCTGTTTTATTAAATAAAAATATCTCAGAATAAAGAATAAAAAAAATAAGTCTTATTAAATTGTATTCCGTATATAATAAAGAAATCTCTTTTTATCCAAGGCTTATAACAACGTGTATAATTACAGGCTATCTCGGTTGGATTATTGCATTCTGTGGTACATTAAAATTTATGTAATGTGACGTAAGTTGCAAACCGTTAAGGTAAGTAATAAACAAATGATTCATAATATTCGTGTTGAAATATATAATATACATAGAACGGCTTTTTTCAGTCACGGTCACATTGGGATTACAATTTTACTGTACTTAGTAACAATAATTGTGTATGATATGGTAATGTATCGATACCGAAACTTCAAAGCAGGTAGGTACAGTTAAAGTGACAATTTCTTCTTACCTTCCGTTTTTTGTCAATGTGTCATTAATTATTATCATTCAGACATTAAATTAGATCATACATTAATTTATTATTTTTAAAAGTTTTTATGGCGATTCTTTGTCAAAATTATCATTGATCATTTCAAAGTTAATGTTCTTTGCCATTCCTGGAAGGAAAACAATTAGAGTAAAGTTCACTAACTTTAAAACACATCTGATGAGGACAACTAAAAAAAATATTTTTAGTTGGCCTCATCTCTCTATGAACAATCTGCCATAACTATTGACAGTTATTAGTCTGTTTACATCCTATATTGCAAGCGTAATTTATCACGCAAATAATTACATCCGTATTGGGATGTCTTTTGCATCTTATTTTATTTCTTTTAATCACAATAACTGGCAATGAAGTTACGTAAGTAATTTACACAAGAAGACCACTGACCATTGGTAGTTTTAGTACAGAAGGTACCTACCTTATAAATGTTAATTGCTGGAAGCTTAATTACAATAACTCGCAATGATGTTACGTAAGTAAATTCCACAACAAAGTGACCATTAAGTAGTTAATAACAGTATTTACCTCACAAATTTTAAAAGCTGGAAGTTTTAGCTTAGTTGTAAACCTGGTCACAACATGGTAGGTTACCACCGACTCATTCTGACACCAACCATCTTTAACATCAGTAGATGGTGGAATGGTAACGTCCTAGCGTTGCAGGTCTAAACCTACGGAACGATGAATTAACACCTTTACGCCCCAACTCAGAGTCACTAATGGTTACTTAAATCGCTCCTTAGTACAGAATTTATATGGTGGATTCTTTAAGTACTAAGAAGCGATTAAAGTAACCGTTAGTGACTCTGAGTTGGGGCATAAGTCGTCGTCCAATCTCCATTTTCTTTAAACAATAACATCGGTGTGTCAATCTGTCCATATTACCTTTTAATAGCTGCGTAACAACGGTGCATTTACCGTGTACGAGGTAGGCGTGTACAAACGTGGTCTCGTCTGAATAAACATCAAGCAAGATTGCAGCTCGAACACCGCAACATACCTAATAAGGAAATCTATTGAATCATGCATAGTATTGTTAACCGAAATACCTCGTGGAGCGCAACCGTCTCTGTTGCTCGTGACAACTTTGTGAAGTGAACGAATCGAATGCTTCACTGAAATACAATCGCCCACGTTATCGAATATCGACAGCTTATTTAACTAACGACATAAGCATGAGTTCCTGGTTAGTTTTGGAAGAAGGACAATGTTTCCTCTACCATTCCAATTTAACTAAAAATGTGATAAAAGTAAATATCTAATACAATTGTTAGTTTCCATTCCATATTGGAGCAGTATGGAAATTAATGGGTTGAAGCCAGACAATGTTTTGGGGAAAAATGAAAACGTAGTCTAACATACATGAGGTGTCTGCCACGTGCCAATTGGCTAACATACTTTATTGTAAAGAATCATTCATCTGTTGCATCCTTGAGTTCCAGCCGGTGTGTTCAGCTCGGTAGTGCAACAACAATATACTCATGGTGGCCAAGTCCGTATGATTAGAGCTGAATTCTGTGCCACTCAGTTTACAATTATAACACGACATGACATATGTACTAGTGAAACTATTCAAGAGTATTAAAATCATTAACAAGGGTACATTCTAGTACTTATAAAACAATACAACCTACGTAGAAACGTAAATTTTCTAGTTTACTCCAGCAATTTAAGTTGTATCTGGTGTAAAAACTGATAGAAGGCGGTTTATCTCGCTGTCTGTGGCGCAATCGTTTATATTGCTCTGGCGTGGGCGTTGGGTTACAAAACAGCTTTTGAAGTTGCATACTGTTTGTGCATGCGACGCCGCGACGCTGCGTCACGCCCGTATAGGGCATACACTTTACGTATCTCCAGGTTTATACACCCTCTATCTTCCTTGTTGTTCTTTTAATTCCTTTAAAACGCTATTCCTTTAAGATTTGAAAGTATTTTCAATGCAGGTAAGTACTTTTTGAGAAAGAGAGTCCTTATAAGATGTAATTTAAAGTCTATTTATCTTAAAGTCTGCAATGAGCATATGATTTTGGCGGTGGTTTATAATCATCTAAAATTTTCTCAAAAAGAAGTCTTTAAAACAGATTTTTAAGATGTTCCTTCTATAAATCAAATTGAATCATTTAGATTGAGAGCGAATTTTGGGAATTGATAATAAGCGGCATCAAAAACTGTGGCATAGTTTAAAATTAGTAACTATGAAGTATTATGAAAGCAAGCCTGAATAATGGGAATTCATTCGCAAGATAAAGTATGTTCACGTAACATGTTTTTTATAAAGCCAAAATAATGTATTGCTGTTGCAATACATATACATAATATGACACAATATGAACGTGAATTGACACGGCGGTTGATGGTTTCATTGCCCCTAAAGGATGCAATGTTCAAATATTTCTCACGCGACTTCTATGTGCGCTTGTTCGCTTCATTGGATGATTGTCACGAACGTGGGGTGTTGAAGGTAATTGTCACTCAATTATTGAGATATGAAATCAAATCAGAAACAATGAACGCGTTATTTATGGGTTAAAGTCGAAGTGTTTGTGCTTCTGGGCTGGGGCTGAATAGTTCACTTTATGATAATAAGTTAGAGTTGAATTGTTTCATCAGTGTTTTTAATTTTTTAGAAACAAATTCAGTTTTTTGTTTTAAAATAAATAATTAATTAACAAGAATTTGTTTGGATTCAGTCGAACGTAATGAAAAGTCGCAATGCGGAAGAGTTTGTTTCGCCTCTTTCCGTTTCTTATCCATATTAAATTAACTTTTAGAATCAGTAGGATTAAAGAGTCACTTAAGTTAATAGTAATGCATGCTGTTTATTCAATTGATAAGCTTGTATTTATAATTGGTTAATTGATGATATTTGAAACTGCTCAGATACACACAGTTCTTAGAAAAAATATCTCAATATGAAATGATTGAAATATAAACCACCGATTGAGTGGATACCTATCTTATTATTAATTTCTAATGGTCGTAGCGCACATATCAACTCGGAAAGGGATCGGCACCGGATCGCCTCGCCCTCAACCTAACGTAAGCTCGGCTACGGCTAGGCGACGCCGCGCTTACGGCTAGGCGACGCCTCGCTTACGGCTCGCCGGCCGCTGGTTGACGGAATGAATGACAGCAGTTCGCCGACGCAGCGGTACCCGCGGCGCAGGGCGTGCACGAGGAAACGGAAAGTCGACGGATAGCGTACGGTGAGACGTAAGCGCGCTTACGGCAAGTCGTCCACGCACCGTACCGCGGTTCGTGAGCTTGTCTCGAGGCGAGGCGATTACGTTACGAATCAATGATATTATATGTATAAAAGAGGTAGATGGGTTACTAGCGCGCCGACGGCGAAGAGCGAAAGAGTAGTCAATTGACCACGCTTGCTCGCATTACTCGCAGTCGCTCTCTCAATACTCTGTCGATACGCACGCTTTTATTTTTGTCAGAAGTGCTGGAGATTTGACATACAGCGTTAAAATGCCTTCATGTGTTATGCGTAAATGCACTAATTACTTACGTAAAAAAAATAAAATTCATGGAATAACATACCACAAGTAAGGAATCATGATTTATTGCATTTTATTTCATTTCAATAATTCTCTAACAAAATAAGTATGGCGGCATGACAGCGCGCCAGCTTGGCGCCAGCCGAACGTAAGGTACTTGTGACGCGAGCGACAAACACTAGCTGTCTTTTTCACTATTATGGTTTTAGTAATGCTATCCCTTTTACATAATTTAACAAGCGCTGATTGGTGTACCGTTTTCGGAACAGATTTTTCTTTTGATTTATAAGGGCATAACGTATCTCTAATAAACATCATTGTTACGAATCCGATAAGTGTGCTTTACAGTAGGGAGTTTCATACAAAGAATACTGACATGCAAGAGTTGATACGTTTACGTTCCGTTTACGAGTTGATATGTGTGCTATGACCATAACTCGGCACATAAAACGGCAAGTTATGTCACTAAACACTAAAAAGTTTAAGAATAAAATTGTCGTGAATGTAATGACATTTCTAAAAGATTTTTAAATAAAAATCACAAGACGAAGGCGTAATTAAAAGTGTCCTGTACTGCTGTCACAATCACAAAGGGAAAGAAAATCTTAAACAAAGGGTTTCGTACTATCATGATAAGAGTTAGCTGGGCCTACTACCTAATTAACAGATACCACAAAGTCAAACGGACTATTCCGTGTATAAAATCTACATGTATATTTTAATATCTTTGATCCTGCAATAAAATACTAAATGACTCAATCTGTCCAGACTCTAGACGTTACGTACTTACCAAAAAATCCTAAAAGACCTAATAGCCTGGATATTAAATATCTTATAGAGCTTAAGAACCTTTGAAGACACTCAGGATACGCTTCATATTAAACCTATAACAAGGAAGAATGTTCATAAAGTTCACTTGGTAATGTTAATATCAAAGGAATCATTTCAGATGACAATCCATGCAGAGGTTTTGTGGGAAGCACTAAGAATGGATTATTGAGAGCCGATTAACCAGACTAAATTGTTGTCATTAGTAATTCGGATAATCGAATGTATGAGGAAAAGCGGTTTTTGTACACGACAGATTAAATATAGCATAATACATAAAAAAAAACCTTTTTGATCAAAAATCAATGTTAATCAATTAAAAAAACAGGTCAATTACTAAAATATTGGAATCCTAAAGGAGTATTTGGTAAGTAATTGTCATTTGATGTTACTTATTTGATCGGGGTTTGAGTCCGAATAATCGCTAATTTGTTTATCTGAGGGCCGGCTAATCGAGTTTCCACTGTAGGTATATGTTTATAAAGGATCTTTGGAAATTCATCTCCTAAATTGGGTGGTACGAGTATAAAAAATATATATTTAGTGCGATTACCTTGAATCTTAGAATTTATTCTTTTTAATCGAATTAAAGTATTTTAAGGCGTATTTAAGTCGTAACCTTAAATAAAGTGTGTAAACTAAAGCAGAGATTTAAAAATGTACAATTTTAAAATGAATAATTTTATATTTTGTAAACACTGAGTGACGTCACCACTAAGAAATCTATATGGTAAGTACCTACCTCCCTCACGTATCTTTGTGCTAGCATGCCTAATTAAACACTTAACGCTTATTGGGTGCGAGTCCGCAGTGAAAAAGGAAGCAGAATGAAGTTCTATAGACTATTCATAAGTTCCAAGGTGGTCTCGATTACAATACGCATCAATGTACATTACTTATAGTTTACATATAGGGATAGTTAACTGTTAAGCACCTAGTTTGCATGTCTCTCGTTTGGGGTAGGTATCTACCTGGATTCGTAACCTGCACAAATTTTTAAAAGTTCATTAATTTTATCATTCGCTTTGATCGCAGAAATAGGTAGGAAGGTACAGTCACCTGCAGAGAAAAGTAACCCATCTGTCTATTAAAACTGTTTAAACAGATGGGTTACTTTTCTCTGCAGGTGACCGTACTAGGTACGTCGTGAGTTTCATATTTCAGTACAAGCATTTTCATAATTTTCAGCAAATAAACATGTTACTACCAACATAATGTTAAGAGAACTGTATCTTCCTCATAAAGGGCAGGTTGAATATTCATACGGAATTTCAAATTATAAATTCTAGTCATTGCTGAGAGTATTCGCATGATTTGTGTATGAGGCTGTAATCCCGTGGGTGTCCCCGAGTGGGACACTTACGAGCGTGACATTGATTCAACACAGTGGGCGGAAGTTTTACATGGCTACAATGATGTTTAAATAAATATAGATACGTTATGCCCCTACAAATCAACTGAAAAATCTGATCCGATGTCCGCAAGGCACGCTTTATTGCTTTATCGCACGTTTTTATCGCTCTCGCGTCAAAACTACATCGCTATCTCTTTTTTCACCTGAATAAGAGTTCCCAATTGGGAACTTTTTGAGTCACACAACGCGCGCGCTTATGACATATCTGCCTCTTTTTAATATATAATATCATTGCCTACGAGCGTGACATTAATTCAACACAGTGGGCGGAAGATTTACATGGCTATTACGATTTAGTAGTGGTAAAAATATTTTTTTAATGAAAATTTATACTGGCTGGCTGGCTCAAGCCTTATCCATGTCCATTTATTGGAGTTTGTTGGACAAGGCAAGGAAGTTCATATCCCAGAGACTTGTGTAGCCCCTAAGTCATTTAGGCAAATATGGGCAGTGTCAGTAGGTTGCAAGGGTGATTGTTAGTGGAAAAAATTGTGCGTTTCTGTGCTTGAGAGGGCACCTACTACTTATCAACCATGTTGGAGGCCTTTGTGCCTTACTAATCCATACACCATTCTACAATGGAGAAGGGTGAAAGAGTATGATCTCCACCTTCTCAGGTAGGTTTAAAGGGCTATGAAAGTCACACAATTACCTACTAATAATTTAAGTTTATCTTGTCTTACAAATTAAATAGTAGATGGCTATGAATCATTTATAAAAATATGGAACTTTAATTGTCAGTTTTTAGTTATCGACATACCAATACCTAATAGTTATTAGTTAAATTTGGTGCAACTACAACAAAGCAATAATTTGGTTTCACCTATTAAAACCAATAAGACGTAAATAAAATAATTTCAAAGCTACATCCATTATTTTATTATAATAAATAGAAATAAGTTGTCATATTCTAGTTAAATAGAGTGCCTTCTTTCATAATACAAACAATACTAAACATAGATTCTATGTTATTAATTACTAATTTAATCTTTCAGCTCAAAAGTCATTTATTTTAGGTTCTTTCTCAGCCTTCTTTTAAATACATACATATTTTTATCTCCACCGCACCAATATTCTGTATCCTATAGCAAACTTATCTACTTGAATGACATCATTAATCACTACTGATACAGATAGCATCCTTTTGATAAGGAGAGCAAGTGCTCTTTACAAACAAAGCAGTTATCACTATATTTATGTAGCGAGTGCAAGTTGCTTCCTGTTACATGTTATAACACATGGAAAGTTTTTAACAAGTAATATATTCACAACTTCAGTTCTGCTTACTGTAGTATATGGCCATATAGAAAGAAGAAGGAAATGTATTTGCAATATGTCAACGAGATTGTCATTCTATTATTAAAGCTGAAAAGTTTAATACGCTTTCTAATCATATCCCGAAATAAACCCTAAACCCGGAATATCACACTTACCATCAGCTGGTTTTGTAGTCAAGCATTAACTTATTCTTATTTAAAAATATATATATATATGAACGAGCAACAATTAAAATTTTAAGGCAATAGTTCGAAATATGCATTTTTACTAAAACACCAACAATGTCACACCAATAACAAGAATAACACCAATTTAAATACTAATCAGATGTTACGCTGCAATTTGCATTTAAAACCATATTGGTATTAGTCATAACATGCCTAATATTGGAATAATAATGGCTTACGTAACCTGACTGTAGCCAACTTGTAATAAGTTTATTTTACTTGTGCAGGATATGGAATAGCCATTTGGCATTTGGAATGCTTATTTTAGACCACGGGGGCTAAAACAATGGACTTAGAATGTGCCACTTAAAGTGGTGCCATAGATATGGCAGCCTTAATTGTTAAGTGACCACTTCTAAAACATTGGGACGTTTCACAGAAATTTTAGTTCAGGATTGTGACACTGTATGGTATTTAGGAATTTTATACTTTATAATCTCAAGATTTGGTACACATTGTTATTGCTGATGTCTATTCTTAATTTCTTATACATAAAAAAAATTATTACAGAAAATAGATAAGAAAATAGTTTAATTTGTACTAAGCATTATTCTTTAAAACGCATCTTAATAATTGTGTATGTTGATGAAATACCCTCATTTCATCAACATACACAAAATATTATTTCAAAGTGTGTTGCATTGGCTTCATTGTAAATATAATTATGTAGATAAATGGGTGAATTCCAAATTTAATTTGTAATGACTCACCCGTTGGAGCTCCAAGGAGTGGCTGTAGAACTTTAGCAATTTGTCAACCAGCGGTTTTACGGCGCGCCAGGCTCTCTCCTGCGTTATCCTGGATGGATCTGCTATAGCCTCCTTTATCTCTTTCCCGGCTCCTTTGTAACACTGTATCTCTTCAAGTATCTTCTCTGACTCCAAGAGAACTCTTTGAACTTCCTCGTAAACATCCCGCTCGTTATCTGTCGGTGCAGCGTTTTCGAAATCCAAAAATATATCATACCTCGGAGAAGAACAACAGTTCGATTCATCCCGGGCTAAAAGACTCAACAACTTTCCCATTTTTCTGTATAAATTTTTTTATGTATCAATTTTTGTATTACTCAAACCTCATTGCGATCACTGCATGGCCTGTTAATAAATTATTAATCGATCTCCTTAACACGGTATAGTAACGTAAGTAAACACTGTCACAAAATAACAAGGATTTAAATTCTATTGTGCTTCTTTTAATTTAAAACTACAACGCCCAAATAAACAGCAACAACGTAGCCCCACACAAATTGATATTACCCCACCGACAGTCTAAAAAAAACTGACTGAAATGAATTATACACGCAAAAGTCAAATCAATGACTGACAGTTTGTGTCGGTGTTGCCAGTATTACAATTAATATCGGATCGCACCGGATCGTCGTTACAGAGTACCTTATACGGTATAATCCGGAACAGCAATCTCGGTATGTCTTTAGCTTTATTACTTATTATATATTATATATTGAAATATCAAATAATAGATACATGGACTATATAAAAATGTAACTTACGATATCTATCACATTTGGATGTCATTGCCGAAATTACGAAAGGTTTTTCTTGTCGCAAATTGCTATTGTTTAATACGTCCCTTGTATAGATTTAATATCTATGCAAGCATATTGTATAGATTGTATAATGTATAGATTGAAGCGCTCATAGCCTGGTGGCTTGCGTCGATCCTAAGTAATCGACAAAGTTAAGTAACAGCGGGCGCGGTCGGTAGTTGGATGGGTGACTGCTAGTGGCAAAAAAAATCTTGAGCGTTTCCGTGCTTCGGAGGGCACGTAAAGCCGTTGGTCCCGATTGTTATCATAAGATAACAGTCGTTAAGCCATGTCGGAGGCCCTCGGGTGGTTTGAAAACTTCGTCTAACTGCACGCTGGCCAAGTGCGAATTGGTAGACTTCACACTCTTTGAGACCTTTATTTAGTTGACTTCTTTCTTTACATTATTTTTTTATTTTTAGTACCAGTGTTAAGATTGTACATATTAAAGGATTTTTTAGTAATATTTGTCTTTCGGTCGGGGTAATCTAATAATGTAAATATTGTGATGAAATGATGGGTCATTTAATAAAACACATTGTTCAGCATGATTATAATGTTGTTTAAAAACAATTTATAAAATAATTTTATCGTCATTTCTGTTATACAAGAGTAAAATGTACTTTATTATATTCAGCTAAATGACAAAGTTCTTAGGTAACAAATATAATGGAAAAAGGAAAAAACCAACCGAAGTGAGAACATTTGTAAAGTCTAACAATAATATAAGTGAGGCTTATCGCAAAACATGTCTACGCTGGTCGAGCGGCATTCGTTCTCCATCCTCGCTGTCTTCTCCATCAGAGCTAACGGCGCCCCACTGATATAATATAAATATAAACATTATTAACTCAAAAAAATATATACATTTAGGGGGCTTAATAATTAAAGGAAGTAGGCAGTAGGTATTTCTTTGTAGGGTAATTATTACACATGGACTCGTTATAATTATAGAATGAGCACAAATTGTCAAAAAATAATTAACTTATAATACATTGCAAAACCGTTCAAATCAAATAAAATATTGTTTTGTAACTCAGCAAAGTAACTACATATTAGTATGTAAACAGGATGGAAGGTGGTGATGGCTGCCTAAGCACATTTGCAAAACCAGTGATGTACTGGCGCGAAGTTATTACCATTTAATATTTGATTTCTACAAGAGTGGTAATTAATCAGTGTGAAGTAAACACGACCTAAAGTTTATTTGATTTTAATTTTAGCTAGCTAGCCAATCTTGTGAGAAGCCTACTATCTCTTCGTCCTTCATCTGCTTATCATAATGAGACCTGATGACATCAAAATGAGTGTGGTTTGTGATGGAAATGGTAGGACTTACGGACCTGTTCAGATAATGGAAATTTCTTCAGCACGTTATAAAGGTAGCCCATGTAAAGAAGGTTCGCGACTCCGAACGTGCGCATGGCAGTCTCGAAGCCTGCCCACCACGACAGGACACCACCCACCACTGGACCTGGGTGTAGATTTAGCTTACTGTAAAAGACTCGAGAATATATTATGGTTCTAAAGAATATTTAAATTTAATAAACAACATTAAGACACATAAATGATTGAAAACAGTAAAAAACAGATTGTTATTAAATAAAAAATAATAAACATAAACGTGTACTTATGTACGCGCGTGAGAAGTTATACTTCTTTGGCATAAAAGAAATGAATTTCAAAAAACCATTTCAAAAAAATTAAAAAAAATAAAAAAAATCAAAAAGAAATAAAAAATAAAAAAACGACATTAAAAAATATTCAAACAAAACCATTAAAGAAAAACAACAAAAAAATAAAAAATATAAAAAACAACATTCAAAGAAACAATAGGTATTTAAATACAATATTCTAACAACATTAAACAAAACAATATAATAAATATAATAATAATCATTTTTTCAAAACAAGCGTTTTTAAAACGCGCGTGAGGTTTTTCGTCACCGTCCGTGTAAAAAATCTTAAAATTTTACTCTCATCGCACACATAGGTAATTCAATATTAAGATTTGATGATTAAAATACATATTATACATATGGCCACCGGGCCACCGCTACCATGCACGCAGATTGGATGACGTTTATTTGAGGAAAGGAGTTAAAAAACTTAGTAGTATCTAATATATTAAACTTTCAGGTATAAAAATACCTTTATAAATTTAATCTATACATTATGAAGTCAACGCGATACCAATAGCATATGCAGCGCTTGCAGCGGCCTGCAACAGCGCGGCAGCGGGCGGCAGTGATGGCGAGCGTGCCAACAGCGCCGGTACCAACGCCGCGTCCAGCGCGCCTAGTCCGCTACCCAGTGCTAGCTGTGCCGGCGCCAGCCACGCCACCTGCAAAAATGGCGCGAAATATCTGACAGCTGTGTTGACTGTGTTGCCATCTGTACACCATGCCAAAATAACTGACGTGTGGTGTGAAAATGTAAATGCCGGTAACATGACAGGATTCGTATTTTCGAGAAATGGCTGATGGCTGTAATTTGCCTGTAATGTAATGATCGAGTAAAGGAGTATGCCTCTAACATAAATACTTAGAAAGAATACTGATGGTGATGTGTGCGTGGTGTGTGTATTTAGACCTGAGTGAGGCTCTCTTGAACAAGCTGGATAACAGTGCCGTTCGCTTTGTTTTCTGCCTTCGCAAATATGATCACATTTCTTCTTATCGTTCTAAGCTTAAATGGCTTCCCATCCGCGAGCGACGGCGATCCAGGACGCTATGTTCCCTTTTCTCTATTCTCTTTGATAACTTTTCCCCGGATTACTTGAAATCCAAATTCCAGTATTTATGTTCTTCCCATGATCGGCAGCTTCGCTCTCGTGCATCTTACCTGCTTTCCATCCCGCTGCACCGGTCTGGCTTCGTCTCTAACTCTTTCACAGTTTCGGCCGCTCGACTCTGGAACTCACTCCCCGAGGACTTCAGAAAACCCTCTGTTAAGCTTACCTTTAAGAATAAGCTACGGGCTTATCTACTGAGTTGTCATCCTTAAATCACAATGTTCGTCATCTTTCATGTGTTTTTTTATTTATTGTTATATATTATTATGTATGTATGTATATATGTATGTATGTATGTGTGTATATATGTATATGTATTATGATATGTATGTATTTTCTATGTATATTTATATCATAATTTATGTCGCGTTTATATAATTTCGTTTTTATACCGCCCTTCGTGTGTCTCTGTTTGGCCTAATGGTTAGCTGGTAGAGAATGCATTAAGCATTAAGCTCGCCATTTGTACCGTAATTTTTATATTGTGGTCAATAAAGTATAAATAAATAAATAAATAAATAAATAACCCCAGTCCTGCACCGGATGAGCGTCGTAAGAGGCGACTAAATCCTGCCCGCTGGTTGTATGGCCCCTCGGAGGGATTATATTGGTGATATTTATTTTAATTAATACCATTATTACTATTAGTATATCTCCTTGGGGTCCGCCTGGAAGCCTGGAGCTACTACCCTAGAGTTCATGCTCAGCCGCCAAACGACTCATCGTGTTCCGGCTGGGGGCTTGAGAGTCAGTTCTTTCTTTCCTTTTCTTCTCTCTTTCTTGGCTGGCAACGCATCAGTGATTTCTTTGGTGTTGCTGATGTCCATGGGCGACGATAGTCACTTACTATCAGGTGGATCGTCAGCTCGTTTGCCGGCTATCTCCATAAAAAAATAAGTTAAATTTGATTATGTGACCATTATTTACTAAAGTTTCTCCGTGACCAACTTTCTCCGTGCTTTAATTTCTCACAAGTGGAAAATTATTAATTTAATTTCAATTGGTGACACTTGGATGACACTTGGTGACTTGAGTTGAGTGACCAATCAGTCCCAGTTACCGTGGAGGCATGCGGCACTGCGAGCGCGGCAAGGCCGACGGCCATCAGACCAGCTAGAGCCACCCGCTCGGCGCCCAGCCGCCGCGCCGCGCCCCCCATCGCGCTGGCCGCCAACAAGTAGCCCGCACTGTCCGGGAGAAACACTGCGCCCAACGCCCAACGCTGTAGGGATAATAGAAATACACTTAAAGTTCACAGAAAAGTGGAGCGTCTCTCTATATAGCCACCTATATGTTGGCCAACACTGAATGATGGACGTTGATTCATCACCCTCCATCACGCTCTTGCCATTTGGATCAGGCTCGGCCAACATGTATAAGTGGCTTATGATTCCTTGTCGAGGGGATGAGCTTACGGAGACGAGTCTGTAGTTTCTTTTAAACCAGAACCCGATAAAGATATTTTTTATCCATAAGTCGCCGGGAATCAAACCCGGACCTTTTCCTGGCAATGCGTCCTTAATGCCTTTGGTGTCATCGACGTTCATGCGTATTTAATAACCATTTACCATCCGGCAGGTCGTATGCTTGTTTGTTTGGGCTACCTAAAAACCTATTAGCAATTTGAATGGGATATTATATGCCATGTGTTAACCATAACTGTGAATAAAACAGACCAAATTTGGTCGCATCGGCTAAAATAACAGGTTAAGGTCCCTTGCTCAAATCCAAACATTACTACCTGCGGATGGAACTTGTGAATGATCCAGAGCGGCAGGCAGGGCTCCAGCGCGGCCATCACGCTGGTAGTCAACAGCACTCCCCCCGCACACCCCGCCATAGCCCCGCGGCGGGCTTCCCCCTGCATCGCATGCCATCCTGACACCTCGCATTCGTCTTCACGCGCCTGCACAAGAAACGGCTGGAGTCTTAACGCTGCTAAGCAACGAGAAAAAAAAGAAGGAAAAAAATGACTGAGTCTATTCCCATCCCTAATGTACCTAGTATGAATTGCATTTACGTACAGAACAGGAGACTTCTTTAGTGTACTATTAAGGCTTCCTTGAGTTTGCATGTGAGTCCATCGTTCAGCATGTTCATTACGTTAGCACGTTGCATTGCATGAGATCGTCTATGGACCGTTTTACGTAAAACTTACATGACTATTTTGACTAGGTATGCTATGTGATCGTCTAATGATCGCTAATTCGCGGAGTCTAATAGACTCAGCCATTTGCTTCCTTTTTTCTTTTCTCTTATTTCATAGCGTTATCATATCGGTTATGCCTTTGCGTTATTGATGTCCATGCAACGGCTTACCACCTTGCTAGCTCTTTGTAATTTAACATTTTTTGCGAAACTGCTGAAATCTGTCAGTAACACTTCCTTGATCTGGTTTTGATATTTCCCGCAAACTTATGAACATTATTTAAAGTCTCAAGTTTCGTTTGGTCTAGCCTGTGATATCATAATATCTAGGTATATCTAAGTATTAATTGGTACCTTTTTTGGGACGAAAATTTTTGGGATGAAAATGTGCTTCAACTCACCATATTGTATTCTTCCGTGTTCAAAAACTTGTATTGCATTCCTGTCAAGAAGGTTTCAAAAAAACAAAATCTGTGAGTATGATAAAAGAAAAACTTGATATCGAACGACACTGTAAGCTGCCATTAAGTCGCTCATCAAATTTATCAGGGATACTATAAAAAATGTAGGGTAAAATATAACTCCCCTTTAACACTGTATTAGCTCTTACCAAGATTCAACAGCAAAGCTATAGCGATGATTTGAAAGGGCGCGGCCGAACTCCACAACAGGTATGCAGCACCGCCGAACGGGTATCCCACTAAAACTCCTAAATATAATAGATATACTTACTTAATATAGTGATTTTTTAGACGAGTTAGTGAACAAACGTGCAGGGCCTTTTTTCATAATTTGCAATAAAAAAATAAAGCTGGCATAAAATTCACAAGAATTTAAGGATAAATTGAAGCTTAACACTTTCATTGCCAAAGCTAAAATTGAAGTTACGAGTATAGCGGGTGGCCCATAATTATAACCAATTATGTAACACTAAAACTTTTATTCTTATTCTAAGACTAAGAATATTATTCTGCTTGCAATTATTCTTCAAGCACATCTAGTGATGATTCTTTCAAGGAGCCTGAAACTTTAGGAACCCAACTACGCAATGCCTTCTCTCACTCCCCCCTAGCGTTTAATATCTGCCACCTCAACTCACAAAGCATACCGTCGCACTATGCGGACCTTCTGGAGGCTTTTGACACGTCTGATCCCTTCATTCATGCGATCCTTATTTCAGAAAGTTGGTTAAAACCTTCTCTGCCGACTACCTCTTACAGTTTGCCAGGTTTCGTTTTAATAAGAAATGATCGCATAGGCAAAGGGGGTGGAGGTGTTGCCATCTATCTTCGTAGTAATATCCCATTTAAAATAGTTGCCTTATCACCCGCTAAGTACTCTTCATCAGCGGAATACTTGTTCCTTGAAATTCAAGTTAAGCGTGCTAAAGCCCTTCTTGGAGTTGTTTACTGCCCGCCATCCATAGACTACTTCTCCAGTCTTGAATCAGTACTTGAGGCTCATTGCTCTGATTATGCGCACTTCATCTTAATGGGTGATTTCAATACAGATCTTCTAAAGAAAACGTCTCAATGTAGTAATCTTCTTAGTATTTTCAAGTCCGTCAATCTTTCTGTTCTTCCCTCGGGACCTACTCACCATAACCTTGACACTTCTGACTCTTTGCTGGACTTGGTTTTGACTTCCTTTTTAGATCATGTAATCTGTCATGGCCAACTATCTGCACCTGGTTTTTCTAGGCACGATGCAATCTACATCAGTTATAAACTAAAACCGCCTAAACCTAAAGCAGAAGTTGTAATGATGCGCTGTTATTCCCAACTTGATACCAATGCTCTGTTGAAAGATGCGGCCAAGATGGATGTCTCCAAGATTTATGCGGCACCAACGGTGGATGAAAAAGTCTCCTACTTAAATAATTGTATCACAACACTGTACGATAAACATGCTCCGTTGAGAGCCGTCAGAGTCAAAAGACATCCAGCTCCTTGGATTACCAGAGGGGTTCGAATGGCAATGACACGTCGCGATAGAGTCTTCCGTAAGTTTAAACGTGACAGGTCCGACGAAAACTGGTCTAGTTATAAAATAGCTCGAAACAGGTGTAACCAAATGGTAAGAGCAGCTAAACGTCTATACTTTACAAATAACTTCTTTGATTCTTCGCCAGCCCATATATGGAAGTTCCTTCATTCACTCGGCATTGGTAAGACCAAAGCTGTTAATAATAAAATCCCTTTCTCTTCGAATGATTTTAATGCACACTTCACTTCCACACCTATTCTTGATACTTCTGTGAAATCATCAACTGTTTCATATATTTCTTCCATGGCTTGTCCTTCCCTTGATAGCTTTTCGTTTTCTCCTGTACTTGCGGACGAAGTTCGCCGAGTCATGTCATCTATTAAATCAAATGCGGGGGGGTACGATGGGATTAACAGAGCTATGATCATGCTTATACTCCAACATCTTCTGCCGGTAATTACACACATCATAAATTTTTCTATGACCAATGGGGTGTTTCCTACTCTTTGGCTTAAAGGTCTCGTAATACCTATTCCGAAAACAGCTAACCCCAGTGGTCTAAAGGAGTATAGGCCCATATCACTCTTACCTTTCTTATCAAAAGTTTTGGAGGCTGTTGTGCATAAACAATTTTCATCTTTTATCTACAAGAATAAACTGCTTAGCCCTCTTCAATCTGGGTTCAGACCTGGGCATAGCACAACAACTGCATTACTAAAAATCACCGAGGATATACGTCAAGGCATGGAGAATAAAATGGTCACCATTTTAGTGCTAATTGATTTCTCGAACGCTTTCAACTTGGTTGACCATGATATTCTCCTTGCCATCCTCGCTAGATGGCAGCTTTCGTCCGCGAGTCAGTCGTGGTTCTCATCCTACCTTCGTGGTCGCCAGCAGGCTGTAAAGGTTAATGAGGAATTGTCTAACTGGTGTAACCTGTCCTCTGGTGTACCACAGGGTGGTATTTTGTCACCTTTGCTTTTCTCTATTTTCATCAATTCTCTTACCCCCCTTCTTACCTGCTCTTACCATTTATACGCTGATGATTTACAAATTTATGCCCATGCTGACGTTTGCGATGTCGCCAGCGCTATTAAAATCATCAACTCTAATTTGGCTCATGTTAGTGACTGGTCCCAGAAGTTTGGCATTAAAATCAACACCTCAAAATGTCAAGCTATCATCGTAGGGAGTACGAGGCAACTTAATAAAATACATTTTCAGTCGTTAGCCCCTGTCATGTATGAAGGCTCTGTAATACCCTTTTCTCCGAGCGTGAAGGATCTTGGGGTCTATATCGACAGTGATTTGAGCTGGAGCACCCAAGTGAGTGAAATTTGTCGCTCTGTCATTGCCACGCTTACGTTCCTAAACCGCTTGAAGAAGTTCCTTCCTCTTGCAACAAAGGTACATTTGGTACAAGCGCTAATATTTCCTATCATCGATTATGGTGACGTGTGCTGTTTGGACCTTACTGAGGCTCAACTGGACAAGCTGGACCGACTCATAAACAGTGCCGTTCGTTTTGTTTTCTGTCTTCGAAAATACGACCATATTTCCATCTACCGTTCTAAGCTCAAATGGCTAACTATCCGTGAACGTCGGCACCTAAGAGCCCTCTGCTCACTGTCCTCTATCCTCTTCGACCCTCTAGTGCCAGATTATCTCAAAACATTGTTTCAATATTTATGTTCTTCCCACGATCGCCAACTCCGCTCCACAGAATCCTGTCTCCTATCCTTCCCCATCCATCGATCCAGTTTTGTCTCTGATTCTTTTGCTATTCAGGCTATTCGCCTCTGGAACGCGCTTCCAGACGAAATCAGAAGGCCAGCTAGTAAATTTACTTTTAAAATAAGTTGAATCCTAAAAAATTTTTTTTTTTAAACGCTTTTATTTCAATAATGTTTAGTTTATAAAATTAGCTACAAGTTGTGAAAATTTCAAGTCTCTACGTAAAATAGAACATAGAGAATTATGCGTCTAAAGTCTGAAAATCGTTTTTTTTAATTTAACAACATATAAACAATGAAAATTAGTTTAAAATATGATTTTCGTGTATTGTCATCGGAAATACACATGTCTGCCAAATTTCATCAATTTTCATTAAAGGGAAGTCATTCAAATTAACGTTACAAGATTTGATCCTTTGATGCTTTGATGCTCCGAAGTGAAGCTAAATAAAAGCGTTTAATAAAAAGGGTACACACCTACTTGTTAAAACAACGCTTATAAATTGAATCATCATAGTTATTCACTTATGTCTTTAAAGCTACTTTAGTTATATATTATTATAATATTTTTTTTACATGTATTATTTGTATATTATATATATGTTTATGTGTATATATATATATATATATAATTTTAGTATTTGTGTATGCATGTATAATACTTATTCTTAACAGAACAGTAATTGTAAATATATCTACTTTTTAGCTTACCACCTATCTATCATACCGCTCCTCGTGTATTTCGGTTTGGCCTAATGGTTAGCTGGTAGAGAATGCAGTTAGCATTAAGCTCGCCATTTGTACTATAATATTTTATATTGTGGTCAATAAAGTTTACATAATAAATAAATAAGACTATCCCATGATCCTGATGGCCAAGCCCACTTTACGATAGCTCAGTTCTTTCTCTAGAGGCCCATAAATAACACATTTGCGATAACGCTCCAGCCCAAGCAATAAGCTCCATACATAACTCTTGTACTCTTGTACTCTCATAAATGGCTCGGTGGACGGTACCAAACTCACCGAGGGCCACAGCGCCTAGCAAGGCCCCAAGCGCGTCGTGTCGTCGTCGCGGCGGCAGGGCTCGGGCCGCTAGAGCAAGCCCCGCGACTCCGGCTAGGGCTGCGCCGCCGCCCTGCGTCGCGCGCCCTCCCCCCGCGCACAACGCACCTCCCACACCCTCCGCTCCGACTCCCGCGCATACTGCGAATACTGTACAACAGAGCAATCCATATTTTTGTATTAAAATATATGAATAATTATTATTTCGCTTATGAAAGGTCAGAATATTTTCTAACAGGACTAACCTATCTGTACATAGCAATCTTAACTTTCACAGTCCTCTTACTAACGAATAATGACTGACTAATATTAACAGGACCAGAGGACGAATAGGATTTATTTAAACTGTACTATGCGCTTGATGAATTGCGATGTTTATTTATCAAAACCACATAGACACAGTAAAGAACGCAACATCGAGATCAGTCAATCATCATGATCACCGATAGCAGCAGCGGCCAGCAGCGCGGTGGCCAGACACAGCGTGCGTGCGGGCCCACGGCGCGCCACCAGCGCAGCAGCCGCCGGCGCCGACACCAGCTGCGCTGCGGCCTTTGCCCCCAGCACCGCGCCTACGCCAGCTTGAGATACTCCGATACCTGCCAGAACAAAACTGTCTAATAATACACCTGAAATCCATCCATTCATCCATCAATCCTTGGAGGTCCACTGCTGGACATAGACCTCCCCTAACTTGCGCCACTCTGACCGATCCTGAGCCTTCTGAATCCAGCGGATGCCCGCTGTCATCTTCAAATCGTCAGTCCACCTGGTCGGGGGGCGTTCTATACTCCGTTTTCCCAGACCTGATGGGCGCCATTCGAGGACCTTCATTCCCCAACGGTTAGCAGTCCTTTGAACTATGTGGCCAGCCCATTGCCACTTCAGCCGGCTTATCCTTTTAGCTATGTCAGTTATCCTAGTTCGTCTACGGGTTTCATCATTTCTGACGCGGTCTCGTAGAGAAATACCGAGCATAGCCCTCTCCATAGCTCGCTGTGTGACTTTGAGCTTGTGGATTAGGCCGACAGTAAAACATCACGTCTCGGAGCCGTATGTCATATACCTGAAATACCTGGTCCAAATGGGGAGGGTGGGTTTACAAAATCTCTCCATAGTTACATACCCTTATCTCAGGGAATGGGAAATACTTTTCCTTTTCTAAAATCCAATAAAATCTTACTTAAGAGGAGAGGGGGTTCGAAAAATCTTATGTGTTCACACTAGGAGGGATCAAAGATGGCCAAAATTATCCTTACATATATTAATGAACGGCTCCTTAACTCAAAGTGCTTATAGCATGGCTTGTATTGTGACGATCAGTAGTCAACCAAGTTAAACAGCGGGCGCGGTCGTTAATAGATGCGTGGCCGCTACTGGCAAATTTTCTTGAGCTCTTTCGTGCTTCGGAGTGCACGGAAAACTATCCATCCTAGTTGATATCGTAAGATAACAGACAGCATGAAATCTTTCGATACTTTGGTTCCGCAATCCACACCGGAGTATCGTGGTGGAGTATACTCTAAGTATGCTCAATAGGAACTGTGAAACACGTTTTCCTTACTTAGCAGATAGAATTACTATTGAGACGTCTAACTAATTAGTTATTCCATAGACTCTCGATTACAATGGGGTCCTCATATTGAAGCCTTGTCAGGGAGGCTCAGTTCCGCTGCTTAAGCTGTTAAGAAAGTAAGGCTCTTGACAGATGTAGAAACAGCAAGATTAGTTTATTACAGCTACTTTCATAGTATAAATGTCCTACGGTCTATTGTTGTGGGGCTCAGCTGCAGATATTGAGTCAATCTTTGTATTACAGAAAAGAGCAGTTCGCGCTATTTACAACCTCAGGCCTAGGGCCTCAGGACTCTCTTAGAGAACTCTTTAAAGAAATCAATATACTAACTGTTATTTCACAATACATTTTGGAAAATATTATGTATGTTAAAAAATACTCCGATACTTTTCTTAAAAAGAGTGATGTTCACAATATTAACACAAGAAATAAGGCTAGACTGATTGTGCCTAGTTTTAGACTCAGAAAAACTAGTGGCTCGTTCATGGGTAGATGTGTGAAAATCTATAATAAAATCCCGTTAGAATTAACAGAAATGCCATTGAGGTGTAGTAAGTATGTGTAAGACCTATATAATCTCTTCTAATTGTATTCATGAGGGCAGTAATAAATGATAATTGATCGGGTACAGTCTTTCAATAATACAACATCCCCACATGGCGACCCTTGCCATATTTGGGGCGCGTGACGCGATTTCTATCTCGGTGTAGTGTTACGGCTCCAATAGAACTAGCTCGAATCATGAACTCAATAATTAAAAATTCATTCGTGTATTACTGTTTGGTGCAGTATATCGAACTACTAGTAATTTTCCGGTAAAAAAAACCCTAACCCGTAAAATGTGTCGCGCAAACGTGGAAAAGGAAACAGTTTTCTTAAACCAGAATTCGGCCGGTGGGAATAATGCACATGTTGAAGAGTTGAAAAATCATATTTCGGGGATGAGTATCATTCTGCTGGTGATTTGTTTGCTGCTGGGTCTTGGCGCTCTATATTTGGCATGGAAACAATATCGAAAGTGTCACCACTCTTGGATAAATGACCAGATTCTGCAGAACAGCCTACGACGGTCATTCAGCCGCATCAGAGGTATTCGTGGAGAAGAAGATGTCCAAGTCCGAATTCCAATGAAATAGGAGCATGCTGAGAGTGATATACTTCTGCTGCGATATTTGTGAAGTGTTACAAGTGCGCGTATAAAGTGCGATACCTACGTAGTGATAAGTTATCGGTTCGACATATAATATAATATACGGTTCCTATATGTAGCGTAAATCGGGAAAGGTTAATAATGGACAATATTAGTAGACTGTAGTGATTATAATAATCGGTAAAAGTAGGTGTAAGATTTATAACGTTGTAATGTTATAATACAAAGATCGCATTCTGATGTATCAACTTACACACTGTGTCCCCTACTACGGTATCTCGCTGCAAGATTGGTATGTATTTTATTATTCATATATTTTCATGTGAAAGGGTATGGAAGATGAATTATTAAAATGCTTAGAAGAACTTAAATTAATACGTAAATATTTAATTAAAAAAGGTCAGTCACGGTTTAAAGGAAATGTCATAAAAAATAAACTACTTGAGGTTGAAATAATTTATGGAAAAAGTAAAGAATTAATTCAATTATTGACTTCCAAACAAAGCACAAAGTCAGAGTCATTGACATCACTGTGTTTATTAAATGATGAAATAAAATCTTGTTATTTGCATATTATTGATTTATGTTCTTTTACTAAGCAAGACAGTGATAGTGAATTTTGTGAAGCGAGTTCAAATCCAGAATTAATCATGGAGTTCGATCTAAAAACGGCGTGTAGTTTGATTCCTATGATGAATAACAATAACATCAAAATTATCATTGACTCCGTAGAAATGTATGCTGAAATGTTATCAGACGCGGGGAAAAAACTACTCATAAAATTTGTTCTGAAAAGTAGATTATCAGAGAATGCTAAGCTACGTATGTCCAATGATTACGTATCTACCAGTGATTTTGTCAAAGACTTACGTGACATTCTTTTGCCTAAAAAATCGTTTACTGCTTTACAATCGCAGTTGCAAAATACGACACAAGGATGGCGTACAATTGATCAGTATGGCACTGAGTTAGAAAAAATATTTACAAATTTGACAATATCACAGGCGGATGGTAATACCGAAAATTATAGCATATTAAAACCCCTTAATGAAAAAATGGCAATTAAACGGTTTGCAGATGGATTGAGGGATAATAGGCTCAGTACGATTATTGCTGCTCGCAATTATAACAGCTTAACAGACGCAATTCAGGCAGCAAAAGACGAGGAGCTGACGGCAGCATCGACTTCGACAGGTGTGGACAATGTCATGCAGTTTTCACGTCATGGTAGAGGTAAGTGGCATGCTAATTCTTATAATCAACGAGCACGTGGACAGCGAGGAAATGGACATTATCAAAATCAAAACAATTTTCGCAATAATGTCAAAAGAGGTCAACATCATCATACTTCATTTAACTCAGGTAGAGGTAATGTGAATTTCTCACGTGGAAGGTTATTCAACAATGCCCGTGGTAATGGTAGAGGTCACTATAAAAATTTTAACAGAGGACGAGGACAACGAGTTTGGAGTGAGAATCATTCGAGTTACGAAACTCATAGTAATGGTAATAACCATCGAGTGTTTTATAACAACGAAAATGATAGGAATGATTCCGTGGTACAAAAACCGAATGAGATGCAGTTTTTTCGATCTCAAACATAATATTTTGACATTAACTGGTAAAGCCAAATTTTTAGTATTGTATTTAGGAAATAGAAAATACTTTTGGTTAATAGATACTGGTGCCTCTTTGTCCGTAATCAAGCGCGATGCATTACCTAGCAACAGTTCACTAATTAGGAATGAGACAACCATAAATGGTATTGGGGGTCAGATTCGATCAACTGGACTTGTTGACTTATGCTTGACTCATCGTGATGAACATCATTATGTTGACTTTAATATCAAGCTTCATGTTTTCGATAACATACCATTAAAGGCTGATGGAATTTTAGGTTTAGACTTTCTGTGTTATTATGCATCGAATATCAACTTGGAGACTAATATCATAACGTTATCTAAATATGGAATGAAATATTCTTTAGAACTTCGTGACATCATAGACTATTCTAATGAAACTTTGTACATTCCAGCGCGATGTGAATCGATTCATTATTTATTTGTAAATGTTAACGATATGGATGATTGCGTTATACATAGTAAACAATTGGCAGAAAATGTTTTTCTCGCGGGATGTATTGGAAAAGTTAAAAATAATAGACTACTTGTAAAAATTTTAAACGTAAATGAACATGATATTACTTTACCAATGTTCCAGCCTGATATATATTCAATACAGGATTATAATTTATGTGAATTTAAACCTAACTGTAATAGTTTAGAGCGAGCAAAAACTTTATTAGATATTTTAAAATTAAATAATTTAAATTCGGAGGAGCGAAAATCTATTGAAGAACTTTGCGCTAAATATTCAGATGTATTTTTCCTACCCGGAGATAAATTAACAACTACAAATGTTTACGAACAATCCATTACGTTAAAACCAAATACTAGCCCAGTTTATGTTAAGCAGTACCGATTGCCTTATTCTTTAAAAAATGAAGTTAATAAACAAATAAAAAAAATGATTGACAATGACATCATAGAAGAAGCAAAGAGTGAGTGGTCTAGTCCTATCTTATTGGTACCAAAGAAGAGCGAAAACGAAAAAAAATGGCGTTTAGTGGTGGATTATCGTAAGCTCAATGACTGTATAATTGATGATAAGTTCCCTTTACCAAATATCACTGAAATTTTGGATTCACTTTCTGGTTCAGTGTACTTCTCTCATTTAGATCTTAACCAAGGATATTATCAAGTTTCTCTAGATAAAAATAGTAGAGAATATACAGCGTTTAATACAAATTCTGGACAGTATCAAATGAAAAGATTGCCAATGGGACTCAAGACAAGTCCAAGTGCATTTAGTCGAGTAATGTCAGTTGCTATGTCAGGATTAACGTACGATAAATGCTTTATTTATTTAGATGATTTGGTTGTATTTGGCAGAAATTTAGAATCACATAACAAGAACTTGATTGACGTGTTAGAACGCCTTCGGAAAAATAATTTAAAATTGAATCCAGAAAAATGTAACTTTTTACAGAAAGAAATTCTTTATTTAGGACATTTGGTATCAGAGAACGGAGTTTTACCCGATCCAGCAAAAGTTGAAATACTACAAAAATATCCAATTCCAACTAACGTAGACGAAGTGAAAAGATTTGTAGCCTTTTGTAACTATTACAGGAAATTCATTGATAATTTTGCAGAGATAACTTATCCTTTAAATAAATTAACAAGGAAATTTGAACCATTTGTTTGGAACGAAGAGTGTCAAAAGGCATTTGAAACATTAAAAAATGCTTTAATAACTCCACCAATATTAGAATTTCCAGATTTTTCAGAAGATAATGAATTTGTCATTCAAACAGATGCATCAGGTAAAGCTATCGGAGCGGTTTTGTGTAATAAAAACTTGAAGCCAGTAGCGTATGCTAGTAGGCCACTTAATAAAGCAGAAATTAATTATCCCACTATTCAAAAAGAATTAGTTGCAATAGTTTGGGCTGTGAAATATTTTAGACCATACGTGTACGGTAAATCATTTACAATTATGACAGATCATAGGCCATTAATATATTTGTTTTCAAT
The DNA here is from genome assembly GCA_963932265.1 of Thymelicus lineola. Lineage (NCBI taxonomy): Eukaryota > Metazoa > Arthropoda > Insecta > Lepidoptera > Hesperiidae > Thymelicus > Thymelicus lineola. The sequence goes on along the minus strand of OZ010694.1, from coordinate 5,281,025 downwards.
GAAAGATCCATCTAGCAGGCTTCTTAAATTTAGATTAGCACTAGAAGAATATAATTTCAAAATTGTATATGTTAAGGGAAAAGACAACAGCGTTGCAGACGCGTTATCAAGAATAACTCTAACATCAGATACTTTAAAACAAATGAATGACGAAATTATGCTAGTCCTAACTCGAAATCAGAAAAGACGTTTAGAGTTAGACAAGCAATTAAATACATCTACTATTAGTAACCCCGACAAGGAGTGGCCTGATCAACCACAAATAGTTGAGGTGCTTAAAAAACCAATTAATTGTGTAGAAATGACTTTTATAGGACAAGACGAGTTAAATAAATTAAAAAGACGAGGTAATTTAGTAGAAAGTGAGTGTTTTGTTTATTGTCAGCGTAGACAAATTATTTTTATTAATCTTAACTTTAGGGCACAATTTACGCGAGACGAATTTGTGACTAAGTTACAGAAATTTTGTAAAAATATGAATTTAAATGAGCTATGCATAGTAAAAAATCAAGAAAATACAAGTTTTATTAAAGATTTATTAAAGGAAATTAAAAAGAATAAGGATTGGACCGGTCCACGGATTTATATATTACGAGGAGTTAGAAGAATAGATAATGAGGATGAAAGAAATTTTATTTTACAAGACTTTCATCTATTACCCACCGCAGGTCATGCAGGTGTGCGTAGGATGACGAATAACATTAAGAGAAAATTTTACTGGCCAGGCTTAGATAAAGACGTAATTAATTTTGTGAGGAAATGCAGTAAATGTCAGAAAATGAAGCATTGTAGATATATCAAGGCGCCCATGGAGATAACTACAACTGCTTCATATGCTTTTGAAAAGATCTATCTCGACATTGTAGGTCCTTTACAAAAAGACTATGAAGGTAATTGTTACATTTTAATCCTGCAGTGCGAGCTTACTAAGTTCGTCGAGGCATATCCTTTGAAAAACAAGGAAACAGTAAGTGTAGCGGATGCATTAGTTAAGAATTTTATATTAAGGTTTGGAATACCAAATACTGTCGCGACGGATCGTGGAACAGAATTCGTTTCTTCGATAATGGAACAGGTATGTAAAATCTTAGAAATAACTAAATTAACATCTACAGCCTATCACCACCAATCCATCGGTGCGCTTGAAAATTCCCATAAAAATTTAGGTGATTTCTTAAGAATACATTGTGACGGTCAAAAGGATACATGGAGTCATTGGCTTCCGTTTTGGTGTTACAGTTTCAATAATACTGTTCATACAGAAACCAAATACACACCGTTCGAACTAGTATTCGGTAGACCTAGTGTAATACCATGTAGAGTAAGTCAGTATATAGAACCTTTATATAATCCAGAAAGTTATCCGTTAGATCTTAAGTATAGGTTGCAAGTGGCACATCAAGATGCTCGTAATAATTTACTTCTAAGTAAGCAAAAACGTAAATATACTTATGATAAATATATGAATAATGTCAAATATGCTAATGGACAGCTTATACTAGTAAAAAATGAGACAGCTAATAAATTAGATCCACAATGGGATGGACCATTTGTTGTTTTAGAGGATTTAAGTACTAATGTAAAAATTTTAAAGGGTAATAAACCTTATGAAATCCATAAAAATAGAACTAAACCATTTATAAATTAAGTATTACGCTATACCTTATATTATTAAGCTTTATAGGATATGTATTCATTAACTTTATATTTAATGATACAAAAAAAAATTGTTTCAACATTTTTTTTTTCTTATCACCCCCGAGGTGAGGTGTAGTAAGTATGTGTAAGACCTATATAATCTCTTCTAATTGTATTCATGAGGGCAGTAATAAATGATAATTGATCGGGTACAGTCTTTCAATAATACAACATCCCCACACCATACTGTAAAGGCGATCCCCAATTTTCGGCCCCGAACCATATGCTATATCTGTGCTAGAACATCGGACTAGACAAGAGTAAACTATATACCAAAAAATTCGTCTTATTTATAAGATAAACATATTTAAATCTTAGCTTCAGCTGCTCTTGCCAAATGAACAAAATAATGCAAAAAAGTTTTCACAGTATTTACCTCATTACATACGATTTTATAATCGATTGAATCGATTGATAATGATCGATTGATGGAACATAATAATATATTTTATGTATTATTTAGTGATTATAATTATAATATTAATTTATTTTTTACATATTTTCGTATTCCATATAAATCAAAACTATGTAATATATTATAATTACCATTCAATCGTTACGCTAATTTTATTAAATTACATTTCGAATATTTTGACATCGATTAATCGATTGACAACAATGATGATGTAATCCCTAATAATGTCATTTTGGTAACCATAGTATTTATAAATAACACCACTGTATTGTCATATTTGTCATCGATCTTTCATCTTTCTACGCGTGTTCTTGTATATTTTTACTATCAAATATTTTCAGCGTATTTGGAGTCCTATTTACTATTGAAACTCATCGACACGTACACAGTGATTTTAATTTTCTATTGTATTCGCTTTCGTACTTGTGTTTTGGTGAATGTGTTTCGCAGTTTCGCTACAATTTCTTGCAAACCAATACTATATGAATATGGACTCCTTAATCGCCTGTTTTGTGACTGACAAAGGTTCAGAATAAGTCCTGAACACTGGATAACGTACCCTATACATCTTTAGAAGATCAGGAAGTTGCTGTGGCCATACTTACAATGAGTATATTATGGTATCTTGATTGGGCAAGGTACTAACGAAATATAACGCCTCCTGCACAACTACACGAAATATTAATATATTATAATGATAACTAATAAAATCTCTTGAAATATGCAATAGCTTTTATTATAAAACCTTTTTATGACATTCGTTTTGGGTGAAAACCATTGAAGTAGTAGAATTATAATAGACACCCGCCAACGTAAGTGTAACATACATATTAAATAGCACTGTGACACGAGTATGACATAATCATAACCTATAATTAAGGTGATTCGTTCTAGGATTTCCTTAGTTGGCCATTGCTGGCAGCCGTGAAAATTGGAGAAATTGAACTTTTTGCAATAATCTAATTAACAGCCAATTTCCAGTTTTGTCTACTTAGGCCTGAGTTTCTATGGAAACTGGGGTTCTCCTTTAAAACTCATGTAAAAGGTATTCTCATGAAGAAAGCATATTACAAAGTTGATGAGTATTTAAATGACAAGACTGCTTGGACATGAGTTTTTTTTTATATCAAATATTGCAATAAGTAGTATTAAGTGCTGTCTGTAACTGTGAGTAGGAAAAAAATAATCCCGGGAGTTTCTTGCCGCTTCTTCTCCCGGGACCACTCACAGTAGGGATTTGTTGAAGCGATGGCGTTGAGTGACTTTCGAAAAGTGTTTGTAACAAACCTACTTCCAATAAAAACTTATTTCATTTCATTTAACTTACCAGAAGTGTCATCGTCGACTACCTGTTGGACAGTAGAATTGAGTAGCTTCGCTAGAGGCGCGTCGTGAGCTGCCCATAGCGTCAATGATTCCCCTCGAATCCAATCTGGGATAATCGGTACTGGGAACAAAAGAGTTACAAAATACATCACTTTGGCTTTTGGCATTGACCGATCTGGAGATCTGGGATCTGGAGGATTGGAAGAGATGCCCATGCTGCGTCAGCTTAATTTATAATGTGGCAGCTTAGCTTTGAAATTGACAACACATACTAAAGCTATAATAAGCTAATGAAAAAGATTGGTTGATTGATTGGCACTTTCTATAATAAGAACATCGAGCTTATTAATAACTAGGGTATTAAATATTAGGGCAATATAACACTTAATCCATCATTAGACATAAAACTTTTAGAATAATTTAATTGTATTATAGATTTGCCCAATTATGTATAACGAACCATGAAAGTGAAACCATGATCTAAAATAATAGTCGTCTAAAAACGTTTACTATCTTCATATCCAATTCCTTATGTAACTATGGAAAAAATGTAGTCACTAACCTAGTACTGTCAGAAGAACATTGTCCAAAAAGAACGTGAAATAAACAAGCGCGAAAGCCAGGATTCCATTGGACTGGGAACGTTCCTGCGTCATGGCGGACCGTAGACTGTTGCCTGGGTATTGTAGATCAGATACGTCCACACCCCTCCGAAGCCAGCCTTAAAGTGTCGCGTGTAGCCTCTTGATAACGATACCAATTCATTTTCAATCAGGGCTCGCTGGAGCGTGTGCGCTTCTCCTAATACAATTTTCTGCTACGCATCTCGTTGTACGCTACAAGCGTATTTCATCGCTTTTCAGCAAGTATCACTTTTATTTTGTATTTTCATTCACATTGAATTTAACTAGAAATGAATAGGATTTGTAACAAAGAGAGTCTGTTCTCGTAGTGATAGGATACAGGCATCAGACATAAATGTAGCTGTACGAGATACTTTTAATTTAATGGGAAAAGTAATAATTTCATTGACGATTCTGCCATTTCAGATATTGCAATATTTAGTTTAATTACATTTTCATATTTAATCCAAGTATAGATTAGTGAAGGCACTAGAGCTTCCTGTGTTACGGACGTCGAACACACACTAAATAAATGACAATCACAAACAAATATACAAAAGACATCACAAACAACCAAGGCATGAGAATAAACATTGCATTGTGAATCGCGAGAAAGAGAGATAGGCTTCAGTTGCACCCAAAGATAGTTGGAGCTCTTTACAAGTTACATCCCTATTTGATACTGGCCCAGGGGGACGGCAAATCAGGCTTTTTGTCCAGGAGGGTGAAATCCTCTGATTCTCGCTAAGCTCTTAAAAATTAAGGACTATAAAGTGGATTTGTAACCATATAAAGTCTAGGCTGCAGCTCCGCCCCTCTTCTCGTTACACGTATGGTCATGTAACCGTTAGCAATAGTTAATCTATGCCGTAGGACTTTAGATGGCAGAAAACCTTCTGATACCTGGGTTACTTACCAATTTCTTCGCGGTTCCTCATCAGAGCATCGTAGTTGAGAGTATTGAGACTCCAATGGAGAGTACCAAGAGCGCGATCTCAGACCTAAGTATTTCATCAATTCAAACCTAATAATTCAGATCGCAGAGATCTTAAGATTGGTTTATTGGACCCAAGGATTTTCAATTAAAGAGTAGAGTTATGGCTGGAATCTGAAATAAGACAACTGGCGCATACTCGTATATCATGTTGCTGGGATTGAAGGAGAAATAAAAAGGTTGCGTTCACAGGCATTATTTATTTATTTATCATAAGTGTATAACATCGACACATCGCCATTAAACATACCATTGTAATTTACAAATAAAATTTAGTTTCTATTTACAAAATTTGTAAGTACAATCTTATCTGTGTCCTGCATCTATTGTTCTTAAAAGCTTGCTCCTGAGCAATTGAGATATTACCACAGAAGGCATACTTAATAGTACATAAATATTACTATAATTTATGTTTAAAATAAATGTAACGTCAGCAACGCATTTCGAAATTCGGTGTGATTTATAATAGAGAGGTGTGTATTCAAGAAATTAAAACTTAATTTTAATAAAATAATGAGTCAAATATCTGAATTTTTATGGGTACCTATTGTTTTCGTAAATGTATTTTTAGATATTAAAAATTGAAGTTAAAGTATAAAAAATTTATGGTTTTTTTATTTTCAACTTTATTCCTGTTTCTTATTTTTACTTTATAATATTGTACTAAATTTTTGCCCAGCAATAACTCTTTCATAATTCGGTACAAATTTGGATACTTGTAATTAATTTCTTTAACGGACTGCTTTATCATCCGTTTAGAATTAGAATGAAAAAGATAAATAAATAAAATAAACTTTGCAAAGAAAATTCCTTGAACTCTATTTCAAACAGTATTTTATATTTTTGCAAATAAAATCTTTTCAATCACCATTACGAAATTGATAAAAATTGATGAGCTCAACGTAATCCTCAGATAATTATAGAATTTTGTAGCTTTTAATCACATTTTGCAAAAGCTTGGCAAAAACTTAGAATATTTAGATTACTCGAGCTAGATTAACTTAAAATAACTTAAACAAATGGAACATTAAATAATAGCAACAGTAATATAATTATATAGGTAGTTATTGAATGAGTTGCTGACTGTATAATCTCTACGTCAAGATACAAACCAAGACTAGAATTTTCAAGCCCCTGTATAAAACATTACCTACAGTTAATAGAGAAAAAGTGGACAGAGCAAGACATTTATAACCGTTTTTTATCAAATTATAATCACTACTTACAAATAAGAAAAAGTAATCTATGAAACTTATCAATATCTTAATAATCGTATATTTTTAAAGATCAGTCTAACATTCGATAAAAATTTACAACTTTAGTTACCTAGCAAATGTTGATAAGGCTGAGCTCCTTCACAAGGGCTGGTTAAAATATGTTATTAAGTAGTTGATTAAGCCATTTTCAATTGAACGTAATAGTAAAATTTGTACAGTTATCGACAAAAGTTTAGTTATTAGTAACCGACTAGACTGGTATAAATAATTCCTTTGATATCATATTTTATTGTTTTGGTAATTTTATTGTTAAGTATGTATAGTTATTAGTTAGTTTGTTTAAAATAGCTATTTATATTACACTTTTGACGATGACTATACCTAAGAATCATTATGTAATATTTTGACTTTCAACTATTTTGTATATTTTGGTGTTAGATTTTTTTTTATATTATCTAATAGAATATCAATGTCATTATAGAGTAAATATCTACTCCAAATCTCATTTATTAGGACACGTTCTTATACCTACTAATAAATGTATCTTGCTGGTGCGTTTGTTACAATAGTAAAATAATGTGACTTTTGATTATTTTATATTATTCGTGACCTGGATTGCTTAAGTTACAAGTAATTATTTTTTCACAATACAACAATAATGTAAATAGATACGAAGATTGATAAGAAATAAATTGACTCTAGTTATAAAATTTTGTATCAATATAAAGTAGCCTATTGGCTATTAGAAAACAGGAAAACTGATAATTGTAGCGTGTAGAAATTATTAATTAATAAATATACTTAATACATGTAATTATACCGCATACATTTTGCCCCAGTGGGTATATTTTGGAGGCATGCGACATGCGCATGCCTTTTATGCATTTTATAGGCACAAAACTTCTTTGCACCCAGGATGTACGGGTTTTCTCATAGCTTAGAGAAAATTACAGAGATGGTTGATGGTAGAACTACCCAACATATTGAAAGATAGGCCGACTGAAGTTCTTCGACAATCTTAAACTGCTCCCTACGAGTAACAATAAAGGCAGTTAAGTAACGTGCTCTAAAAAGCACCGAAGTGCTTATGAAATCCCAATGTAGATGATGTTGCACATCATGAATCTTCTCCATTATAATTAACACAATAAAATTCAAGACCGCAACTAATTAATTACTGAAAAAAATGAAAATATATCAATAAATGGCTGAGATATAAATTATTAAAGTTTACGTATTCTTCGACTAGTATTTGACGTCATCGCACCTATTCTAGATCATCGCAGAAAGAAGTGAGGGCCTCGTACAATATAAAGTATTAATTAATTTGCCTAAAATTGATATACTATTCCACTGTAATGGATTTATTTTATTTAAATCAAATGCTATATAAATCAAAAAATGCTATTACGAGCCGCATGGAACAGGTACTGATACGACATCATTATTATTCTTGAAAAAAGCAACTTCAAAGTTCAAAGTCCTTTTTTCAATTTTTGAAGCTACTTTTATGATTTTTTTCATATTTAAGTTTCTTTTTACCTTATTATTTAGAATCAATCTAATAAAAAAATGGTAAATTTTCCATTCAACATCTGATAGGCCGGAAATTGTATAACTGCCGATCACTCCATGACACAGTGTTAAGTGTTAAATAAGTCTAGTGTTTATAGGTAGATAAGACACCGCCTTGTATTTGAGTGAGGAAGAAAAATACCGTGCTGGATTACGTAATTCCTGTATTTACAAGCTACCACGCCCATCCACGTCAAAAACCATGTTGTTTTCTGCCAGTAACTTCCGGACAGAAAAACAAAAACAGCATGGTTTTTGACGTGGATGGGCGTAATAGCTTGTAAATACAGGAATTACGTAATCCAGCATGGTAGTTTTCTTCCTCAGTCAAATACAAGGCGGTGCCTTATATTAATGTACTTCGTGGACACAGTCAGAGGGTTACAGGTGACCCGTTATGTAGGTCTCTTTCATTTACAAAATTCTAAGTAAAATATATGTAATAGCAATCCAGTAAGTACTTAACATAATATTGTAACACCCATAATGTGACATCGACCGTTCATACACACAACAATCAATTAATATCTAATACGAATAACATCTATGTCATTATCTACAGTCACTAAATTATAGTCTTAATTATTTGGTGTAAAGATCCGCCTTAACCTTAATTCATTGATTAAAATTCTAGCATCTTTGAAGTTCAACATATTCATAAATCTCTTGACTCGTACGTTATAAGATATTACTCCAGTTTTGAATGTTATTTTGTAGTCTCAGTGTTGATATTTTAGTGTTTTTTTTATTCAGAGTGCGCGGAACCGAAATCAATCAGCGGAATCAATCAGTCGCAAACTCAACACAACGCATTTTGGCCATGTAGCCATATTAATAGATTACTTTATTAAATGCGTCGATAATTTCCGCTGAAATGTCAGCCTGATACGTTGATGATTTAGGTAAAAAGCATTGCAAATGCAAGGAGCCATGTCAACTCTTGCCGTGTATTTTTTATTGTGGCGCAAGTCAAGCTGGTTTAATACAAAACAGGGTATAAGAACAGGGTATAACATTTTATTTTGAGCTCCGTAGTAGTATTTTGTCCGTGCCCGGCTTTTGTAGGAACAAATCGCAAATTAATTCTCTTTTGCTGTATTAAGTGAGTTTGCAATTGCATTATCATATTTTGTGTTTTGTTTTAGAAAATAGATACAATAACAATTTTAGTCATTGCAGTAAATAAATGCTAGAAATGCCTTGGTTTTTATTTTGAAATGAGAATTAGGTAGATGATTTTCTTACTCAAAGTCACTTGCGTATGTCATTGAATTTAACTATTATTACTAGCCTGTTTTTTAATTACATCTATGTTACTAGCGTATAGAACTAACACCGCGAACCCGATGTTTGCGCAATGATCTGTAGCCAATTGGATACAGTTTTCAGTGGATTCGATTTTGAAGAGAACGGGGGCTCGATTTTGAAAATAAAACTTCCCGGCGTGACAATAATAATATTAATATTATAATTACTGTCTGACTTTCTCCACTGAAAATTATTTTGTTCGCGATGTCCGTTCTGACTCCGAGGTTCTGGTACCTGGTCTACATTAAACTTCAATGGCGCATGTTAATTTTTTTAGCATAGTGACTATTTTTTATACCATATAAGTTAATGCTTGACTACAATCCCACCTGATGGTAAGTGGCGATGTAGTCATGGATGGTAAAACGCACTAACTTTTAGTAAAAATCTATTCACTCTTGCCTTGAAGACACTTAGATTATAATCGAGTGGAAACACCGACCCGGGCAATTCTGCCGTCATACGGTGAAAGGCCGTAACTCAATTTTTGACAAAAATGAGTTAAATATAGATTCGGAATCACCAAGAAATTTCCAACCTTTCTGTGTAGGTGATATAGCTCTAACTCAATCGTAGCCCGAGTTACAAGTAGATAAAAAGGCGTAACTCAGTCCCTGAAACGTTGTTATCTAGGATGAATAGCCATAAATTCGTTTTTTAAGCCCTTTCTTATTAGTAAAAGCAATTCGCATGTTTGAAAAGCCGTAATTTCATTTTTAGGCCTTTTCAAATTAGCATAATTCACCAGCAATGATTCGATATCCTACAATCAAAAACCCTAATAGACGTTAGGGCTTTTAATTATTGTATTCTCGCCGAACTTTACTGTTAATTTTCAAATAACTTACATATTTTGAGTTATTGGTCGCGGCACGACCACTGACCAACAACAGACGGGCTACCGACCGGCCTAGTGCACCAGCGGCACATAATTATTATAAGAAATTGTAACATATCATTTAAATTCATTACAAGTACCTATTGAGTAAACGAGTAGTTTTACTTCTAATCAACCAATGACCACTTACCATCAGGTGGCCTGTCTGCTTTGTCGTCAGTCCTTCAGGATATAAAAAAAGACATTTTGTCAAAGACTGATAATAATAAATAAGTTTTATGTCACCAAATCTTATAAAAATACTAATGATAAAAGGCGTAATGTTTTAATTAAGGCTTTTCTATTTAAAAGGAATAACAGTATAAAATCTTCGATTCTAGCGAGAAAAGACGTTAACTGAAATCATAACAAGAAAAGACCTAACTATCTAGTTGAGGCTTTTCTGTTTAGGGTTGTATAATTTTCCTTATATTTTTTCTAAAATGAAAGGGAAAATTGAATTTAAAAAAAAACTGCGTTTCAGTTTATAATTAAAACCAAATTTAATAGAAAAAAGGAATTATTATACGAATTATCAAAGATTAAAATCATAAAAAAAGCCTATAGATAGTGCTTAAAACTTTGCTTCAGACAATAGTGCAATTATCTCAAAACTGCTTTTTCGTAGTTACGGCCTTTCACCATATGGGGGCAGAATTTATTCCATTCTTTCGCTGTACGCATAATAAAAGATGAAGCGAAGCGCGTCGTCCATACAGGGGGGATGTTAACGACGAAGGAATGGATACCCGCCGTGCATCGGGTTGTTCGATGGAGAAGATAGACTATAATCAAGTTCAGTGCATGAATCAAATTAATAATCTCAATTGCTTCAATTTAAAAGTAAAGTTAATAGGAACACTTTAGTGCCGACTAGAACAGGATTTTTATGAAAATCGAAAGATTTTTAATTAATATCGGTCAACACAGCGTAAATAATTTTTCGATCTCCCTTTTCAAATCACAAATAATTCCAAGGTGAGATTATTATACCCACTAGAAAGTAATTTTAATGGTAAATGTAGCTTTTTGTTACACATCCATTATCCGTAATAATTACCAATGACCTCTTTAAAACAAGCATAAAATTAATAATTATACTTAACAGTTAATGTTATGAGTAATAATCTCACCGCGGATGTACACGATTAGATTCTTTTCGGTGCTAGTATAAGATTTGGTAATAGTAAAGAGCTATGCCTTACAAAGACGCCGCGGCGATGTGGCTGGCTAAGTTGCCAAATATTTTGTATTGAAGTATATTTGGCTAATAACTATGTTTCCAAGTTATTAAGAAGTCAAATATCGCTACGAATCCCTGGTAAAGTATGACTTTAAAAGTCTTAGATGTTTGAATCGTTTTTATTAAGTTACCAACACACACGGCCTGAAAAGCATGCTTGTTAAATGCTTAGGTACGCCCCGACTCAGAGTCACTGACGGTTACTTAAAACCACATAACATCTTATAATTAGTTAGATGTTCTGTCGTTACAACGCTCCTTAGTGCAAAGTAGGTATTGTGATTCTTTACTAAGGAGCGCTTAAAGTAACTGTTAATGAATGAATAAACTTGGTATGCTTCTCAATTACCTATACACACAGTATGCTATTCAGTATTCACAACAATGATGTTGCATATAATTCACCAGCAATATGTCAACACACGCTACTACGTAGCGATTGCTTAATAATAGCATAATTAAAGACCATGTGTGTTATTAAATTCAGTTTCATAATTATATTAACAGGCAACATACGTTTCCGTTTCAGGACATATCCCTAAACATCAAGCATGTACATTATATGTATGTCAACATGTGCGTCAACTTGAGGCGCGGGCCACACAGAAAAGACGTAAGACGAAGACGGGGCTCGGACCCGTCGCAGACAGGGCGCCGTTAAAACATATAGAAAAGACAAGGAACGGGCGTGACGGTCGGTGCACACTGGGCTTTTCCCGGCCACAGAGTACTTAATCACTACGTTTTAAGAGACCTGCTCTCCGCGTCCTTTCCGCTCCCCCGCTGGCGCCTACGCAGGCCCGCGTCCTGTCCTTTCTGTATGTTTTACAATAGGGCGCCGACGAGAAAGCGTCGTGTCGGCGTCCCGTCTTTTCTGTATGTTTTACGTCGCGACGGCTGCATACATTTTGTATGAAAGTAGATTAAAAGGGCGCCGCGACTGCGACGGGTCCGTGGCTTGCGTCTTTTCTGTGTGGCCGGCGCCTTAAGTCTATGATGAGTCACACTAATTTAATGACGGAGAAAGTAGTAGTGACGTAGGTAATCGAAGAAAAATCCCTTCTTGCATTAACATACAAAATAAACAGCCACACATATTGACAAAATTGATGTACGTGACTGTACCATGTACCGTATCGTTGATACGCAAGGGAACTTTTCCCGAAAACCTATCACATGACATCACCATTGACGTCACTGATGTAATTTTATGTACAGGTACTTAGAAAAGTTTATCGGAAGTACTTGAGAGCCGATACGAGGAGGAACTTCTCTATAAACAAGTCGGAGTCCAAGGCGGCGATGTGCGCCGCGCGGCCGACCAGCGCGCTAGCGGTGTGCGGTAACGCGTGCTGCACGTCGTACCGCACCACCGACACTGTGGACGCGCGCGCCGCTAGCGGTGACACCATGTTTTGAACCTGGAATCATTGTTTTTTTGTCAGCTCCCAGCATTTTGGCCCAGCAAGGCTATTCTGTTTTGTAACTCGACAGCGGAATCCGCGATAAGTTTCAAAATTGAAGTTAGAGTTCGAGAGTCACTTCACTTCGCAAGTGCTTACTAGATGATTAGACAATGACATATTTATTTGTCATATTTTTTAGTCGTTTGACGTTCAAGTTCGAGCCTCACTTCACTTCGCAAGTGCGTACTAGATGATTAGAGAATGAAGGTCAACTCGTCGAAGACCGGCATACTTCATTAAAAATGTAATTCATTAGGCAAATTTTGCCATTTCTATAACATTTTAGGCAAATTTTATTAATTTAGGTAATCAAATATTTAGTTGACCATTAAAAAAAAACTCTAAAAATTACTTTAAGGTTATCGATTAATGAAATAAAAATTAATTTTGAAAAAATGGTGAAATAGACGGACTTTACTACCACGTCAGGTAAGACCGTCTTGTGGAAAAAAAACCTACAAATAGTCGGTTTACGTGAATATAGACATTGTATACGCGTATGTATTTCAACGCCATTTAAATGTGTGCTATCGTTTTTCATATTAAACGCTCTTATCGTCATAAATCGCTAAAAAATACGTATGTCGGGTAAGTCCGGTATAGATCGAAACTCAGGGGTAAAAAACAATTAAATCAAATTAAAATATCGTTTCTTTTTTGGATATCAGTTTTATTAAAAGGAATCGCCTTCTTTAGGTCTACCATTTAAGAGATCAAAAACCAACTTACTTAATCGAAGTAGGTACTAAAATACACCTTCTTCTATATTCATATTATAATTGTTTTTTTTGTCAGCGCTAGTGCTAATAAATTCGTCGAAAGTATAAAATAGAATATTATAATAGCATAAATGTATGAGTCAAAGAAAAATAATAAAATAACAAGGCAATTGAAATGAAATATTGATTATCGATTTTAAGAGTACACCTTAAGAGGTTTTAAGAGAGACTCACTACGCAGGAAGCTTAAATATACGAATCATATGTATAAGGATTAATTTTATAAAATTTGCTTAGGCGTAAAAGGTTTATTACATCTGGAAACGACGAAGACCGGCACATGCCGGTCTTTCCCTCCAAGAACTAGACGGACTTCTCCACTATTGCAATTTGAGGATTGGTTTTTTTCACTAGATGTAACTTCGTAAAAAATATGTTTTATTCTATTCTAATATAATATTTAGATAATGATATTGATAATTACTTAAATTAGCTACACAAACCTTGATAAATATGATGAAAAACCACTTAAAATATTTTTTTGCCAAAGTGTTGCTAGGTCGTGTTGCAAGTTGATAGCCCGACTAAATTTTATACGTATTTTTTTCTCTTTGTGTTATAAATAGCGCCATCTATGTCAATTTATTGAAACTAAAACAGTTTAAAGTGTTTGTACGCTGGGTTGTATTTGCTGTAGTTATTCAGAATTCGTTGTATTTCGTACTGTACGGTCATACCCTCCAGACGGTCTTCGCCGAGTTGACCTGACATATCAAGATCTCGGACTCGAACTTCAATTTTGAAACTTATCGTGGATTCCGCTGTCGAGTTACAAAACAGAATAGCCTTGCAGGACTTTAAAATGTTTGATGTTTTGGGATATACGAGTAGAACATTGTAATAAATGCATGCTGCGAAGGACTGCGATTTCGTCCTGCGTCGTTTCCCTCAGGTTATAATGTGGAGGTTTGAAGGAATAGGTTCGAGCACTGCACTCCACTGACCATCAGATGGAATTGTACTTAACCATCAACTCGTGAAAAGGTAAAAAAGTATAAGTTGTGTATTAAAAATATTTTACCATTTCTCTATAAGCAAGTCCTAATAACGACGTATCCTTTGCTGCCGCCTTACAAAGCTCCAGCCTGGCCGAGTGAAGAGGTACGTATCGGTCTTGACCTGAACCGCACAGTAAGATATGCTTAAACTGATGCAGTTGGCTCCGTTCGCTCAGGCGGTACAGGAAAGATCTCCGTGGGTCTGAAGCATCTCGCAACGAAAGTTGAAGGAGCGAACCGGATTTCTTCCACTTTTGCATAAACCACATCCCTAAAAAGAGTATTAAACGGTTACAAAAATAAGTCATGGATTTTCCCTTCAGAATGTGTTCATAGAGTTTTGCTATGGAGTAGAACAGCTAGCATGTTAATAAGTTAAGTATCTCTATTTACGCTGGAAGATTGTCAAAAGTTAGCCTTCCAGTAATTGCCAGATAAAGACAAAGGAGGGAATTTGATGAATTTGCCATTAAATGGCTATATAGACCGTACTGGAACAACGTGTTGTATACAATTTTAGGATACCTAGTTTAAGCGAAAGCCTCTTGATGCTTAATAAATAGATTTACACAGTTATGCATACACTTACCAGCATTGACTAGTCCGCTAGAATTATAAAGCGTCCCAAGATGCGGGCCACTTAGAGATAAGAACGTGTGCAGTTTTCCTAAGAATGGCTTCATTTGTGGTCTTGCAAGCGCAGATCTAATTATAATGGTGCCTAAAGAGTGACCTACAAAGCTTATTCTAGCTGGTTCACTGGAGTTCTGTATATGGGTCATTATTTCTTGGACAAGTCTGCAAAAAGTACATCAATAAGTAAGTATGATGCTCAATACAAATTAATGGTCCAAGTCATGAAACAAAAGAATATTACCTGTCAGTCATAGTATCGAAATCAGAGAACGTATCGCCCTGATTCCTCTCAGACATAAGAAAGTCTAATCGAGCCCCAGGCAAACCTAATTCTAAATAGGTTTTGACTAATCTAAGGTCTGCCGCATTTCCATCTAGGCCGTGAACGCAGATTATAAGATGTAAGCCTGTAAAATATAGAGTGTTAAGACTGTTTTTATAATTTGATTAGAGTAAACAAGACTAAGAATTCAGTAAGCAAAGTAACTTCATAATCGAATCAAAGTAATCTTCTTGTCAATGCAAAGTTGGTCATTGATACTTTTCTTTAGTTATTTATGTATTTACGTTTACATGAGTATAATGGCTATTATTTATTTTATGTAAATCTATATGAACAATAAGATTACCTTCAGGATTAAACATTCTGTATTCATCACTGATGTGAAAATATGGCAGAGAGTTCTCGACAGGCGGGAAATCAGAGTAAATGCCTCCGGGATATTTCACGCTTTGCCGAAATTCTTCTCTACACTTCACAAATAACCTTTCCGATTCTGCCAGTCCAAAGATACTAACAAGATTGCTTTCGCGATCTGAAATGATAAACAGCATAAAATATCTTATAAAATGTTTATCATTAAAATTAATCCCAATTGGTTAGTGATAGATTTATGATTAATTTTATAAAGTCGAACATTTCACTACCTTTAATACCTCCATTTTCATTTCTGCTAGCCAATTCTCCAGTGCTTTGGCTTTTGTTAAGCGTGCTGGACGATGGTGTGGCGCTAGCAGTTATTGACTGATGAGGTCTTAGTTTTCTCCTTTCTAGTATTCCTGGTGTAAAGCCAAGCAAAATGTTAGTTACGTTAAAAGCAAATGCAAAATAGTTATCATGAAATAAAAAAATATTACCTTCACAAACATGGTATAAAGGATTGTCCAATTGAAGCGTTGTTGGTTGACTCGCTTGCCGAGGTGATTTGGATGGGGTCGATGATTTGCTACTGCTTTGTCGACTTAGCATGAGAGACTTTATTGGTGGATCCTAACGAAAAATAGGGATTTATAGTAATACGAAAGGTTGCATCATAAAATGTAATCACTCTCAGAAATTAGGCTAATGAACATTACCTTAAACTCATCTGGCGGCGGTGGGGCATCTCTAAACTGTTGTGGAGGAGGTAGATGCTCGTACTGGTTTTCAGCACTAAAATGGCTTAAATCTACTTCAGATCTAGCTTTATTGCTGTATTTTTGTCCTGCGGATGAAGGCCCCGGAGCGGAACCTTTATGACTTCTACAAGAACGATCTACCGCTAGGTTCATGATTTCTGCTGCTATCAATTTCTCTGTATATTGTATTCTATCTTTCAATTTTGTTTTATCTAATGAGTTGGAGTTCGTCGATGCTTGTTGTTTTGGTGGAATTTCTTTTCTTATATATGGGTGTAAATTATCACTTATTGTTTGAGATTTTTTAACAGTTCCTTCACTTGGCTTTTTAGGCGCGGTAGCATATGATTTACCTTGAATAGCACTAAAAGAGTTATGCCTTTGACTCATTTTACTGGTGTTCATGTCAGAGCATTGTTGATAACAACTTGCCGTACATGTATCAGAATTACATTCTGCATCCATGCCATTCGTATGCATTAATTTATTATATTCACATTGACTGTCAGTGCAAATAGAGTCACTACATATTGTACATTCTTCACATACTTCCTTGTCGCAACATTCTATTTTCTCTTCTGAAGCCGTTTGGGCTGCTTTAAGAGCTAATTTTATCAAACGCTCTCGAAGTTGTTCTCCGTTTAAAACGGTCCTCTTAAAGTCACTTATTTTTTCAGAATCTGATGCCCGTCGCCGGGTGTCCGCATTCTCATCGTTGGTCTTATTTGATATTTTAGAAGCTGCTGAACTACTGGGAGGTGCATAATTTTGATTTAATTGACAAGTAGGGTTCTCCGGTGAGGAAGGCCCCGAGCTACGTCCACTTGATACCCACCCACTTTGTTCGCTAAGACTAGATGTTGAACTACTCCTGCTAAGCTTGTCTTCTTTATTTAGAAAGTTTTCAGGTGGCATGATTTTGAAATCTTTGTCACCGATATCTAATGGGGGAGACTCGAATGCCGGAGGGGGTGCTAAATTAGGTAGAGATTCAGAACCAAATGTATTATTTAAATTTGGTTCGTCTAATACCGATGCTGCGCTCCTGCAATGTCGTAATTCGTGATCAAGGCTATATGGAACACTTGTTGATGATTCTAGCCGTCTTAGTTCAAATGGAATACTTTCATTACTAGAAGATGACGCTGCTTCAGACATGAGTTGAGTCATTTTTTCTGAAGGTTTATGTTTTGACCGTTTATCAGGTTTTCCACTCGATCTACCACTTTTTGGCGTAACAAGGCCAGATTTTGGTGTCGCACCTCCAGATTTTGGGGTAGCTAAACCTGATCGTGGCGTCAGTTTACCAGATCTGGGAGTGGTCTTCCCGGATCTTGGAGGCCCTTTGTCTGATTTCGGAGTACTTCGCTCAGATTTAGGAGTTTGTCGATCCGATTTACTATCTCTTGACCTAGCTGAATGATGACTGCTTAGTGAATCCCGACTAGAATTGATCTTTGTGTTATTTTCTTTAGCACAACAGTTTAATTTGGATTCTTTGGAACGACTTTTCTTATGTCGTACTGATGGTAACGTAGAATGCGGAGTTGATGGTGGAGTCTTCGAATAAGTGGATTTAGATGTCCCATCACTGCTTCTATCTAATGTCATTACAAATCCACTATCATCACTACTCTTACTAGATTTTTTCTGGTAGTTTTGTATTAGACTTCCAGTGTTGAAGTCGTAACTCCAATCCCCTTTTTGAAGGTAATAGTTAAGTTCATGTCGTAATTGATTACGCGCTGCTTCGATGTCGATTTGTTGATTATCTACATTTTGAAACACGTGAGTAGAATTAGATCTGTGTACGTGTTTGTTTGATACTAAATTACTCTGATCGGTAACTTGAGTTTTTCCACTAACTGGTGGGTAAGAATTACGTGGAGGCAACATAGGACGGGGTAAATTTACACTGTAGCCTCTTTGAAATTCTAATGGATTACGAATAACGTTATTTCCTTGCATTGTACCCTGATTACCGAAAGTATAACCATATACTTGGTTAGAATTCGATTTCATCGTTCCGTCATACTTATATCCTACATTATGGAAAACTTCATTATTCATTCCATGCGTATTAATGTTAAGGTTACATGGATTTTTGTATTTTTCTCTAAATTCATTTATATTTCGTCTGTAATCGTCTCCCTTAGAACTACATCGTGCTGTTGTATTTGTAGGATAAGCACTCGTGGTGACACTTCTTGGTAGTGTTGTAGGTTTGATTGGTTGTGGCTGTATGTATGGCTTCTGATAGTTGACAGAGGTATTAGAACTATTTTTAACATTTTTAGGTAATGGTTGTACGCTAAGTGGAGTCATTTGTGAAACTCTCAATTGATCCAAAGATTTGCTGTGTCTTGCTGGTAGGGTACTTACTCCGCTAGTAATTTCATGCTTTTGTCTAGCGACATCATTCGCGTCAGATTTATTTCTCGCCAAACGTGGTATATTGCCGTCGTTTTTAGAAGCGTTAATGTCCAGCAATGTTGAAGCAGAATACCTCGACAGCTGTTGTCCTTGCTGGATTGGACATGAAGCAAATGCATTATTAGAAGGTAGCTGAATTTCACTTATTTGATTATTTTGCACAATATATCTATTTCGTCCCGTAAGTTCTAATTGCTTATTATGCGGTTTGTTCATTTCAACCACGTTTTGTTTAACTATTGTTCGTTTTGGTGAGCCACGTGCAGATTTTTGAGGAGCTAGCGTCAACGTTGCTTGCACGACATTTGCGTTTGTTTTTGGAACATTAAGTTTTGGTTCTAATACATCCATCATAGTTTTAGGTAACGAAAGAGTAACTCGAGATGCTTCTGACGACGGTCTTCTCGAATCCATTATAGAACTTACACTACAGGCACAATCTTCTCCAATACTTTCCGAACATAAAAATGGATCTGGAAATACAATTACATCTTTACATCTCATCATCATCATATTTTACGCAGCAATCAATTGAAGTAGATTAATCACTTACCACTTCCGGCTTTATTTGCATTAGAACTTAAAAATGATCTGCGTCTCGCAAACTCTGCGGTATCTTGGTATCTGAAACCAAAATTTGAAATATTTTAATTTTTTTTTCTTATTTAAGCCGCGGTTTCCTAACGGACCAACTAATTCCGCACAACTGGTGATACGGCACAACTAAGTGTTCCCATCGGCACAACTACATTATTGTCAATTAATCGTGGTTTCCTAACGGACCAACTACAACTAGTGATATGACACAACTAATTGTAAGTGTTACCATTGGCACAACTAGAAAGTGTACTTAGTAATTTTTGAACTCAGAAATGTAAAAATTAATATGTAAGCTTATACGTAATTAGAAACAAAAATTAATTGTTATTTTTTTATGGAAACAGCCAACAAAAGAGCTGACGATCCACCTGATGGTAAGTGGCTATCGTCGCCCATGGACATACATCCATCCATCCATCCATCCATCCATGAGCCCTTGGAGGTCCTCCACTGCTGGACATAAGCCTCCTCTAACTTGCGCCACACTGACCGGTCCTGAGCCTTATGAATCCAACGGATGCCCGCTGTCTTCTTCAGGTCATCAGTCCACCTGGTCGGGGGACGTCCTATGCTCCTTTTTTCGAGACGTGGGCGTCATTCAAGGACCTTTCTTCCCCAACGGTTATCGGTCCTTCTCACTATGTGGCCAGCCCATTGCCACTTCAGCCGGCTAATTCTTTGAGCTATGTCGGCTACCCTTGTTCGTCTACGGATCTTCTCGTTTCTGATGCGATCACGTATGAGAAATACTGAGCATAGCCCTCACCATAGCCCGCTGCGCTACACTGAGTTTGTGGATTAGGCCAATAGTAAAGCACCACGTCTCGGATCCGTATGTCATCACTGGCAACACACATTGCTCGAACACCTTCGACTTAAGGCACTGAGGTAGTATTTTAGACAACAAGATATGACACAGTTTCCCGAACGCAGCCCATCCGAGTTGAATTCTACTAGTGACTTCTTTCTCGAAGTTGGATGGATACCCATCTCGATCACTTGTCTCAGGTAATTGTATTCGTCTACAACTTCGAGAGCAGCGCCGTCAACAACAACCGGTACGGGTGTGACATGGATATTCGACATGATTTTCGTCGTGTCCATGTTCATCTTAAGACCTACCCGTTGTGAGGCGCTGTTCAAGTCCCCGATCATTGTACCAAGTTCTCCCAGGGAACCCGCGAGGATGACTATATCATCGGCATATCGCAGGTGTGTTATGTATTCGCCGTTGATGTTAATGCCACGTCGTTTCCACTCCATCAGCTTGAACACGTCTTCCAACGCAGCGGTGAACAGTTTTGGGGATATGACATCCCCTTGTCTGACACCTCTCTGCAATTGGATGGAGTTCGTTGTTTTGATTTACATGGACATCAGCAACACCAAAGGCATCACTGATGCGTTGCCGGCCAAGAGAGAAGAAAAAAGAAAGAAAGAACTGGCTCTCAAGCCCCCAGCCGGAACACGACTAGTCGTTTGGCGGCTGACTCATGCTCAATGCTATCCAGGCGAACCCCATGGAGAAATAATAATAGCCTTTTGTTCCTATACATATTGTAAGGTACAAAAAAGATTAAATAAATGAATAAAATAAATAATCCCTCCGAGGGCCCTACCACCAGCGGGCCGGATTTAGTCGCCTTTCACGACACCCATCCGGCGTGGGATTGGGGTTAGTATTCTAAGCCGCCCCGATGCGGCTGAAAACATGTAGTTATAGTTGTAACATGGGGAGGGGAGGGGAGCAGGAGCGGTAGAAGGAAAGGGAGAGTAAGAGGGAGAGCGAGAGGAAGAGGGAGCGGGAGCGGGAGAGGGACAGGGAGGAGATATGCACACAAAAATTATAACGGCTAAGAACATTGTTATCGACGAATATTACTGGTGAGGACATTTCTAGTAAAACATAGTTTTTAAACTTTTTAAGTACCTACTCTGTAGTACGTCTGTAATAATGTAGCTTCACGAATATTTTTGAGCTAATTTCACTTTAATATGGGAAATGACATAAAGTGACGTTTAAAATTCTCTTATTTAATTTATGACATAAGTAGCCAACATCATATTTAATGTCTGAAGAGGTTTTTATTAATCGCAATTATCCGATTGTACTTAGTTGTGTCGTAAGGAATGATTATAGTAAAATAGTTGTGCTGAGTTGTACATAGTTGTGCCGTTGGGAACACTTAGTTGTGCCGTACCACTAGTTGTGCGGATGTAGTTGGTCCGTTAGGAAACCGCGTTTTAAGCTACTATTACAGGGACTTAATACCTAGCCCAATGAAAAGTGAGACAAAGATTATGAAAACGAGGCCAATGAGGAATCTATAGGTATGTTCAAGTTGATAACGGACAGGTTAAAGAATTGCCTTCTATGGAGTCTATAGAGCACAATTGATGTTCAACACTATGACCAAGTAAAGTAACTGCTTAGCATTACGCCTCGAAATCGGTTCATAAATAACGGAGATTTTAGGTAGGTAACAAACATAAAAAATCAACCAAATTCCGAACCTCCTTATACAGTCACACATACCGTAGGCGCGCGAGTTGAATGCTGTCGGGGTCTGAGCTAAGGGGCGGGATTGTGCCTCCGCCACCCGCTACTTCTTGCCTTGAACGCCCGGAGTGTAGTATTGTCTTTGATAAATTATTTTATCGCGCGCATTCGTTGATATCGATTCAGTTATATTTAGTGTGCTTGAAAGTAAAGCTTAAAATAGGCCATAAAGATATTATTATAAAAAAGGTCATAAAGATAATGTCGAAAATTACCGACCAATAACACTGATACCTGTATTCTCAAAAATTTTTGAGAAAGCAATCGCAAATAGACTCGTAAACTATTGGGACAAATTTAATGTTATTAACAGTCAGCAACATGGCTTCCAAAAAAAAAAGTCTACAACTTTAGCTGGGTTCAACCTGATGCATAATGTACTTAAAAATCTAGATAATAAAGACAATGTTGTAGTGCTGTTCCTAGATATGTCAAAGGCATTTGACTTTGTTAGCCATGATACATTACTCAGTAAACTTGAACGAAATGGAATAAGGGGATGTGCCCTAGAATGGCTAAAATCCTACTTGACAAATAGATCTCAACAAGTCCAAATTGACAGACAGACAAAACATGGGGATGTCTTACAATATTATTCTCAATACCGTATAAACAAAAATGGAGTTCCTCAAGGTAGTGTGTTAGGACCGCTCCTTTTTTTTAATTTATATTAATGACCTTCCTGATGTGACAAAGCATCAAAGCATACTCTTCGCCGATGATGTATCTATTATTTTGACTTGTGACAAAAATACTGACATTTCCGAATTCGAAAACAATATCAATAATACAATTAAATCTATTATAATTTGGCTTAATAGTAACAGTTTAAAAATTAACCTAAATAAAACAAACTACATTCAATTTCGAACAAAAAATAAAAAAAAATCAAAAGACTTAATATAAACTATAACGGACAAGTTTTAGAAGAAGTAAATAAATGTAAATTCCTAGGTATAATATTAGACAAGGATATAAATTGGGCTGCTCACATTGAAGCAACCTGTTTAAAACTCAATAGATTTGTTTATGTACTCACGCGACTTAGAGAGACTGCAACATTTGATACTGCTCTAGCAGCATATCATGGGTACGTTGCGTCATGCTTAAAATATGGAATTCTATTATGGGGTAATTCTCCTCATACCACAAGAGTATTTATTATTCAAAAAAAGTGTATAAGAGCGCTATGTGGAGCCCCACCATATGAGTCTTGTAGGCCATTATTTAAAAAACTTCATATATTGACTTTGACATCCATGTACATTTTAGAGATAGGTTGTTTTGTAAGGGCAAACAAAAATTTATTTAAAACAGCGGAAGAACATTATTCGCGAATTTCCAGAAAACCTAATAGACTCGTCTATGACAGCACTCCACGTACGTCCCTGCTTCTAAACAATGCATATGGAATGTGTATAAAAATATATAATAAGATACCTGATGACATAAAAGATATATTATCTGACAAATTATTTAAAAATAGGCTGAAATTTTTTTTGCTAGACTTTTTTAATTTTTATAAAATTGAAGAATTCCTAAATAGTCGTTGTGTAATATAATTAAATTTTATAAATATGATAATAAGTTAATAAATAAAAATAAATATAAATCTGACATTAGGCAACTATGAAAATGATAAATAATGTAATAAATAAATGTAAATCCAACATTATGTAATTTTGATAATAATAATTTAATAAATAAATGTAAATTTGACATTGCATGCTGCATCCAGCCAAATATGCTGACCTATGATAAGTTATTGTTACCACCACATTATTATGTACCATGTTTGACGCAATAAAGAATTATGAATTATGAATTTTGAATTATGAATTAAAAACTTATGTTTTAATCCTAGCTTTGCCCCGTACCGTCTGTGTTGTTTTAGGATGTAATTTACCTACATACCAAATATCAGATCAATCCGTTCAGTTCATTTTAGACAGATTTTATTTGTTATCACAATCGGTTTAGCTACGAGTTGTAGCTACGAGGACATGTATGTGGTAAAGACCATTCAAATTTATGATTATATTATGTTTTTCTAATTCCAATTTATCGACATATAACTAATTAATTACCTAAGTTCACAACACTGGCCGCAATCTTAAACTCTGCATTCAAATCGCGCGGCTACTCTATTTGCAGACGTGTCTAAAATGAGCACGTACCTATCCTCAAATATAATAGGCATGATGTGAGGATCCCCATCTAGCGCAATGCAGTGGACCGGCAGCGGTGGCAGCAGAGCCAGATAGCGGGACCGGCGCGCCGTATCCCCCACGCTCTGGTACGACTGGTAGTTGCTGTCGTAGCACCCTGCCAGCGAGTGGCGCGGGTTGTCCAGCACGAAGAAGCATTCGGAGAAGCGCTTGATGCTGGAATAGATTGGGTTTGGGGTCTGTGATATCGTCATTTTTCCACAGACAAGCACCTGATATTGGTCACTGCCACATGGACATCAGTATTCAGTAGCAATACAGGTATTGCTGATGCGTACCTATCTGACCAAGAAAGAAAAGAGGAGCTCACCTTACTACAGACTATAACAGCGTGCAAACTAATACCGTATATACCACATAGTCCGGCGGTTTGTGACGATCCTAAGTCATTGACCGATTGAAATAACAACCAGCGCGGTTAGTAGTTGGATAAATGACCGTTATTGACAAATATTTCTTGAACGCTTCCATGCTTCGGAGAGCGCGTTAAGCGACAGTCCTGGTTGTTTTCGTAAAAACAGTCGTTGAGCTATGTTGGAAGTTGGAACATGAAAACAGACACTTGGTTTGGTCACTAACCCCTCCACCAACTATTGGAGCAGCGTAATGGAGTACGCTAGGACTCCTCAAGCTCCGAGACCCGCGATCATTAATGGTTTGAATGGGAATGTTGACTAATTTTAGGATTCAATTTTATTTTATAGATAGAACCTTAGAGTTCACGAATAAAATATTATAAAAATAATAATGTTCAATTTAAAATCAAAAA
The DNA here is from genome assembly GCA_963932265.1 of Thymelicus lineola. Taxonomy (NCBI): domain Eukaryota; kingdom Metazoa; phylum Arthropoda; class Insecta; order Lepidoptera; family Hesperiidae; genus Thymelicus; species Thymelicus lineola. Next base: position 5,255,882 of record OZ010694.1, on the reverse strand, counting down.
TTGATAAACAAAAATCAATATCAAATTTTCCACCAAAAACGTCACGTGTCGTCACTAACCGATATTCATGCGGTCTATTGAAGTTTGTTGAATTTGCTTATAAAATACGGACAATGACGTCATATTCTCAAAACGGCGTTGCGTTTTAAATGTTACCATTAATACTTTAAACATAAATTTTTATTAATTTACAGTTACTGTCAACATCCCTATTGAAGGTAGGTATACTGTTACCGTAGCGCATGATGCCTGGCAGCGAGATCATGATGAAAACTTCCGACTCTTGTCTTGGTCACTAGTTACTAACCTCTCCATTATGGAGCAGCTTTTTTTATGCTCTAGGGCTCTTCAAGAGGAGTGACCCGTGCTCGGTAGAGGATCATTAATGGGTTGAAGCCTATTACCGTAGTGCATGATGCCTGGCAGCGAGCGCATGATGCACGTGCGGCCGGTCCGAGGTGTGGTGGAGGAAGGCGCGCCACCGCAGCGTCACCTCCGCGCACAGCCGCGCGATGTCGTGCGCCGCGCCCATCGCCCATTCCTCCTCCTCGCCTGCTTCGGACTTCTGGGACAAACCACGTTGTTTTATCACCAGAGTCAATAGGAGGACTAGAACGAGACTATAAATAGAGAGACACCCAGTTTAACCCTACTTGGGTGATATTTTTTTCGGCCTGGTGGTATCATACCCAAATTATTGTTTGGATTTTTTAACTGTTCGAACTTATTGGTTTCACGTTAGAATTAGTAGGTGTTTATAATATATCAAAAGTGAGTGAGAGAGAGTATAGTGTGAGAAAATTTGACATTATTTGAACCTTAATATAATCAGAAATGAAACAGTTTAACTGGGACCTGATAAAATTGGTCAGAATTTCCAAAATTCATTTACATTACCTTGCCAATGTCACTCAGGTCTTTTATCCTCTGCGCGACCTCCCCTACGATAGAGTTGGAGGAAGACTCCTCAGGGGTCAGCAGCACCCCGGTGGAGCCACACACAGCCAGAGCACTCTGCAGCCCTTCAAGGGAACCCAGAAGAATGCCACACACTTCTGCGTGCACTTGCCTGTCGATTTTACACTCAGATAATGCCAAAAGATAACAAAAGTAATAATAAGTTGTAATACAAAATATGGAGGGCATTTCCATGTATACCTACTTATCAGAAATAGGAAAACACATGTGAAATAGATGTCAAACACACTAATAAAATAGGTTCCAAAAGTTTTTTTACAAATAAAAGAGACAAAATCGGTATCAATAATTTGGAATGTTTTTCCATTTTTGAGACATTTTACATTGATCATACAAAGTTTTCAAAGATCTCCTTTGACTATCTGACTTGCTTTGTTTAATAATTTTGTAGAAAAGCTGGACCTGCACTTCCTAAGCCAACGTGCTCTGGCGAATTCGCCCAGTCCATTAAACTTTTGTGTATGTTTGTGATTTTTCGTTTAACGTACTTATTATCATCACATCAATATGTAAATTTTGTCGTCTGTAGAAGTAGTTTTATAGAACTCCAAAAATAAACCTTGCTTACGAAATATGAGAAAAAAGCATTCAAACATAAAATTTTGTTTTAACTGTAATTATGTTTTTACCTGGCATGAGCAATTTTGCTAGAATTACCGCCTGCACACTTCCCGCTAGAACCAAACAAAATATTTTCGAAGCTTCCCGAAGCGTTGAAGTTTGCGCCCGCACTTTTCATTAATTTTCCCCACTGTTTACTTGAGCGTGGGGTGCTGAAATTCATAAGTTCGTTACAGCAAAAAATAAGTTAAAGACGCACACTAAGAAGGCAATATATCTTCCAGAGATTTTTGTACAAAAACCAAAGTAGTACCTTGCACAAGGCGTTTTCACTAACGAGTAGTAACTAGTACCTAACAATTTTAATGGGATTATGAATTCGTACAAATGATACATAATCTAATTTACTTAGGGCCGATTTTGCAATATTTAAAGAAATGGCAAGTTATGTACTGATTAAACCATGCCATGTTAATAATGATGCAAGATAATAAAGGTAGTTAAAAGTACTATTCAAGACATATACGTTAAGAGTTAACTAAGCTACATAGAAATTTTAATGTATCTAGGTACGCTTTCGATGTTTACGTCATCTAAATATCTAAGTTGTAATTAGTATTTCACTAATTGCAATGTCAGCTACGAAATATTAAGAGAAAAAGGTTAAAAAATCGGCCCTCAACAAATTTAGTACCCACCAGCTCTGCACGTAATGCATTATACTTTTCCTGGGGGAACGGCGGATAGACATGTAAGAAGAAAGAATTCTGAGTTAGTCTGTAAAAGATTGCATACACTCATTTATCGAACACGACCATTGAAGTATTATTACTAGCGTATACAACCGACACCGCGAACACCATGTATGTCCCAATGCATTGGCGCCACGTGGCTTCAATCTTCAATAGATTCGTTCGATTTTGAAAGGAGAACCGGGGCTCAATTTTGAAAATGGAACCTCCCGGGCGGGACACATTTTGTTCGAGATGTCTGTTCTATGACATTGTACTTCAATGAACACGGCTTACTTTATGTACGGCTGGTGTAGGGCGACAAGGCTGGCATGGATCGTGATGGACACAGCCGAGAGATGGAAGTAGTCGAACAGCACGGGTAAGTGGTAATGGAGCCCTTGTGCCGGTTGGAAGTGGAGTTTGAGCACTCGACAGGAGACTGGCGCGAGTGTACTCGACTGCGCTCCCTCGCTGCACCATAGCTCCACGCCGAGACTCCACTCCGCTCGTTCAAGCGACTCCTTTAGGTTCCGGCTGTCAACTGAATAACATCGATTGTGTAGTTTTACCCTTTGTCTACAAGCCCTTCTGGAAGTGAGCTACATATTATTATATGCTTAAGTAGCGAGTACGTTGTGTATAATTTTTGCTTTTTATTTCAAAATCGGGAAAGGATTTTGTTAATGCTTTTTTTAGTAGTTTCGTACCAAAATGATAAACAAATAATGAAAGGCAATATTTATATTTTTCACTAAGTGACTAACCCGGAAGTATGTAACGTTATGGTGGTATATAAACGTAAAATCTATTTTGCGTGACGTGTTCTACACAAAGTTCCTATTTCTTGCTTACAATGTGTTATAATAATTATGCATAATGTTTTCTAAGAGATTATATGTAATACAACGAATTCATGATAAATCAACTTTTGTTAAGTTTACCAGTTATTCTACATAACATCAGCTGATCTTAACACGCATCCACAAACAGGGATTCGTCCGTTACTATTCAGGTCATTTTTACATATTAGGTCAATCGTGATGGCAACCAGCCAGCGCCACGCGAGCTATCCCAGCTATTTTCACAGCTATTTCAAAAACTTATTCCCACTTACAACAAGACTACAATTTCCCGGGAAGATAGTGACATGCGATGATCATTTTTGGACCGTCGCCAATCTCATTTGCATTTAAACCATTCGAGATAATGAGATAACAATTCGGGGGTCATAGTTTGCATAGAACTGTCTGTGTAAGCAGCTTATAGCTTCATTATTCAGGTCGGGCGTTTACTTAATGAAGCTTTGCAAAGAGTACTACTCTATGAGTACTAGAACGAGTATGTTGACTGGTGTCTTGTGCCTTGTGTAAATCGTAAAGAGATCTTTATGTATGTTGACTTGAGAATTAACCATTCTATTACAAATATGCTTTTCTAGTGTATTTTGGTTCTCATAGTCGTACTAAGGCACGATTTATGTCCTTGATATGACCAACTGATCGATAACAGGTGCTCTACCAATATTTAATTTCCAGATACGCATTAGAATCGCCCGCCAACTAATGTTTATACAATAATATTTGTCAATGATAAATGATATTGTCAGGTGGACAATAGTTTGTGTCGCGTCTCATTATTATATTGTCGGCTTAACTATCGATTGACGTCATTGGCATATTTTTAACACCCTGTGTAAATGTTTATTAGTATACCTACTCCTAGAATTTCATTTCTCATTCAATTTTATATATATTTAATGTAAGAACACGTAGGAACCGTAATATAATTCAGAAGACATGATGTTATTAGATTTCGTCGCTTAGGTAACAATACCGCGGAAGTTAAAGAACAATGCCCAACTGCCATACATCGTTTTATTTCATTTTCAACTTTAGCGTCTTAAAATAAAAAAAATTCTAAAAATCGCCGCTTTAATTTCTGAGCTTAGATTTAAAATAATTTTCAGCCGACACACCCCAGAACCAAAGTATTTTGAGATTGAATTCTTATAACCATTGAGTCATAGAGTAGGGGAGAATGTAATTTTTACCATTATTTTTTATTCTGACTTTTTTTTGATTGACAACCGGAAATGGAAATTTGACATCATTACATTTGTTACCAACATTTATAACGAAATTCTGTGTGTAATATTGGCCAGAAGTCTCCCTATATCTTGCTTGATACAAGCTATGTATCGAAGTGAGTGCCCGAATGAAAATGGACATTGTTGACATAATTGTTATTATAGTCAATTCATCACTTATTAATAAAATTATTTTACGCTGGGTAATACGGGCACAGGTATTAATTTTAAAATACGTAAAAAAATAATTGAATTGCTTCGGTATACCTGACGTTTTAAGACGCTACAAAAAATAAAAAATAATTTTTGGGCATTGTTCTTTGACTAGTTTTCAGGAGAGACAAAAAACTGATTTATATCTTTTAAATACTTCAAACATGTGTACTAAATACATAGATCGGTATATAATAGGATCAATTATGATGTTACAAGTAAAAATATGTGTTTTTAATAGTGTATAATCTGAGGTGTATAAGTATCGACAAAATCTATCCAATGAAGTATAAAACGTCAATTGACCAATTTTTGACTTACGCGGTATTGTTACCTAAGCGACGATTTGATATGTTATGTAGGTAAATAAAATTCGTAGATTACATAGATAAACCTACATCAAAATATAGTGGTTCTTAAGCTTTCTTGAATCTAAAGAAGCATTACATACATTAGGTACGTATATATAAAAATAAAAAATGAAATGTGGACATATAGTTTTTCTAACGTTAAACCTACACTAGTCAAAGCACTTATGAGATTTCTTTTACTTTAAATACACACACGCTCCCTTACCTAACAAATGCGCCCTAAAATGCACGATATCTCGCAGCGTGACCTCCTCATTCCGGTACATGATCTGGAAGGCGCGGGAGGCGGCCAGCCCGCCCACCAGCGACGCGTTGGCGGCAGGTCTCCCGGTGCGAGCCGCTCCGTTGCCACTCGACACCGAAGCCTCGATGTGGACTGGCACCTTGGGGGACACGCGGAGACCCACGCGCACCTGGTACAGTCTGTAACAGAACAACTTTTTTAGAGTCACGGATAATTCCTCTTAATATTATTAGGTCATGGATAGGACCGCTATAACAGCGATAGTTTAAAACAAGTCAGTTCATTAAAGACACGGATACATCGTTAGAGTCATGGATAGGTCCACTATGCAAAGGATAGTTGAACATATGTCAGTGTTGCTAGACATCGTTCTTGATCGTGGGCTTGAGAGGGGGTCTGGTTGAAACACTGAGACCCGTGCGAATGTAATAAGTCTATTAATAGAGGACGTATATCCTCAGATCCTGAGTACTGATTTTATCTTTTCCATTCATGACTTAATTCTAGCGTAACTTTAGATTCTTCACTAATGGTAAAATTAGAGAGAGAGGCGTTCAAGATAGGCTAATACATGGAGAGTACAACAATACTATTCTATTTCTTCGGCTGGGTTCCTTTAGGACCCACCCCCAGTCAGCGGGAAGCTGTAAAGGCCAATAGGGCCAACAGCAACTAATCATTCGAAACAAACAACAACCAAACTATTCTACCAATATTAAAAATGTGAAAGTTTGTGAGATTGTAGGTTGCTACTCTCGAAAAGCTTTTATGTTTACAACATTTTCAGCTAGACATGTAGAGTACTTGGTACAATTTCAATCTAGTCAAAAGTACCTATATAGCTGACAAACAATAGTATCCGCATCAAAACTGGTGCTTCCAATTCGTAGTCAAACAGAAACTATTTTATTTTGTTATACTGCGTATTTCGTTAAATGTACGATTGTCTGAAATAACAACAGGATTAACACAAGCATTACTACAATGCATTGTAAAATATAATATTATGTAAAATTAACAATGCAACTGTGCATGTTTCTGTCCAAAGTATTCAACGCATTAATCTGTATCCTATTATCGAGTATCTACAGTTCAATAAAAAGGCTGTGCTGCAAGTCATTTACGAAAATAAGATTTTTGGAGCTGGCCACATAATGCAAAAGACTGATTACCGTTGGGGAAGAAAGGTCCTCAAATGACGCCCACGTCTCGGAAAAACGAGCATAAGACGCCCCCTGACCATGTGGACTGATGACCTCAAGAAGACAGAGGGCATCCCCTGGATTCAGAAGGCTCAGGACCGGTCAGAGTGGTGCAGTTAGGGGAGGCCTATGTCCAGCACCAAAAACCTTGATATTTGGCAGTCCCGTTTATAACCCAAACTGGGTTATAATGGGTTATAATATAAGGAGATTATTTATTCCTAAAGAAAGCCATTGCATTTCTTCTAAACTTTAAATACCTGAATGCCAGAATAATGCGTGTGTACCAGAATAATTTACAAAGCGAAAATGAGAGAGAGTAACGTGCTAAATAGCTTTCCAAAAATATCTATTGCAGATCGATTCCAGCTACCGATCTAAAAATGTGCGTTCATTGTTACACTTTATTTTGCTTTTTTGCCGCTTGTTAACACAATAAATGTACAAGAAACATTTGTGTTAATGAAACATCGACAAAACAATATTATACTTAATCTAATTTGAGAGGAAATCTGTATCACATTTTAAAAGCTTTTATTTAGTTTTAAGTGTCCGTCCCGGACTCCCGGTGTTGCAATGTAATCAAATCTTGATAGTGTTATAAAATTTACTGACTTCCCGTTGTTCGATTGAGCTGAAGTTTTTCATGCATATACCTTATATGTCATGAATATGCAATAGAATGTCGCTCTATGTTAGTCTCCTGATGGAAACAGAAGATGGTTATAGAAGCTTCGAAATGAAACGACGAAATTATCGAGTTTGGGCTCCTTTGCTTAGTTTTGAACTGTAGATACTTATGGTACCTACCTGATAAGATGAACGGACAGACAGAAGTACGCGATGAAACCATAAAGGTCTGTTTTGACTACAAAACCCTAAAAAGGAGTTTATGAGCAAATAGAACCGACTGAGAGAAACATACAAATTTTAAAACAATTTCTTACAACCAGTTAATTCTAACAAACTTCTAAGACCTTAGCTACATCGATAGTTCAAACAAAGCAAGTTTCAAAGCAGTCTGACTCAAGTATCAAGAACAATATAAAAGAAAGCAGGTACTCAAATACAGTGACAGTAAGTTCCGCTCCGTGAATAAAATAATTTCCGAAGGCTTTGCGGATGCAAATGATTTGCAAGCCGATGCTGTAACGGGAACGTTAAGATTAATGGTAGAATCACGTGGAGGTGAAATCTCTTTAAATATTCCTGAGAGGCTTATACGTACTTTAATCCAAGTTAGGATTAATCGAATGTACCTATCGGATCGGTTTCTTTGTCAACGCTGTATTAACCTGTTATTCTAGCGTAGGTTGCAAGTAAGACTAAAGTATTTAAGGGAAAACTTAATGCCTAATGATATCCCCTACTAGTCAGCTGTTGATGGAGAAAGTAAACATCTGGCTTCAACACATTAATGGCCCACTACTGAGAACGAATCTCTCCTATTGAGCAGGCCTAGAGTACTACACCACGCTGCTCCAGTGCGGATTGGTAGAGGGGTTAGTGGCCAACCCAAGAGTCGAAAGTTTTCTCGCCGCCCGAAGGCCTCTTGACCTTACCTTAAGGCTTACCTTAAGCATAAAACCAGTAAGTTTAATGTTTGGCTACAATTCCACCTAATGATAAGTGGCGATGTAGACTTTAAAAGTACAGCGCCTTAGCGTTAGCAAATTCGCTATTGACTTGAAAACACCCACCCACATTATCAAACGCCGATGCGGGGAATATTTATATACGAAATACAATAATAACGAACTGTGTAGGTGAATAGTAAACAGAGCTTAAACGAGTATTCATATATAGTACCCACTCATATCTTCTATAAATGGAACAACAGTTTATGCACACCCCAGTATTTTCAAATGGCACGACTCCACTATAGTTTTATTCAGTTCAGAGTCTCATAGGTGAGCTGTATTCTCGCGCCCGTTTATTGATATTGCTAAGTAACATATCTGCATGGAAGTAAATCAGGTCAGCTCATTCAGATGTCAACGATAACAACAGGGACAAAATTTATGTGCCCTGCGTGGAAGTGTTTTCATTGTGGGCCACCCTCTCCCAACTAATACCTTTCACAATTCAAATGGATTCATTTGTTTTCGAGTCCAGGTTGTTTGTAATGTGTTTTGTATATACAATCATTTCATCTGTATGTTCAATTTATTTTCCTCAATTTTATTTACAACACCTAACCACCTTGCGTTGCTTTGTTTGGACAAACCTATGTCTTAGTATAACCTTCACTTGTTAAAAAAATTAAGCTTAGATCCTTTTGCAAAAAGAAATTAATTTTTTTTTCTCTGTAATATTATTATTACTATAAGTTTAGATTCTATGCAAGACACTGTAGCTTTTTCAATTTACGAAGAATAAACAGAGAAAGAATCTCAGGTAAATCTCAGAGAACAAATGTCAAGTGCGTCAGAACGCGTCGGCCAAGGAAACAGCCGACATTTATTTGGACATATAAAACACACGTTCTATATATTGTATACATGTATTATACATTATTTTAGAAATATGTTACAATTATTAAATTTAATAAATTGTCTGTACAGTTAATTGAGATTTTTTAAAATATTTGTGGGGGTAGATAATTATTAAAGCAATAGATCATATAACATTGACTTTTAGATTTTTTGTCTGTGCGTTTTTCCAGCTAATCATGAGCTAATCTTAGAAATACCAAAACCGATTTAAATGAGTGGATCTATTGTAAGTACTCGTAGTAAGTTGTGGGAAACATAACATGTTTGTTTTATTTCAAACAGTTTAGAAGAAAATATCTATGTCAATGTTAAGAACCTTGACTAAAATTGTTTTTCGAATGTTGTTTTACCGAAGGGAAAAAAGGCGGTAACTGGTTGAAAACAAAAAAACACTCCTCATTTGAAGCATATAACACGTATTACTGCGCGTAGTTCCCTTCAGGCGGAGATAAAATCTTTTTGCACCCCAATTCATTTACACCTGCCCCGGCGCGGCACTCGACCTAAATCAATTTATGACGTCACTACACCTGTGTAGCGCACGGTTTACCTTCAAATTAGAAAGCAGGAGAAGAACGATTATCTAAATGAAGGAAAATGATTGGTGTAAACGCGCGGGTCAGCGCGAGTTGGCAGCATAATTAATATGTCAATCTTCAGGTATATAAAGAGTGTTCTCAGGTTCAAATTCAAATACAATCATTTAGGAAATAATCACAAAATTAAAAATTTTGGAAAACCCCCGCCGGATGTAAACAAAAAAAAAAGAAAAGGATGTTATCCCTACCGTAGCTAACAATTATCAGGCTACTGCAGTGCCCCCTGGTGGTCTACCGCCATAATACATATCTATGAACCTACTCTATAATGATACCTATTGATGATAAAAACGGCAATGAAATCGGCCCAGTACTTTTCATAAAAAGCGGTAAACAAACAACCTCTAACCCACAACCAAACGCATACCGCCTACATTCCGACTTCCGTTCCGTCCGTCGTGGGTAATGAATTTGATTATAAATTTACATTTTTCGAACATTTTTCTAGTACTGAAACTTTACACTTTACCTGTAGGGGAGGTACACTGAAAAATTTTTATTTGACGATTTTGTAGTTTTAATAAATGTATATCCATGCCAAACAGCTTTTTAGTACTAAAAGTCTCTGCGCTATGCTGCGAACATACGGACGGGTAGATGGTCATGACGAAACTATACCGTTTTGACTACGCGAGCTACGTAACCCTAACAAAAATAGATTCCGTTGCAAAGCAGAGGAGAAATACTAACAGTTTTCTTTTAGCCATTAGTTAGATACAGTAAATACAATTAGGGTTATTCTAAGCAGAAAGTAATTAGACCCATTTGCACACAATGAGAAAATTGTAGTCGACAGTCGTTTGCAATGTAATAAGATGGTTACCTAATAAATATTATATTCATACCAAATATCAACTTTCTATGATAGTACTAAGGGTTATTGCGCTATGCTGCGAACGGACAGACAGACGGATGGACATGATGAAACTATAAGGGTTCCGTTTTGACTACGAAACCCTAAAAATCCGTTGAAAAACAGAAGAGAAAAAGGACTATAAAGCTCTTACAGACACAGTAAAAATAAAATAAATACAATTAGCGTTATTCTAAGAACGCAGACCCATTTGCACGCAACGAGAACATTGTAGCCGAGTCGACAGTTGTTGCAATGTAATAGGATGGAAGGTAAGTAGGTGAGCTGCATATAATTAAACCCGCTACTTTGATGTTAATAGCGTTAAGGTTATGTGTGTCAGGACGTTTAATTTGTTGTATGGTTTCCAATGTAACAGCAATTTAATGGGTTGGATGTTAAAAAGAACTCAGTCAGTGGTGAAAATAAAAAAGAGAAAATAAATAATAATGCACGATGATACAGTGAAGATTCGATGTTTAAATCATTAATCTATCATTGAATTCGTTAAGCCCTGTTATTGATAACTTGTGTGAAATGGGATTACTGTGAATGAAGTTTCAAAGTGGCCAATTGAAAAAATTATAAAACATTTCAAAGTAGGCCCGTGTTAATAAACCGATCTCGTCTCAAGAACGCGATCTCAGATCTTACAAATGTCATCTTCACATACGATATAGTTACGAGATATAGTTACGTAGAAAATTGAAATTGTTTCTGTTTTCCTTATTAGTATAAAATATGTTTCTCTCATCAATGAAATAGATAATGTGCGTTCAACAATTTAGTAGATACCCACCTACACAATCTTATGGCAATAAATTAAAATATTACAAACTGTATACATTTTAGTTCTCAACAATATCAGAACTATCACTTGAAGTTGTCAGTTGAAATAGTAATTTCCACAGTGCTCCAACTCTACGCAAAGCTTCAGCTGTAGTTCGTGAGTATTCTGAGCGTGATTTATTCCTGCGTAACTTTTTGGTAGAACGTTTGTGTTTCACCAAAATGAAAAAGTGCATCGAACAGGCGTTCGCAGAACAATGAGTCGGCTACACAAAGTCAGATGGATGAGTTTGTGAATGAGACTGGACATTGTCCTGTTTGAAAAACAGAAAAACGTAGAGAACACTTGCATTAACTGCAATTCAAACCACGTGTTATCATTTTATAATAACGTTACTCACTCATAGCCCCACACTAGGATTCCCTGTGTCGTGGGTGCCATGGACAATGCACATAGAGAATAAGTCAAATGAAAAAAATTTTTTTTTTTAAACGCTTTTATTTCAATAATGTTTAGTTTATAAAATTAGCTACAAGTTGTGAAAATTTCAAGTCTCTACGTAAAATAGAACATAGAGAATTATGCGTCTAAAGTCTGAAAATCGTTTTTTTTAATTTAACAACAAATAAACAATGAAAATTAGTTTAAAATATGATTTTCGTGTATTGTCATCGGAAATACACATGTCTGCCAAATTTCATCAATTTTCATTAAAGTCATTCAAATTAACGTTACAAGATTTGATGCTTTGATGCTTTGATGCTCCGAAGTGAAGCTAAATAAAAGCGTTTAAAAACACACCTTTCATCATTATCATCATCGCAAACCATACGTATTCCACTGCTAGGATCAGGTAGGAGAATGCGAAGGAAAACCGTAGTCCACCACGCTTACGAGTGTCATTTGACACCATTCAAACAGGTTTCAGAACACTTTAACTGATTTTATAATAACTTTAAAACTGAGAGGTTTTTCACGATTCACACTCAGAAGCATGCCGTTGCTGTTTCGGTATCTAGTGATAAAGTCAACATTTTATAGGTGTCTTGTTTATTACTTCTAAAACATATTCATTACATTTACATTAGTATTCAATGTTCATTACAAAGTTATAAAATTGTAGTTACCTTTCTTAAATTTACGAGTAATTTTCCTTCAATATGTCCTATACCGAAATTGGCAATATGTTTATGCTTATTTGAAGAACTTCCACTGAAAGTAGGCTGGTAGTTTTAGAACTCGTAAAAGACGATAAAACGCAGAGTAATATTACAAAATCTATTTAGGTTAAAATATTGTTGTAAGAAAGCCAAGTTTTCCAGTTTCCTAAAAACCCTGGCAAAGGATTTTTAAAAAGGAGGGCAAATCACAGAAACAAACTTGCAACATCTCTGCATGAAGCCAGTGAACAACTAGGGCATGTTCCTTAAACCGTAGAGTAATGACGTCTCTGTCCTTTGTCAAAAATGTCAAGATCTTTTACTCCCTTTTTCATTCAGTTGAGAACCTTCACCCACTATTAACTTAACTAATCTGATTTTGACGTATCACGGAATTTTTTTTGTGTAAAATTCTAAAAATTGGATTTCCTCTTCTTTATTTTTCGTATAGATCCCGTATTTTTTGAAGTAAAACGTCTTTCAACTGTAATATGATATTTATTTTAAACTAGGAAATCGCCCTCGCTTCGCTTCGGGAAAAATAGTAAAAAAAAATTATAATATAGCCTATGTCACCCGGGGATAGTGTAGCTTCCCAACAGTGAAAGAATTTTTCAAATCGGTTCGGTAGTTTCGGAGCCTATTCAATGCAAACAATCAAATCTTTCCTCTTTATTTAGTAGTATAGATTAAGTTTAATTTTTTTGGTAATAAGTATCACCAACATCAATGAAATTTTACTTCAATCGCGCATAAAGATTGCACACTTTTTTTAAATAAAATATAGCCTCAGGAACAATAGAGCATCTTTGCGAAAGAATTTGAAATCCAATAGCACCCAGTAGTCTTTGACAGTGAACGAATATACTACCTTTGAGTATTCATTACAAACAAGTAAACAAACAAAAAAATCAAAACTTTCCTCTTTATAATATTTAAAAAAATAATATTAAGTAGATAATCTCATTCATATCCATTATGTCTCTTTAAAGCTATGCGCTTTTATTTTTTAATACTCCTTTTGTTTCCTTAGTACAAATGAATACATCGATAAGGACCTGATAAAATATTATTTTGTGGATCTTTTACGTTCCTATTATTTTCTGTACTTAAGGTGGTTAATGTTCACATTATCAGTATCTCCATTTTTTTGTGCTTAGATTGTGAATATTTTTAGTGATTTTTACAGCATTTAGGAGTTAAGTAAGTACTACTGCTGCGCTACTTTTCCAGATAACATGATCCTTGAGTAAGCTTGTAAAGTTGTAAACTGCATAAGCTGAAAACCTGTAGGTAATTGTATCTAAAAACGTGATAATAATTGTAACGGGACAGCGAAATAGATGCCAGGTTTATTTATAACGAGTTCAAACTTCAAACCACGCGCGGAGAGTTTAGTAAGCCAATGGTATTTTAACAATTACAACACAAACAAACAGAGCTGAATAAATTGCGTCTAATTTCCTATTATTGTTGGATTAGTTAGATTATTGTTAGGAATTGTTACCTTATTGGTTACAGGAAGCTTACAGGTAAAGCGTAGCCTCCAGTTGTGGATATAGGGATAACTTCTGGAGTTTTCGGTTCTTGGTTCTTGGTTCTTGGTAAATCGTAGCAGTTTTTATTGCTCCAAAATTTGTGTAATAATCAAGAATGAATTAAAATAAATACTTACAGACTCAAACCCTGCAATAGTATTCCTTGTGTCGGTGGAGATAAAGTTAGGCTTCCCGCCCACGTCCGATAATCGGTGACCGATTTTTGTACCGACTGTCGGTGAGTCAGTTTTATTTCTGACCGACTTTTTGTAGGACGTGTGCGTTGCACCATTGCTATCAGTACGTTCTATTTTTCTCCTACAAAAAATCGGTCACCGATTATCGGACGTGGGCGGGAAGCAAACACAAATGTGACATCACAGTAAGGCTTCCCGCCCACGTCCGATAATCGGTAACCGATTTTTTGTAGGAGAAAAATAGAACGTACTGATAGCAATGGTGCAACGCACACGTCCTACAAAAAGTCGGTCAGAAATAAATCTGTCTCACCGACAGGCGGTACAAAAATCGGTCACCGATTATCGGACGTGGGCGGGAAGCCATAACATCACAAGTCACAACCCGAGCACAAGTGTTAAAATTGATCCGTCACAGTCTCACAGATCCTCTGTCTATGTAGGGAATCGAACCCGAGTCGAGTCCTTTCTATGCATAAGCGGAGTCGCTATCAATTTGGCTACGAGGTCAGTGTAAAAGTAAAAATTATATTATATATAATTATAACAAGATTGTAAAACTAGAGCAGTGATAGCCTAGTGGTTTGAACATTGATCTCCCGATTTATTTATTTTCAAAAATTATGTGCGTATTAGAAGTTAATTATCACTTGCTTCAGTGAAGGAAAACATCATCAGGTGATCAAAGAAAAAACCTGCACACCTAAGAGTTCTCCATAATATTCTCAAAGGTGTGATGCGAGAACTCTACCAATCTGCACTTGGCCAGCGTAGTAAACTATAGAGCCTGTACCCATTGAAGTATAATGTCATAGAACAGACATCTCGAACAAAATGTGTGTCCCGCCCGGGAGGTTCGATTTTCAAAATTGAGCCCTCGTTCTCCTTTCAAAATCGAACGAATCCATTGAAGATTGAAGCCACATGGCGCCAATGCATTAGGACATACATGGTGTTAGCGGTGTCGGTTCTATACGCCAGTAATAATACTTCAATGCCTCATATTGTGCGAGGAGACCCAAGCCCAACAGTGAGACAATTACTGATTGTGACTTTGACTTTATATTAAAACCAAAAACTAAATTTACTTCAAATTATTTCAAAACTATTTTGGTTATCAATTTAGCTGTAAGGAAACTGGTAAAACCAAGTAAAATTGATGTACTACTTAACGACAGACCCTCGGCTGTATAGCATTTATTCTTTATTCTGTACAATAATTGAGTCACGATTATACTTGTTACCCTACTGCGTATTACTCGGGGGTAGCGATCACCCCCAGTTAGCACGTGGTTGGCGATTAGCGCAATGACGTCACTGATATACAGTAAGATTTTCCATAATAATGGAGTAGCTTCTCCTCCTAAGATCAAATTGTCTATATTTCTTTTCAATGATCTAATATTTAAAGTTCATTGATAAGTTATTCAGCGAACGAAATCATAGTGTAGGAAATGTAGTTAGAGGGTATTTTATGATTAGAGTTTGATAAAAAAATCTTAAATTGATAAACACTCTCACGGTTAGAATTATTTGCAATTTACCGTAGAATTTTATTTCAATTTCTTTATTTAGTCTAGAATGTAGTGAACTTACCTTGGGGCTCGTAAAATTCTCGGGACTTCATTCACAATCATGAATAATTTATCATCCAAGGACATATTCAGTATCAGATTTTTTGTGTTACTTACTTAAGATACTGTTCCTTATTTTTCTACAAGAATGTGACCTAAATTAATTGCGTCTATGTATGTACGAGGTTTTAAGGAAGGGTTAACTCAGTTGTAAGAGTATTGCTTCTTTTGGTCCGAAGTCACAAACAATTAGTAAAAGTTCAGTAAATTTAATATCTGTTTTACATTAAAGTAGTCTTCATCCTTTTTAGGGTTTTGTACACAAAACTGAACCTTTAATGTTTCGTCATATCCGTATTTATGACTTACAAGTTAACTTGAGATAGCTCAAAAACTACTCGTCAGATCTCGCTTAAATTTGAGTGGGACTACGTGACAAGCACCAGCTTTTGATTAAAGAAAGAATAATCAAAATCGGTTCACCTAGTCGAAAGTTCTGAGGTAACGAACGTAAAAAAATACAGTCGAATTTAATACCTCCTCCTTTTTTGAAGTCGGTTAAAAACTATCACCGTGTAAATCAGTGTGTATCGTACACAACTAAACTGTCCGGTTCGTTCTAGGAAAACCACGTTTAGCTAAGTTTAAAATATAATAAAGTCATACCAAGCTTCTTCTTCAGCCACTGTTGTTACTGGATCACACTCCTGATACAAAGTTATCAGGGTGCTTTATTACATGCAATATATTTTTTGCAGCTTGATGCACAGAAACCATTTGAGAAAATTAATTTGACAGGATTATCAATGTTTTATGTCGAATCTACATGATAAAACTGAATTTATTAGTAGCCCACATATTCCAGTAAAATTAAAGGCCCTTTGTCTTATCTAAATGAGAGTTATCATTAGTGAAATACGTTCATCAAACAAAAAACTAGTGCCAGGTGGCCAATAAATAATAAACCTACGTTATTTATCTATACTAATATTATAAAGAGGAAAGATTTGATTGTTTGCATTGAATAGGCTCCGAAACTACTGAACCGATTAGAAAAATTCTTTCACTGTTGGGAAGCTACACTATCCCCGGGTGACATAGGCTATATTATATATTTTTTTACTATTTTTTCCGAAGCGAAGCTAGGGCGATTTCCTAGTTTTCAATAACTGGCCACCCCCTGTATTCTTTTAATTTATGTCAATAAGTGAAATCCTCTGTAACAATAAATAACTATCATCAACAATAGTATTCACTGGAAACTAACAGATAGAAAACTGAAGAATATTTTCACAAAACTACTCATGAGAACAGAAGAGTTTCTTAACGATTTCATAAGCGACAGCCTTCGAGTTTAAAAAAAATCCTAGTTCATTTTCCTGAAAGAAATAATTGAGTTGATAGCTAAATAACGTGATTCCGTACCTAAACTATTTACAGACATCGTTCGTATAATACAATCCTTACTTTTTGGAACCGAAGATACAAGTGGCCAGTTACTGAATGTGGCCAGTTACACCTCAGTTTATTTACCCTAGTTAGATTCGTATTACTTAACTACCAAATAAACCATGCGATAAGTGTATATTTATACTTTTACTGTATAGTAATAGTAGCTTTGTATTTGATATAAGTAAATGTAATTATTACTTTTTAACTGACTGCGGCAAAGCAAAAAGAAGGATTATGTTTGACATGTATGTAGGAACTGTCATTTTTTGGTTTTATTCATTTTTCTTATTTACTAAAGACGATTAAACTCAGGACTTTTATATTCTATACACTTATAATCTTTATTATTTACACACTTGGAAGTTGTAAGCCACGTGCTTTCTATCTACGCCTTATTTCCAATGTAGTATTCCAATAAATCATTTTCATTTTTATTTCATTTCATTTTCATTTCAGTATGATATTTTGTTATCTGAACTTTCAGTTTCCTGTCTGTTATGGGAATAATTTACTAAACATTAATTCTACTATCCTATTAATATTAGAAATGTGAAACTTTGCTTGTTAGGATGTATGGGCGTTTGTTACTCTTTCACGCAAAAATTTTTGAACAATTTTTCATGAAATTTAGCTCACAGGTAAACTATGATTTGAAATAGCAAAGTTTACTTATAATTTCGAAAAACGCGGGCTAAACCGCAGGTGAAGCACTAGTTATAAATATGTTACTCAGTTTTATGACAAGGGTTATTGTGGTACGGTCCCATAGAAGACCATATTGCTAGTTAATGCAAGATAACCGCTGGACAAAATCAGTGGAGCCAGTCAGAACGCAACACGACCTCATGAGGAGTTCTGTTGTCTTCTATTTGTTGGCCATTATGTAACTCTAAAATCTAGGGTAATATCTGATTCAACTAGCGGAGTATTCCACTCGGATCACCAAGTCTTAATCTACAGTACTAAACATTATCAGCCGTTTGAACTTGTGTGATGCGAGATTGCTAATTACAACAAATAATTTCAATTTCGTTCAGCCACTATTTGTGAGTAAGCTCCGTAAAATATCGCATTCATATATTATGTATAATGAACGACTGTTTCATTTCACGTAGATATTGCCCAATAGCTTGTCCATTATTTCACAACGAATGAGAGCAGAGGTTACAGTTAAGGCATTAATTTTCCATATGTCGTCCTCCGTTAACAGTGTAAACACTCTTATCATTTATCACTTGCTATAGCCGCTCTATGTGTCGTATTCCAACAACTCACCCTCGCTGGAAGAGATCGACATTGTAGAACTTGTAGAGCTCCACGGAGAACTCGAAGGTGGCCTGCAGGTCGCTCATGGTGTGAGAGGGGGGGCGCGGGCGCGGGGGGCGCGGCGCGCCATGCCTCGGCCGCTAGCAGCCGGGAGACGCGCGCGCGAGCCCCTGGGGGTTCATGCCCTTCACCGCATCGGCCTTCGCCCACTACACGACCACACCCCGCAGACCACTCGCGTCGGGCGCGGCTCCGAAGCCCGAAAATAAACGACGAGCTGCGTCGAGCGCGCGGCTCACAGTGCGGGCAATGGGAATTTATTTTTTAGTGGCGTCCAGTGCGCATGCGCGGAGCCGACGCGCCGCCGCGGCGTCGTCTGCAGCACTAGCAGTCGCTCTGCCCAGTGCCCAGGTGACCAGTGGCCGGCCGCCGGGGCTCACCTAGACAGGTGTGTTCCACCGAGACACTATGCTACGATTTACGAGACGATTTTAGGAGCCGTCGCGTAATGCGGAGGATTACGCTCTCCCGGGGGAGCCTAAAGGTCAGGGGTGACCGCGTCGACGTTAACCTTTGTCGTACCCTCGTACCCTAGTAGGTACTTACTCGCATGACTCCATGCAACGATGACATTTCGCATGTTCGTGTGGTAGCGGGCGATTAGATCGACATTTACTGGAGCTTTTATGGTGCCACGAAAAGCATTTTATTTTTGAAACTTTAGCACGAAAAGGAATTGTTTGATGACTGATCTGAAGGTTTCATTTTAAGCGTGTAGTGCCACTCGGCCTATATTTGTAAATATTAGATACGTACGTATGTATAGTCAACTCTAGATCTAAGCTTCCATAGCTATGTAGAATTATTGTCAAAATATAATATAATACCTACATGCGATCATTCATCTGTATTATACTATCTTGTAATTTCACACCTTCAGTGGAAAAAAGCATAAGTCGTGTTACTTTGAATTTTAGTTATTAATATGATTGGAAAGAGGGACAAAAGCTGCATATGCTCAATTTTTTTCAAATTTTTATCATTAATCTTGACGGTTTTGTGAAATAGATCATAATGTAAATTCCTTTGACTACTTACTAATAGGTACTTAACAGTTTTTTTGCTCTCCTGTAAAATTGCAATTTTCATCTTATGCCTTTTTTCCACTGAGGGTACGATTTATACCTACTATTGGATCATTTTGGGTTGTAGGTATAACGTAATACGCAAGTATGACATAGTGGTATTTATTTCTACTGCCTATACAGTTCTGTAGGGATCTGTTCTGTATCTGTATTTGATTGAATAGGCATTTAGTCCCCTCATTCTGTAGCGGCAGCTAAATGTCATAGTTCAAGTTTTGGTTGGTCGATAATCTCGGTTCAAGGAACGTTGAGTCAAAGGATTGTAAGGATGATTTACTTTTGCATTTTGTTGATGAATCTGAAAAATGTCAAAGTTATCTGAAGCCTGGTTAAGTAGGCCAAGCGTAATTCACGATACTGTAGCCCGGATTGGTGGCCACTTAATTCCTTCATATTAGTTACTTAAAATGTTTTAAGAAATTTAATTTATTCCCTCGTTTCATCTGCCTTTTCAATCTTTTCGATTTCTCTCATTTCTTCCGGCCTCTTCGCTTTGAGCTATAGTAACAATTTTATGGTCCTTGTTTTGAGACTTTATACAACACTGAAAACTATTATAAAACGAGACAGAGATGTACAAAATTACAAGAAAATGTATACATTACATACACAGTACCTAGGCACAATTATGAAAAAAGTGTGTGCGTATAATCTTTACGCGTGATTGAAGTAAGACTTCTTTGATACCCGACTCGGGTATGTTCGGTATTCAGTAAATTCATCCCCTTCCCCATAAGTACACCCCCCACAACCTTCAAACAGCCAATTTTGTAATACGCAAACTAAAACACGAGGGCTAGCTACGCTGCTACGCCACTGTGTGCTACAGAACGGCCGCTATATCTTGGCGCGTCTGAACTTCGCGCAGAAGGCTGCGGAGTAACATAATTCGGCAATGCTCGGTACGCGGCGTATTATATCTCACTCACACGTTAGCATGTTCGTATCGCTATCTCTGTCTTACATGCGCTAAAGTTCGCAAAGCCTATGTTCAGACGCGCCAAGTTACGTCGGCCGTACTGTATGTAGAGTCAAAAGTGTAAGCTGTTTAGAATTTGTCAATATCTTTTCTAACATCCACTCTTGCTGCATTCAATACTAGTTATGCAGCTGACTAATATACTAATAGTAATACCTACCAGAGAGTTAGAAGTATGGACGGCATTTTACCTATCTTTCACATCAACAGACACAGTCATCACATTTACTGTTCCTTGTAATGATGCTATCTGTGAAGCGAGGGGTCCCGTTCGATTTCCGACCGGGCTGATATTTATGTGACTGATATTATTTGTTTTCAGGTATTATGCGGATGTATAGAGTCCATACATCCTCATACTTCAATACATGCATTATAAACACATACATTATACAAATACCTACTTAAATTCATACATTATTTATAGATTGAACAAACATAATTATATATGTTTGTATATGAATAATAATAATGAATATGAATAATAATAGTAATATTCATATGAATATAGCACATAATAGCACATAATACCTACACACCACATAATAGCTACATTACAATCACATCCTACCTTACTACCGATTTCTGTGTAAAATACCTGCCTTAATGTAACAACTTATAATATGATGATCACAGGTGTATCACTCAAACATAGCTTAAACTACCTATATGTAATTATGTACCTATATGTAACATTTCGGAAGAGTGTAGTTACCCACAACACAGGGTATCCTAGTGTGGGAACTACGTGTCCTGTAAAAAAATTTTGAACTTTTTAAGCTAATAAATAAATTATTATTATTATTATACTATGGACGTTAGTTACTGTTTCACGCAAAAACTATTGAACGAATTTTCATAAAATTTAGCACACAGGTAGATCATGATGGAATAAGTTATAGGGTACTTGTTATCTCGGAAAACAAGGACTAAACTGCTGCTTTGTCTGGCTGTTTCTGTTGAGCTACTCTTGGTTGTCTCTACTTTTCTCTACTTTTGGCTCTACAATGAGAAAATAATTCTTGATGAAAAATAACCGACTTCAAAATCAGGGATAACTCAAATTGTTATTATAGGCATAGATACAAAAAATGTAAATCCGTATTTCCGTATCCGATTTTCTTCATATGATCTGTAATTTATGAAATTAAGAGCTGTGGATTTTGTTAACACATTCACTGCGTTAGGAGATTTATTCGATCTCTTGCAAGACTTTCGTATTGTGCGGCGACTAAAATCGTGTTGTTTCACTCTGTTGCGGGAGGCCCTAACTTCTAAAGTTCTTTGTGTAATTGTAAGACAAATATATGTAGGCAAATATGACTGGTTGGGTGATGGTCCGGAAAATAATAACAACAGTGGGCGTTTACATCACTTTAGTCAGACACTCATTTTAACACAGGTTTTACACTAGTTATAATTAAATACGCGATTGGAACAGATTATCTTCAATTATCCGAGTAACAGCCAACAAATAATATGGCACGACGGCCCTGTGACCTCCAACACTCCCCTATAGTCACCCCATGCCTCGCAAAGTCGTCTGATACTCGGTAACAAAACTACTCGGTAACTACGTAACGTGTGCACTGGGCAACGGTCGATGAACGAATGACCCGAGTTGTGCGCGTGCGCTGCTTTATATAGGAATCTGTGGTGTGAATCGAGTGACACATCACTCGATCGCTCGAATTGCCCGTTGAACGCTGTTTTTTACAAATCATTGATGGTGGCGCCGTCACGGCCATTCTGACATACGCTCGTCCTCGAGCGTCTTTTGAGCATCTGGGAACAAGACATAAAAACATAAAACGTAGTTCAACTATTTTAGCTATACATCACACGTTATTCTTTGATATCAAATTGTGACACACATGGATAAAATTTCACATCATCATCATCAAAGTTCACATCAATCCTTCAGAGACTCACGATCGCTAAAACGCAGTATTTTTTTTTCTCTTTTCTTTTCCTTTTTTTTTAACCCTTTTTCTTTAACCTGTTTTGGTGTTTATTTGACCCCTTTAGTTTAAACTGGACCGGATTATTTTTTTTCCCTGCAGTTTAAACTAGACCGGATCGCGCTAGTCCGAGCACAAGCCCGGCTGTTAGTGCAATACCGGGCATTGCCCCCTGTAACCAATCGTGCTAGTCCGGACAAAAGTCCAGATGATTGCGTTAGACCGGGTATACGCTCCTTTAGCTAGTTGCTAGTCCGAGCACAAGCCTGGTTGTTAGTGCTAGACCAGGCATTGCCCCCTGTAACCAATCGTGCTAGTCAGGACAAAAGTCCCTGTAGCCGATTGTGTTAGACCGGGTATACGCTCCTTTAGCTGAGTCAAAGGTCCGGATTATTCCCTGCAATGACTCGTACTTCTCTTTTCTTTTTTTTTCTTTTTTTTTCAATTAAACATCTTTCCCATTTTTTTTACTGCTTAGCATTCATCGTGGTGTACAATGGCATTAGTTACAATTCTGATAGGATCTGATGATGCTGATGATGAACTCTCTAACTATTGGTATTAGCGCTCAAGGTACGTGAACCAGCCGACAAAGTGCTACTATTAACAGATATAGTGTAGTGGTGCTCAACAAGGAACAATTACTGTTAGTGAGCAGTTATCAAAATGAACCGTGATGGAATCAATACAGATCACCTGTTATATCATGTCACCATACAATCACCGATGATGCTCCTCGTAAGCCACCGTACAGAGCCGCGATACGCTGCCGTCTTTGTCAACAAGTGCAGGCAGTTGACGCCGCACCAGCCTTCTTTATCTCGCATTGATGCAACTTCTCGTCAACGTTTTGATATTCACAGGCTGCATGTCCATACCACTGACATTGTCACTAAGTTTATCTGAAACACACAAATAACAAAGCACAGAAACACGAAATGTCTAAATGTTATTTTTCTTAACTGAGGGTAGATGATAATTAAAGAATATCAAGACGTTTGATAATTGAAAATTCTTGATATCATTTACAGAACGCTTCTGGTGTCACAAAACAATATACTTGCACTGACTTTGAATAACTTTGTTAATCATAATTACGTTGAAAGATACCGAACATTGACTTTATAATACTTCGTTGAATAAAGCACAAATATGATGAAACGATTTGTAGTTTACGCAAACCACTATTCTAACCAGTTCTTTCTAATCAATCTTATTTTAAGGAAATCCTGGAACTTCGAGTAAGTTCCACGAGTACGTAAGCACAATAGTTTTGACTTAAACACAAATTCATGAACTTTGAACATTCTGTCAGGTGTTTTGACAGTTCAAGATGACGGCATCATTTACACTGGAAGTTAAGACATTACACTAAAACACTATTGGATTATCCAATCTTGTTAAGAATAATGAAAAAATATGCCATACCAAATCGCTGCCTTATAACCTCAAACCTTAATGACATTATTCCGATCCTTTGTATTCCTTACTTTTCATGCTCGCTGTCCACTGTCCACTGTTTGTAAATCATGTCTGAAAAACCTGAAATGCAAATTCATGCGATCCAAATAGAAAGATAGTAATTTTCCCTCAAAGACACGAATTTTTTTTTTTTTTTGGTTTGTTTGGTCTGTTGGTTTTGGTGTCTTGGATGCTATTACTACGCCCTCGGCCATCTCTGACAAACTGAACACGTCCTCGTGTTCTGTGTTCAAATAGCAACGCACTCCATTCCGCCGTTCATTTCCACCATAATTGCTTCTCGACAAATATCTCGCGTGAGGTGAGTATCACACACATATTTTCTCACACACATATTTTCTTTGTAAAATTCCACGGTTCTCATTTACTCGCGTTTACTGTCGTAACGTTTCTCATTGCAACCAAGTCATTTCAAATATCATCCAGACCACTGTCATTCTTCATTTATTTTCCGACATGTGTGGGCGAAATTTTCTCACCATATGGATCCTCTCACTTCTGATGTAGGCAAATATGACTAGTGGGGTGGTGGTCCGGGAAATAATAACAACAGTGGACGTTTAAATCACTTTAGTCAGACACTCATTTTAACACAGGTTTTACACTAGTTATAATTAAATACGCGATTGGAACAGATTATCTTCAATTATCCGAGTAACAGCCAACAAATAATATGGCACGACGGCCCTGTGACCTCCAACACTCCCCTATAGTCACCCCATGCCTCGCAAAGTCGTCTGATACTCGGTAACAAAACTACTCGGTAACTACGTAACGTGTGCACTGGGCAACGGTCGATGAACGAATGACCCGAGTTGTGCGCGTGCGCTGCTTTATATAGGAATCTGTGGTGTGAATCGAGTGACACATCACTCGATCGCTCGAATTGCCCGTTGAACGCTGTTTTTTACAAATCATTGATGGTGGCGCCGTCATATACATATTTGCTTCTTACTGAAAGATGGATCCAAGAGCGTTAAAAAAAACTTTAGAGATGGATTAGGTCTCTAACGCACTGTAGTATAAAATGTTTCATTCCTTGCGTTAGGAGACGTGTTGATACTCGTGAATCGTACCCCTCGTAGCCGCAAGTAAGGGAGGGCGGGGAGCGCGAGCACTGCGTGTTTTTGTTTTAGTGTTGTTCAACTGTCGATGCGGACGGTCACGCGCATGTTTGGAAAAAATACTATTATATATATGTTCTGTGTGTATTAAATATATTTTGAAATCTGTTGGCGAATAATGAGTTCTTTTAAAAGAAAAAAGTGTAAAAAGTCCATTTATTTTGGTGTAAATAAATTAGACTTAGAAATAAATGGTAAAAAATATAAAGAAAAATCATCATTATATCATTCCCATTTTTACCGACTTCAAAAAAAGAGGCGGTATTCAATTCGACTGTATTTTTTATGTTTGTTACCTCAGAACTTTCGACTGGGTGAACCAAATTTGATGATTCGTTTTTTAATCGAAAGCTGGTGCTTGTCATGTGGTGCCACTGAGCGAGATCTGACAAGTAGTTTTTGAGTTATTTTGAAGTCAATAATTTTTTGGTTGTAAAATTTTGATTATTCAATAATTAAGTTAAGATTAAAAACGCAATTTTAATACCCTAAATCGATTAATTATCTAAAAATTTTCACTTGCGTCGTGGTTTCATAAAACCATACAATTTAATTGTCTTTTTCCATCGACAACTGAGATTTTATTTTATTGACATCACTAGTCACTACACATATTGAACTATCTTCCGTTGCGGTACGCGGTACAATCGATACCTAGTTTTTTTTTGTGTTTGTAGTTTATCCTAATGTCATATCTGCGTGCGAACTTATCAAAAGATAGACTAATAGGCTATCTTGAACCCACAAGAAATTTATAAATATATCATTGGTTTTGAGAAAGATATAAATTATTTTCAAAATTGTTGTTTTAAGAGACTGATCAGGTCTCATACGCACCCCAGGATAGTTCAGTTTCGAGATCTTTTAGGTCTCCAACGCAGGACAGGAAAGTTACTTGAAAAGTATGCCGCAGGGAACGTGTTAATAAATAAAATAAAATAAAATAAAATAAACTTCAAATCAGATCTCGCTCTTTAAGTGGAACTACATGACATGCAGCTTTCGATTAAAAAAAGAATCATCAAAATCGGTTCACCCAGTCGTAAGTAAACATGAAACATAAAAAAATACAGTCGATAGTTTTAACGTAGATTCGCTTAGCGCTATTTCAACGGGTCATCATTATGCAGCCATTGAAGTAGGTAATTTGTAGCAAAATTGTTTTCGCTGACTGGACGTATCTCGTTTTTCTTCCTGACTAATGTAAATAACTTTTAATTATAGGGATTAACTACTCCAGATTACATTGTTATTGTTCGAAGTTAAATTCGCTCTCCAATCTTGATGTAGGCGGCCCATAGTATCTAATACTCCATTCTGCGATGTATCGATCTATAAGAGTAAAATAATTAAGTATACTAAGTATATTAGTCATTAATATAAACTAATACAATTTAGTTTTTAATTCTAAGGCTTTGCGACAAAATGTTCTTGTTTGAAGTCTCAAATCAACAGATTTAAAAACCAATCCCTTTCGTTTCACAGCACATTTAAATTGCACAGCAAATAAATTGGGACGCCATATTTCGAGGAATACTCGATATTGCCACGATATTCGCGTTGAAGCTTGTAGCACGAAACGTCATTTACATCTACGTCATACAGGAATCACGCCCGGAGGCAGCGTTGCCAGATCCGATTTTTAAAAATCCGTAGATAGGCATTGAAGTATTATTACTAGCGTATAGAACAGACACCGCGAACACCATGTATGTCCCAATGCATTGGCGCCACGTGGCTTCAATGATCAATGGATTCGTTCGAATTTGAAAAGAGAACTAGGGCTCAATTTTGAAAATCGAACTTCCCGGGCAGGACACACATTTTGTTCGAGATGTCTGTTCTATGACATTATACTTCAGTGGTAGATTAGTGCAGTCATTGAAGCATTATTGCTCCGAATTTTTTTACTGTGAACCGATTTGCGTGAAATTTTGGAATTAGGTTCATCTTACCCTTAACTTCAAAAGTGAAAATGATTTAAACTCCGCACTCACCCTGGGGGTGGTTGACACCCCTTCTCGGGGGTGGACATTTTTTTTTCAAAATAACCTCGGATATCGATAGAAGGGCTAATTTTAAGCAAAAAATCACCTATAAAGTTTTTCGAAAAATCCAATAGTTTTCAAGTTATTGGCAATTGAAAAATCGCAATTTTTTCACGTTTTTCATCGGTCTTTTGCAAATATCTCCAAAAATATATGTTTTATCGAAAATTTTATAAGAACCAAAATTGTAGCAGATAAAAAAACGAACAATTTAGTTTTTTTTAAATCATTTTAAGTGCAATATTAAGCTAGATATTGAAGATCAAAGCCGTTTTTTATTTTGTCTGAAATTTAATCTATGTGTTCAATGCCATCTAACGGCGAACAGATGCATTTTATGCATTCTGCCATAAAGAAAATTTTTGTAGTGCTTGAAATAAGCTTTAAAATGAGCACTGTTAAAGGTCTTTTGCACGTAAAATAAGTGAGCTGTATTGAAAATAAGAAGACCATTTAATATTTTTTCTTTTAAATCAATGGGTTTCATAAGTGCCATTTCCGCCAAAATGAAAATTAATCGTATTCCGCCTAGAAATAACTTTATTATGAAGAGTTTGATAGATTGTATTAGTTTGGCTGCTTCAGGACACATATTTTAAAAAAAAAATCAAGATTAAAAGAAAAGAAAAAATTTCAAATTTACAAAAAAAAACACCTTTTTTTCATAATATCTCAAAAATGACGACAGTTACGTAAAAAAGTGTAGGAATGAAAAATTTAGGTATTTTTCTGACGAACAATTTGGTATTTTTTTTATTTCTGTCAAACAAAAATTGACGGAGATATGATTGTTTAAAGAGCGCGCGGCAGCGCAATCACAGTCTCTCTTAAGCCCTTTAACCCTTCACCGTTTTAAAAAAAGGTTTTTTACTATATATTGCAATGAAGGATGTTGTAGCTCTGTTAATTACCTTTAAAATGGTTTGTTATAAATTGTGATAGCATGAAAATTGAAGGAGTTATGGTCCAAAAACTTATCATATTTTTTTCTACTTAGTAACTGAAAATTTCGGAGTGTGAATATTTGGAGCAATGTGAAAGTACGCAGTATAATAGAGACCCAAAACTATTGTAACGTTTATATATATACATAATATGGCTCATATATTTTGGAAACGTAGGCATGAATACATACCAACGTTCTTACATGTATATATAACACATTTGAGTGAAGGGGCCAACGAAAAAGCCAGGTGATCAGCTGTGCATGCTCCGTTTATTCGTTTTAATATGACCAGTAAGTTTTTAAATATGTAATCATATATATTTACTGTTTTAATTTAGGGGTAGTTTTAAGGGTAGCAAAGTTGAAGATTATGATAATCACTTTCGAGAGTGTAGAATAATATTTAAATCCTTTTCATTTAATCAAAAAAAAATTTTTAACAATTTTTTATCAAGGGGTTGTTTTTAAGGGTTGAAAGGGGGTTAAAAATTTGACTATTATTATAGAGAAGAAAATAATACTTACTCTATACTTACATCTTTTTATGTCATACCAAAGTAATTTTTTGTGATTTTTTTAATTTAGGGGTTGTTAGCAAGGGTTGTAAGAATTTCAAGGGGTTGAAAATGATTTTAATATGTAATTGTGTTAGAAAACACTTTACAATTTCAAAACTTACTATTACACATGTTTTCTAGCGATAAAATGGCTCAATGTTAATTTTTCCATTAAGGGGTTGTACACCCCTTAAAAATAATTTGCGGAGTTCAGATTATTTTCACTTTTGAAGTTAAGGGTTAGATAAGCCTAATTCCAAAATTTCATGCAAATCGGTTCACAGTAAAAAAATTCGGAGGTAACACCGTATTTTTCGCTTCAATGACTGCACTAGATAGGTACAAATTTTTTTAAAAGACACTATGTCTATATGTAGCAAAATATGAACAATTTAAGTATAATTTTCTACGGAAAATATGTTAAAAAAATCCGTAGATTTGGCAATAAAACTCGTAGATCAGTCTTAAATCCGTAGACATCGGATTTTTCCGGAAATCTGACATCACTGCCGGGAGGCTCCTGTAAATGGCAGTGAAATGTAACTGAGCCGTTGTGGGTTCGCTGCGATGCCTTTCTAGCTTTCTAGTTTTTTAGGTCGAGCCTGTCGGAGCAAGGTGCTGCATTAGGCGTAACTAGGACTTGTGTAGAAAGGTTTCAATCTAAGTACGCATTGTACATTTCGCTTGGATCGAGACGTGTTTTGTAAAAACGGGAAGTTGACTATTTGGTACTTATGATGGTTTCACAAAGGACAATAAATGCTCACAAGTGCGTAGTATTGTCAAAAGTAAGACATGTTACTGTATTGTCAATCTTTCTTCAAAACCAAGATCAAAATCTTTCCTCGTAACCTCGGAAGTAACGATTGCATCTGTCGTCATATAAATCGATATGAATGTAACAGTTCGGTAATCTCCTAAAGGAATAAAAAATCTGAGCGCTAGATACTTTTTTTTTGTTGGCGCTGCATTCGATGACGCGAAGCTAGAAAAATGAAAAGTCTACCATTTTATAAATTGGATTTTTATAAAATTTATCATGTTCGTTCAAATGTAACAATACTGTATATTTTGATAGCGTTTATGTAACGATATTGAAGGGATTTTAGATAAATCAAAACGTAGTTCTCTGCATTTTATTTTAATTATTGCTAGCAGCACCATACAGTGTATTATGATTTATGACCACTGAAACATATCTTAATTATAATCGACGGTATATGCCCGTAGCCTGTACCACCCCGTATGAAGTATTTCTTACTTCAAACTTCGCCATCTTGCCTGCTTGTGTTGTTTAATACATAGTTTCAATATAATCGATTTAACATTCATGATTCTATCCCATGGAAAACAAGTGCTTAATACTCTTAAACTCATCCTACAAAAAACAAAGAAAGCAGCTCAGCATCAGCTTATTACTTCATTAAAGTTGTTAAGTTTATAAGCAGTCTTGCTCGGTGGATAACGGCGTTGAATAATCAGTATAAAACGAAGGAAAAAGGCGCCTTTGAATGGAGAAAGAACGGCAGTTTAACATGTGCCATATTTCTTAAAAGATGCCATATAACATAATCGTGGTTTTCTATTTATAAAATCAAATGGTTTATTCATATTATGTTATTTATGAGTAGATTATGGGAAAAAATTCGAGTAAACGACTTTAAAATTTTTGCAATTTGCAGTTATTCTTATAATGCACGTTATCACATACATACCTACCTACATGTCAAGTACTAAAATATGTACGAACTTACATACCGATG
Source organism: Thymelicus lineola (assembly GCA_963932265.1). Taxonomy (NCBI): domain Eukaryota; kingdom Metazoa; phylum Arthropoda; class Insecta; order Lepidoptera; family Hesperiidae; genus Thymelicus; species Thymelicus lineola. Next base: position 5,225,564 of record OZ010694.1, on the reverse strand, counting down.
CTAGCACACATGAGTTGACCTGCGATAGTTTAGAAGACGGCAATCATAATTGTATGGTCATAATCAATGGCTAATTTATAATGACATTGGTGTAATCAGCTGTAAATATAAAATTAATTTATAATTTATGAATCTCAAAATTCGAACATTCAAACATACTGGTTTCACACACGTCTAAATCATCCCACGGAATCGTTTATCCTGGATATAATTTATCGTATTTTTTAAGTCTGCACATAGTGTGTCTCTGTGCCAAGTTCATTTTAATCGCGCGTGATGCGACCATAAACATTCTTCACGAACTTTCGCATTTCAATTAGATTAAGAGCCCAGGGCCGCCAGACATCACTTATTTTCTGACGGATGAAATGTGGACGATTGAGTAGTGTTAGTATGTACTATGATCGTATGCCTACTTGCTAGCTTGGAAAAACGGCCAATTTCCAGGTATGAGGTGATCAAGGTACAAAAAATCATTACTAAGTTCACGTATTTTCTCATGGCTGATTTTCACGTATGTTCTAGATAATATAGTTAGAAATAAGTTGTCAATACTCCCAGACACATTCCGTGGGCCATTTTGCTTTACAGACACGTTGAACCTGCCAAAATAATGAGTTAAGTTCACGTATTTTCTGACGCTCCATTTTTATATATGTTCTCCAGACAACTATTTTAAAAATAGTTTTAAATCATAGTACATACTAACACTACTCAATCGTCCACATTTCATCCGTCAGAAAATAAGTGATGTCTGGTGGCCCTGGGCTCTCCACCTAAATATTTAAAGCGGGATTAGCCTTTATGCGTAGATAAGTAGGTACTTCCAGGGAAATAAGTATAAAAGAAACTAATGAGTGAAAATCATGTTCTCATAGAAAGAGGTCGGAGGTGGTGCGCTGTATTTAGCTGCGTATTCAGATTCTTACTTTCAATGCTTTTACGAGGAAATTGTTTGTTACACGAATAATATTTATGTTTCGTTTCGAGAATCATGTTCCTTACTTTATAAAATAGTATCCACCGTCATACCTGAAATAATCAAGCATCTTATTCTGCTATAAACCACCTATTGATTCTCGTGGATTTTTTTCAGTGGAAAAACACACGAAAATCCGTGCAGAAGTTTTTGAAAGTTTCACGTTCAAACATAATACACCTTCATTTTATGCTAGCTGGCTGCCATCGATTTGAATCAGGTGGTACTCAACCTTTTTTCCCACGGGCCACAAACAAGCAAGTCATGGGGTACGTGTGTCCAAAAAATATTTTTTTTATTTCTTCAATTTTCGCAATTGTTACTATATATAGTTTAATGCGTAACTATATTTTAATTTTTTTTTGTCATTTCCTGACGTTGCAAACACGTAGCAGTGTACATGGTAACAAGCAATTGTATAATTCATATTATCTTATCTAGGTTTTAATAAAAAAAAACAAATTCAAAATTAATGAACTATTAATGTAATGAAAAACGTTTGGATTAGGTCAATTTTTAACAGCAATATATGTAGAGTTTGTGCAAGTGGTTCGCCAGTTTTTAACGAAACGAAGCATTAAAATCGTTGTTGGCGGATCTTATTCTTACTTACAGTTACTAAACCCCTAAACTCTGGCGTACCACAGGGTTCTGTTTTGTCACCTTAAGCTCGAAACCGAGTGCATACTATGCTGATGACCGTACCTAAACCAGCTACTCCGACTGCGCACACATCACTCTTTAATAAATTAATAAATTGCCGTATATTACGGCAAATGGCCGTATCATTAGTAGCACTGAACATCACGGCGCGGTAATATTATGTACCTACTTAGGACCTATTAACTCAGCGTGCTCTCAATTTTTCTAATGGGAGCAAAATTCAAAATAAAGCAACACCAGACACAGCGGCCAACCACAAACGGGCCGCAGGTTGAGTGTAGCTGGTTGAAACTATGTTATACGCACTAACAAATTCACAACACTTATATAATTTTAAGATGATGGCTTTCATGAATTCACGACCATCATGTTCTATTTCTATTGAACGTCCTCGTTCAATACTCTTTTCATACTTTTAAAATGATGCTTTAATAGTCCTAAGTTTTTATCTTTATAAAATCTAACTTTGTAAGACTTGATTTTCACATAAATAAATACACAGTCATCATGTGAATCCACGCCTCGCACATATCGAATCATAACAATTGCAGATACAGGATAATGAGAACAGATGATGAGAACCGTGTATTTATCGTTCCACCTGCACAATGCACAGTAAGTATTGCACAGGCTCTAGAAAGAACAATTGCAGCGAGCAATGAGTTTGACGCGCTTCACGAGAACGTTTGAGCACTCTGACCCGGACGAGAATTGCGGGATTATATTGTACCTATTGAGGACAGCAATTTTCTCCTATTTCAGTTCTGGTACTGTCACTTTGTAGTAAATATTTGTACACCCTATCTTATAAATCTATGTCATGTGTAATTTTCTGCTTTTAGGTTGTCTGGAAAAATAACTACTTCGCTATATGCTCACCGATTTGTTTTCTTACGTTTTTTACTGGTGAATAATCCTACTACTTTATTTATTTCTATTTTATAATATAAATCTGAAAGATTGTGATAATTTTTGTTACTCCACGCAAAAATGGCACAATGGGGTTCATCTTTAGCACACAGGTACACTAAGATATAAGATACTTATTTACGCGGAAAACGTGGGCAAATTCGCGCTAGAATGTGTACACTGTACAACATACCAATCGCCAGTACCCTTATCATCGTGAAATGATAAAAAAACCTCGATGAGCTTAAAATCATCTTATTCCCATTTAAAAAAGAGTTGTAAATAACACAAAAGATTTTACTAAATGTATAAAACTTAATTGCGCTGGACCAGCTTTTTCCTTTTGACTTTTACAGCCGTTCCTTGATTGAATGTGAGCGTCCCTCCTCCCGCCCATCCGGTTTAGATGAAAATATAATTGCAGTGGGAATCGAATCTTCTGCGAAGTAAGTCGACTGCGAATCCTTATGACATTTTTAGTAAAAGGGGCCATAGGGGGATCCTCAAAATCTTCTATACATGCCCTTATCTTGGAGGGGCAAAGGGGTAGTCATTCTTACGTAATATTTTACAAGTCGAAATACTAATAATAAGATAAAAAATATTTGATTTACGTCAAATTGTGAGTTTTAGTGCAATGGATCCTTTTCTAAAACCAGGTAAAATCTTTATAAGAAGGACATGGGGACATTTATGGGGACATTTTTGACAAAAATGTCCTTACGTAATTAACGAATGGCTCTAATGCAATTAAGTTATTACAGTTCATGAATAAATAAATAAACATATACAATAAACACTTATATAGGATATTTACCTGTGTCGCGGGTGGCATGGATGACACATATACATGGGAAATTAGTTGGCTCTTGACTTTATTAGAGCAAGGTCACGCGTGCGGGTTACAACCTCTTGACGCGATGCCTAAAAGATCGTTAGTGTGGGGTTTTTTTGAAAAAATCAAAGAAGGAAATATTGAAAAACTTAAGTGTAAGTTGTGTTCACATTCTGTAACATATCATAAAAATACGACTAACTTAAAGGACCATTTAAAAAGACGAACCAGACCGGCGCCGAAAAAGCTGGACGAAATAATATTTAAAAAAAAAAGTTGAACTTAATATAGGTACACTAATGAATACTATTTCGTTACGATCATTGTAATACTGATTAATAAATGTAAGAAAATAGCAAAGCAGTACCTTTGTAAAAATTTTCTATTATTAAGTCTCACATACTGTATTTGTGTACAAAAATTGTTAAATAAAATAAATAAAATAAAATAATTGTTTATTGTTTCATATTTTAGTTGATTTGTGAAAAGTATTTAAGTTTTGTTATAGTTAATTTAGTTCTACCAAACCCAGGACTAGCTTTAAGTATATTGTTAAAAAGCAATAATTATAACTTTTTTTATTCCAGTCTTTTAGTCTTTGAACTATAACTCCTTACTTACGCACGGTCTTTTTAACTGACGATTTGTCGCGCGTACTACTAAATTGATATAGTAATACCTGCGTTGCGCTACAATTTAGTAGTTCACATAACAGCGCAGCGCTGCGGTACGAATAAGTAGTTCGCACACATCAGTAGTTACACGCGTCGATTTATCGCGCGTACTACTAAATTAGTAGTACGGGTATAGTAATACCTGCGCGCTGCGCTGCGCTACAAATTAGTAAGTAGTTCACATATCAGCGCGGCGCTGCGGTACGAATTAGTAGTTCGCACACATTAGTAGTTACACGCGTTACGCGTTAGTAGTTACCGCGCGCCAGCCAGTCGATGACAATCGACTAACATCAATTGTTATCGAATTTTATCGAATAAACTGAACAATCGACTAATTCGATAAATTTTAGTAATAATCGCCCATCGCTATTCCAAAGCCTAATTGCTTGTACTGCAAAAGAGTTAGAGACAAAACCAGAGCGGTGAGAAGGAATTGACAATACGAGAGAATCAGTGGATCGCAAATGGCGATCGTGGGAATCACAAAGGTAGTGAAACTTTTCTTTTAAGTAATCAGGAGAGAGAGGTTCAAAGAGAACAGAGAATAGAGTTTTAAGTGATCTAACCTGCCTACGCTCACGAAGTGGAAGCCATTTAAGCTGGCGACGATAGGATGAAATGTGATCAAATTTACGTAGGCAGTAGATGAAACGAATAGCGTAATTTATGAGGCGATCCAGCTTATTAAGAAGCTCAACACTTATGCCAGAGTAACACACATCAGCATAATCTATGATAGGTAAAATAAGAGTTTGTACCAGAACAATTTTAATGTGGATGGGAAGAAAGTTACGTAGACGGTTTAGACTGCGCAGGGTCGCAAAGACCGACCGGCTAACCTCACTGACTTGTACTGACCAACTAAGCGTGGAATCAATATATAATCCAAGATCTTTAACGGAAGATGTAAATGGTATTACCCAAACACTAGTCGTTTGCAAGCAAATACTTTGTGGTAAGATTTTTTTTACCTGACTGGCCAGTTACCACCTAGCCATTTAGTATTTTGGTATTATTAGTCAGGCAGTTAAAAAGCGGTCGACTTCCTGGCCGTCATGTCATTGTGGACCTCTATCAGTTATACGGTAGGTTTTAGCTGTGGGCTAATAAAAAATGGATTGCGTATATAATATCTTGTTACTAGATGTCCGTTACAGCTGTAACTGCGTGCTGTAACTGCGTGCTGTAACTGCGTAACCCAAAAATATAGCACAAAATACACAAAAAAGCATAACTTCTAAATTCGAGGAAACCGTCCAATACCAGAGAATTTGTACATTATATGAGAAGAGCACCCTGGGAACGGAAAGGAATTACCAACGTTTGCTGTTGATGAGATTTTTAACGAGCTGGAAAGCGCAAGTGCCGGGAAATGTAGAGTTAAATTTCTAGCTACCCCCGCCCCGTACCCCGCGCCGCACCCCACCCATATTTTTGTTATTCACAAAGACTTTCCCAGCGGTTATGTCCGAAAGAACTTAGTAATCCTTGCAGATATAAACCATCGTTCCTAATCAACCAGTCAGCGTTGCCAATACATATTTAACGGTCGTGATCATTAGATAAAAAAGCTGTGTTTATATGGAAAAAGATCAAAGACCGTAGAATTTGCGACAAGCCGTAGAATTTGCTACGGTCACATGGTTGCAGCGGTAGGCCGTAGATTTTGGGATTTCTTGGCCTGAAAGCCGTAGCATTGGCAACACTGCATCCAGTGTCCATCCAAAAGTTTTTATGTTAGTAAGATTTAGAATTGAAAAAGATTTTAGGATCAGTACCTAGCTTTCAATAAGATACTTGGACAAAATGTCGAATAGACGAACAGAAAATTGTTGCACAAATTATTACAATCATGTCAATGTCTTACGTCAACTACATCCTTGTACTTCATAAAATCATGAAACAGGTAATTTTTTGTACAAGGATACCGTTTTGTACAAGGATATGCCATTGTGTTTATAATTTTTCTGCACCTGTTTGATTTAAATGGACATAATGGAAAGTGATGTGATGTACCCATCCACTATCACTTTTGAAACCTTTAATTTAAGATATAAATATAATACAAGGGGCGTTGGCTCATTGAGCCGCTCAAGATAAATCACAACATCAATTCATACCTGCCTAGGTAGGTACCTACTTAATATTCGAGTCGTGTTGACAAAGAGGGTGGTACGTGCATAATATTTGTGGTTTCGAATTGAAATATCTTTTCATAGGTTTCTCTAAGGCATGTTGACACAAGCGATATTAAAGGGTATCCGGAATAATTTATCGAAATACTCGATATAAAATGAAGACAAATTCTCACTTTCCGTTTACATAAAGATAACATGTCGTATTCTGTTTAACTCTCTATTTTATAAAAGTATCGTAAAACTGAATATCTTGGTGCGAGTAAGATTTGTAAATCTCTAAGTGACCCTCGCATCAATCTCGACATGATATGAGAGTGGTT
>OZ010694.1:5186217-5218843 GCA_963932265.1 Thymelicus lineola | reverse complement strand
CTAAAAATTTTCAAGTTTTTAGTCACAGAAAATTTTCTCAATTAACATTTTACTACTAGCTTTTGCCCGCACTTCGCCTGCGATCAATGAACTAATATACTAACGTTATTCGTTCACTGCCTGCGATAGAATGGTTTCAAAATGAATTTTTTTATTAATTAATTTAGATATGCCTGTAGCTTCGTGCGTGTATATATATCGATTTTTTACAAATCCCGCGGGAACCCTGAACTTTTCCGGGATAAAAAGGTGTGCGTGTGGATTGAGGGCTCTTTTTTAAAAGTTACTCATATTTTTTCAAAATCAAGGAGTAATTTAGGAAAAAATTGTGAAAACATCGTGGTGAAGATAAAAAAATTGTGAAACGTAAGTTAAGAAAATTATGGTCGATTAACTGGAACACTCAATCCGCTAACTTAAGAAATTACTGTAATCTCGTATCTCAAAATATACTTGATGTATGTTTAACATTTTTATGTGGAAAAATTGTGCAGAATTTGTGAAAGCTATTCACATTTCTCAATTGATTTTAACGGTTTACTTGGATTTTATAAAGGTTTATTTGGAGCTCTCAATCCTCCTATGTGTGGATTGAGTGTTCCTAAATTTCTCCAACTTTGGCTGAATATTTGTTTATATATTTACTCCTATTTTACGAGTATAATTAAGACTGAATTTGTGAAACAAAAACCCTGACTTAAAACACAATAATTAGAGAGTAAATGAAAAAAATACTTTCTTAACAACGTCCTGTCTGAGAGCTCCAAGTTTTAGCGTTTATTTGTTTAACCCAAGCTTTTATACAAAGGGCGAATACATCAGAAATTGTGAAAATGTTGTCACTAAAGTTTAACACGATTAAATTTTTTGTGAACGCTTAATTTTAAGAATAATCAACATTATTATATTTTTCATACAAAAAATATATAGGGTGACCATGCATACGTAAAAGAAAGTAAAATGTACTTAAGCGATGAGCGTTTCTAGTAAGAACGTAAAATTCAATGTACACCGAGTATTTTATTTTATTATAATTGAAAACATCGTGAAGAAACTTGCGAGTTTTCCATAATGTTCTCAAAGTGTGTGAAGTCTACCAATTCACACTTGGCCAGCGTGGTAGACTATGGTCTGTTAATCTCCGCATTGTGAGAGGAGATCCGAGTCCAGCAGTGGGACAGTTATGGGTTGTGACTTTGACTTTTTCATATAACTTGATAATTTATTATAAACACAAATTTCAAAATGAATAAAGAGATCAGTATTCTTTATTTCTTCAGAACCCTAAAAACGCGTAGTTACGTAGGTGAAAAATGTGTCCAACAAATCTATGTCCACCCTACACAATTTCGTCGCTTGGAAATATAATATTGTGGATTATTCTTAAAATTAAGAGTTCACAAAAAATTTAATCGTGTTAAACTTTAGTGACAACATTTTCACAATTTCTGATGTATTCGCCCTTTGTATAAAAGCTTGGGTTAAACAAATAAACGCTAAAACTTGGAGCTCTCAGACAGGACGTTGTTAAGAAAGTATTTTTTTCATTTACTCTCTAATTATTGTGTTTTAAGTCAGGGTTTTTGTTTCACAAATTCAGTCTTAATTATACTCGTAAAATAGGAGTAAAAATATAAACAAATATTCAGCCAAAGTTGGAGAAATTTAGGAACACTCAATCCACACATAGGAGGATTGAGAGCTCCAAATAAACCTTTATAAAATCCAAGTAAACCGTTAAAATCAATTGAGAAATTGTGAATAGCTTTCACAAATTCTGCACAATTTTTCCACATAAAAATGTTAAACATACATCAAGTATATTTTGAGATACGAGATTACAGTAATTTCTTAAGTTAGCGGATTGAGTGTTCCAGTTAATCGACCACAACTTTCTTAACATACCTTTCACAAATTTTTTATCTTCACCACGATGTTTTCACAAATTTTTCCTAAATTTCTACTGATTTTGGAAAAAATATGAGTAATTTTTAGAAAAGAGCCCTCAATCCACACGCACACGTCGCAGTCGCGGCGCCCGTTTAATCTACTTTCATACAAAATGTATGCAGGCAGCCGTCGCGACGTAAAACATACAGAAAAGACGGGACGCCCGTCGTTTCTGTATGCGCGCGACCGCGACTGCGACGACGGGTTCGTGTCTTGCGTCTGTTCTGTGTGGCCGGCGCCTAAGCGACCCTTGTATCAGTCTCGACATGATATGAGAGTGGCTTGCTAGTGGAGGTATACAATATATTAGCTTCAACCATTAATGGCCCACTACTGATCAAGGGACAGAATAGATAATAAATAATGCATATATTTATATGCACGGGTCTCTCTAATGCTTACAAACCGATTAATCGTTCCTCAGTTTTATAGAAGCTACTGCTCGCGGTGGAATGGTTTCGAAACGAATTTTTTAATTAATTAATTTAGATTTATATGCCCGTGGCTTCGCGCGCGTGGATATCGATTTTTTTATAAATCCTGCGGGAACTCTGAACTTTTCCGAGATAAAAAGTAGCCTATGTGTTAATCTGGATTATGTGAGCTGAGCGTGGCGTGATTGGAGAAACAAACATCCAAACTTCTTTACTAACTTTTACATATTTTATAATATTATATTAATAGGATTATTTCTAATACTCCTATGACTATTAAAGTAATATACTTATGTGAGTATGTAAATTCGTGGAAGCAAATTTTTGCTCATTGCAATTTTGTCCTTAACAAAATTCACTGTGAAGAGACGGTTCCAAATTTCAATCAACATCATAGAGTGACAGATTAAATTAGGACTTCGTTAAAGTGACACAGAGTTCACAGAAACGTTAATTAACATTTGATACGTGATACGTAGGATCTGTATGTGGTAGGTACGTGGGATTGGAGTTTCGATGTTGACAGAGCTCACAGGAACGAATGTAAAATAAAATTGGTAATGAACACTAAATAAAATTAGTGCGAAGGTACACTTTTTTGATTATATCTTTCTTGTTGCACTTCTTTGAGTGTTATCTACTTATTTATATAAAGATTTTATTGTTAGCAAATACCATTGTAGCAAATAACTTGAATACTAGTCAAAGTGCATACATTATTTTTCATGAAATGCTATTGTACAGGACTGTAGCATAGATAACAGATAAAGACGCCTGTGAATATGCATCTGACAATGCACATGCTTGTATGAGATGCATGAAAGCACGTAGAAGCTGGAAACTGGCTATTTGGAAACATGTAGGCGCTACGTAGATCGCTACTATAGCGTGACATGGAACGATGTTATTAAGTTGGTACTAAGCTCTTATCTAATCTGTGAGCACCACAGAACATCTAATAATTAGTTAGTAGATGTTCTGTGATGAGCACAATGTATGATGTAAACTTTCAGACAACCATAGTACCCCATGATTTTGAATTGTCAATTTACGGTGTTAGAGAGAGATTGAGAAAGAGAGCAAAAGCCTGCAACCCTATATATCTGTCTCATCTCTTCAACCGAGGAAAACTTTACGTAGACAAAGATACAACAATATTGTGTTGAATAAGGTACTTGAAGACGGTTTATAAATTTTTAAACAACGCGTCGAGAACAGCTTTCAAACTCTCAGGAATATAACAGTGCTTGCACTAGTTGCACTAGAAGCTATTGTAGGATAGGAAATCGAGTTTCGCATCAGAAAATAATAACAAAATACAGTTTCTATTATTGAGTGTGATGTGGAAAACTCTTTAAAGGTTGCTTCGTTAAATTGTCCATTCCTTGTCTTTTTAAAACCATTTATTTAGTTTCACCTGTCTGTCTTTTTAATCAAATAGGTAATGGAAGTTAAATTTGATTCAATTTTCGGTGTTCGATTGAACTGAAATTTTCGTTAATCTTTTCAATATAACGATGTCATTGAGTTGGTTTCATGATAGAGCCGGAGAGTGGCCATATGTACTTTTAAAATTATTTCACGTAACCCAAAGACCATGTATTCTACTAGACCGGTTTCTTTTCTTGACTGACAATAGTCAGTGTCTACTTTGATATGACAATTTCTGGGCTGGGTTAACCACGCATAACCAGGTCATAGTACACGGCTCGTTTGTCGGTCATCAAAAATGTTATTGAAATTAGTAGAACGAATAGTCGTGAGTAGATTTGTTCATAGAGTGCAACGAACAAAATAGGTATAATTCATTGAAGTATAATGTCATAGAACAGACTAGACGTCTCGAACAAAATGTGTATCCCGCCGGCCGCCGGGCGGTTCTATTTTCAAAACAGAGTCCCCGTTCTCCTTTCAATATCGAACGAATCCATTGAAGCCCATTGGCGACAATGCATTGGGTCATACATCGTGTTCGCGGTGTCGGTTCTTTACGCTAGAATAATACTTCAATGGTATCATAGAAAAAAATATGACCATATAAAACAATTGTTATGTAAAACAGAGACAAGAAAAACATTCGGTTTTTACAACATTTATTGTCGTTACTTACAGCTATTTTATACATTAACTGCTAAGGTAACTATTGTTTATTTACCACTACGTTTGACTATGGACACTCTCAGCGTCCCGAGAACAACAAGGTTCGGAGGTTTTATACTTCAAGATCATTAGGCAGTGATCGTTTCCACTTACAATATATGTTTTTTTGATTACCACTTATTTCTACTTTTCCAATTTATGTACATTCAGTGCTAATCGACCTTGAGTTTACAATACAATAAAAATAAATAACAAAGAACCAAAAGTTTACGGGCCTGTCAAAAACTTAATTAAAACAATATTCTAGGAAAACATCGAATATGGTATAGCAAATTTTGAGATTAGTACGTTTTGAAACGTTTAGAAAAAGAACATCCAGTTCGATTTTAAATAAAGAAGAAAGGGACGGAAGATACAAGAAAGATCGACATCTAGCACACTACTTATATCACACAACAATAAGAATAATCTAGATCGTTCCTTCATCAGTCTGATCGAACTTCGCAGATGAAGAAAGTTTCGAAGGAGCAAGGGGAGTCGTTCCATTTGAGGCCTTTGTCGTCTCTGTTCCAGAGTTCTAAGCAGTTCTCTTCTTCTCCGTTCTCGTATCGGAAGTTGTTGGGTTCGCCGGCGTTCCAATTGACGAAGGTGAGAGGTCGTCCGTTGGCCATCCAGAAAAAGTTGCCCTCTTCAGCTAAGTCCGTGCCAGACGTCCAGAAATGTTCTCGGCCGTAACCTGCAATGAAAAGAGATATAATGTTTAAATTGTATTCTTATACTGTATCCATAAAGCAGTTACTTGTTGGAGAAAAACGTACCACCTGGTCGAGAGGCGCTAAATGTGGATAAGTGGTCGTGGATAGTGCTTGAGACGAAACACTGAATACACCAATGATATTATATATTAAAAAGAGGGAATACACCCATTGAAGTATAATGTGAACAGACATCTCGAACAAAATGTGTGTCCAACCGGGAGGTTCGATTTTCAAAATTGAGCCCCCGTTCTTGTTACAAAATCGAACGACTCCATTGAAGATTGAAGCCACGTGGCGCCAATGCATTGGGACATACATGGCGTTCGCGGTGTCGGTTCTATACGCTAGTAATAATACTTCAATGGTTGACACAATTTTTTTGTTATTTTTGTTTAATCAGCGACGTTTATCTTTTTTATTTTAATATATACCTACTTAGATAGCTTTCCTGTTTCAATATACTACAATGGATTATAGAAAATAATAATGCTAAGTTGTGCCATTTTTTTTAAAGTTAAGTGATCTTTGGTATATGAAATAATATTTATTACGGCTTAAATGAGTCATTAATTTCTGTTCTATTTTTTCTGTAGTGTAAAATTAACTGAAAGCAGTAGGTAAATCAGCGCGAAACCCATTATATCTATCTACCATACCGGAACATACATACGGTAATAGATCATCGATATCTACCCGTTCTGCTTAAAATCAACATTTTCATTTAATTAGAATCGGACATGTATAACCAGTTAGGTACTTATTTGTTTCAAAAAATGCAGTTAAAGCAGAACATGAGTAGATGTCCCTAATACAATAATTTGGCCAGGGACTGTATGTTGACCGAATACAGGAAAAGGCAAAAAGTAAGGCTTTTGGTAAGACCTTACAGGCCAGTTAACGAATAGCTACCAATTTCAGTAGCAAGCTAGAGTTCTAGTTTAAAATAAAAGAGATTTTGAGGACAGAAAAATTGGTCAAGTTAGTGATCGGTTTTAGATTGACTGCAGTCTGCAATACAACAAAATGTCAATTTAAGGTTTTTAACCTTCAAACGTTTCAAATACAGACATTCTAAAGTAGGTATTGAGGGCAATAAACCTGAGTCCTTGACGTATTTTTCAAGCTTGTCATTCTCTTCTTGCGATGATATGGAGGCGAGATGCATTCCGTGGAATCTGCAATACTGTTGCGCTTTGAACCAGTTGGCCTGAAATTAGAGGAAAATTGCGATAAATATGATAATAATACCTAATAACGTTTGGGTTGAATCTGAACACATATAAAACAGTTCTTATCTATTATCTTTTTATTCAATGCTATTAATAGTAGTCGTTTTGTTCGTAATTATTGGAATTTAAAAGTATTAACAGAAATAAAGTTCATTTGTCAACAACTAAGAATGGGATATCGGTATTCGGTACCTGTGTACGTAAACGTAAGGATTATGTTTCGCGATCATAGCAAGCATAAGTAAAAAATTAAAACTCAAACCAAACAGTAAAACAAAACCTTTGTGGTACGAATTTAAGTCTTGTCTCCGTGACATAAGACCAGAGTCACGCTTGACACATTTTTATTATTCACAGAATGAAAAGTAACAATAGTGGTTTTTGTCTGTTGGTATCTACCGCCGCGTCTGCCCGCTCGACGCAAGTCCATCTCTGACTGTTACAATTACTACTGACCTGGCTTTTGTGTAAAAAATGCTAAATAGATCTCTCCATTTAGTATGTATATTAAAGAAAAACTTGTACTTATGTCGCAATAAAGTTGATTACATCACCGTTAAATAGGATATCGGTTTTATATTGTTACGAAAAATAGCAAGAACCTAGGCATAGTTTAAATATTGGTAATTAATGAAATTAGTTTATTTAAATGAGTATTAGGTACACTTATTTTATTAAATGGATTCGTAATACGCATAAAAATAAAAAGTTTTCTCAAAGAAAGTACTTCGTGATGAAAAATAAATGGCAAAAGAAACCTTTCACCTTCACACTAAATCAAGTTCAAAATCTTAATCATGTGAGCTTTAAAATTATTACATGAAACGCAAGGAAAGTTAAAGTAGGTACAATAAAAATGAAGATCTAACTTGAGCAAAGATTAACATTCTTGGTCAAAGTTAAAAAAGAACTTCGTACATTTCATTGTGTTCCTGTTAAGTGTTCATAATTCATATATACGTAGCCCCTTCAAATGTGCGAGAACTGTGAGAGCGCTTATTAAGCGCTCTTAATAAGTGCTCTCACATTTAATGTCACTGTGCTTCATAGTCTCGTCCTGTCTTTATCAAACTTACAATGTATAGGAAAAAGAACAAGGATGGCAAATAAAAATATTTCAAGTCTATAAACCACACCCACAACCTCCACACAGAGGTAGGTTCCTGTACTGAAAGTCAAGTAGCTAAACAATATTACTTATTTAAAATCACAGATTTAGAGCAGCTGATCTAGTGCTCTGTGGCTAGAATTAGTGACTAACGTTCGTGCACTCCATTTTTCAGACTAGACCACAGAATACTTAATAGTACGAGAGTAATTTGGTAAACATCTTAGCACTACTTTTATTCAAATACAATTTTTAATTGATTATTATTAATAGTACTTACCTAAACAGCAATTAGTTTTAGGTTTTTAGCAAATAAATGATTATTTATTTATCTAAATAATTTATTTAGATCTTGTAAGTTTTTTTACTAAATCTGACTCGTCTAAAAAAACCGGAATACCTATAGGTAGTGTTTTGATGTGATCGGGGCACCAGAAGCCTTAGTGCGACTTTTACGTGACATAACGGGCTCGCAAAGTAAATGCGAGTTGGCTAAAATTTGTATGGGCCCGAAGCAGAGCCATCTAGTGGCAGTGAAAGAGAAATCTTCGGTCCCATACAAATATTAGCCCACGTAAAACTCGCACTAAGCACACAGACATGGCTGGTTACCCATCGAAGTAATAGCTACAGTATACTTCCGTACATTCGTATAGATTACGATCTATATTGAAAGGTATTACTCGTAGATTGCTCTAGACACAATCACTTGTGTTGCTTACTGCTCAAGTGCTGAGAGTGCCTCAGAGTGCTGAGTCATTATGCAAACTCGTAGAATTGGAAGGTTTTATTTCACTATGAAAGAAGATTAGTTGTGATGATAGAGTGATGACGGACTAAAAATCCTTAACATAAATAAGATAATTTAATTTCGTTTTTTTGGTAACTGTACCGGACTTTCTGAGAATAACATTGTTACCTCTCGTAGTAAAGACTACGTTTTGCCTTACTTAGAAGTTGAATTGACTTAATATCGGGGCTTTTATAATAGTTAATACAGATTACAATCGGGATATTAGTAAAAATATTTACGTAACTAGTGAGTCTTGTTCCATTGTAACTTATAATAATATATGTAATTTTAACGTAAATGTTATTAAATTATCATTTTGGAGTAAAGGAAATATCTTTAGCTAACCTGGACACCTTAGTTCTCCATAATTTAGGTGTCTTTCACCTCGCATGAGACAGATAACATTATTGTAAAAGAAAAAAAAACATTATTAGTGAAGGAATATTCAACATAATATTATTTTCAACAAACTAAATAATCACTACCGCGATCTCAACGAGGATTAATTAAAAAATCACTTACATAATTAAATTATTGAACTATAATTAAATGTCTGAGATAAGAGAATTCAATTTTATCTCAATTTTAAAGATTGATTGTACCGTACACTACAACTATCTTGACCGATTAATCAGCTAATATTCTAACATAAAAATTTACATAAACGAAATCGAAAGTTGCAAAAAAGCAGATAACATAATTTTGTTAGTTGGAGTCTTCCAATTAAAGATATTGGCATATAAATAACATAATTTAACGGTTTGTTAAATAAAAACATCGTTTATAGCATTATAACGTCATAATGACTTTTGAAGATTTTGCTCAGATACGTTTTGTTATGGTTATTGCTGCATCATGAAGGCCGTACTAGCAAACGTAATCTTAATCTAATTATAAATCATTTGCCACGTTTTTTATCTAAACGTTTATTTATTTTTTTATTTTTAGTTTAGGGCATTATTTCAAATTAATTTGACCTATAATGTTTCTTTTCTAGACCAGATCTTTTCAAATTCGACATAGTAAATTAAATATTTACAAAAAAAACAGTAGTTTGCTGAGCCAGGGATCCTGGGTACGGTGGCTGCAATCTAAAATTGGTACCGGAACCGAATGTTATCTAACTTTCATTTATGCGTTTAAATATTCATTCTGTCCGATTGTAAAAGGTCTCTCGAGGAAAATATACTTACCTAGAAATGTTTTTTATCACCACTACAATGCTAGTTTGTATAAAACTAAAACTAAAACGTTTAAACCTTTGAGATAAACTTGTTTTATTGTACAAATTGCGGAGTCAGTTATGTTCAAAGCTATAGTTAATAAAATTTACACTGTCCCACTTCATCTATTGGCCACTATAGTAATTTTAATATGGATGTATTTTCATTTCGGTTTTGGTTTATGACTATGGTATTATTAACATCTATGACTAATAAAATTTCTAGTTTTCATATTTGAAGAACTAATAATTAAAAAAAACTAATGGCTCAATACGGGTACAGGCACGGGTCCCTCTCTCCTCTTGAAGGGGCCAATAGGAAACGACTACGCTGTTCTAGTATGGACTGGTAGAGGGGATGTTTCAGGTATGAATTGTTGTATTAAAGAGAAAAAGCATATTGAGAGAATAAAATTATTTCAGCTCTTTAAATGTACGAAGATAAAAATCCTATGATACATGATTGTTCCTACTTGCTGTAAATGTATTTACGAACACTGAATGCGAATAGAAAGTAAGTGCAATCGACAAGGTTTATTGTATGCTAGTGAATATAATAACAATACCGATGAATGATAGATACTGACCGTAAACTACACAGTTATCAAGATTTAACGCTAGTTACTATGTTAAGAGAAATTAAGCAATTTTAGTGTTCTGTGTGTTCGAAATAGGTTTGGCATGGTTGCTGCGTCGTCTACATTTTACTAAAACATTCACTTTATAGTCAGTTCAAGTTATCAAAACTACACACATTAGGTTTATTAAAAGAAATATTTCAAGTGTCTATTAAAAAAATATTTTGGAAGTCAAATCAGAAAACTTAACTTAAACTACCACGCAAGGTCATTATTTAACTCAACTATACATATATTTGAACCTGAACTTTTTAATCTATGTATCTGTCCTATTTTTACAATTATTATACCTACCAGAAGTGACATATGGTTATTACAGGATTGCATACTATCAAGTTGCCTGTCTTCGTGGCTGTTTTGTTGACTGCTATTTTAAACTTATTTTCTTAATGATATTATATACCTACAGTCAGTTCGAACTCCTCCCAATGAACATTATGTAGTTTCTTTTTACAGCGGATTTATTGAAGAGCCATTATAAATATGTAGCGAGTTTTAACTCAAAAGTTCAATTTTCACTTAAAACGCATACCTTAACAAAGTTGAGTGGTAAACAAGTTAAGTGTTTGGGAACATAACTTTTATGATACTCAAGTTTGGAACCATCGGAGCTGTTACGAATGGTACGATTGGATCGGTTCCAGACACCAACTATCCGTGACTATTGATGGATCGATCCGGCGTCCAAGTGTTTTGAAGATTTCCTTTTTAAGTAGAGCATTCGATTTGCTTTTACTATAGAATGTATAGTTTGGACAAAATCAAATAAATAAACTCTTAAAAACCTGATAGGGCAACACTCTTCTGTATTAGAGTAAGGTGGGGCACAATATGCCATAATAATTATGATATATGACATTT
This sequence comes from Thymelicus lineola, assembly GCA_963932265.1. Taxonomy (NCBI): domain Eukaryota; kingdom Metazoa; phylum Arthropoda; class Insecta; order Lepidoptera; family Hesperiidae; genus Thymelicus; species Thymelicus lineola. The sequence goes on along the minus strand of OZ010694.1, from coordinate 5,207,750 downwards.
GCAGTAATTGTATTTGTCTGATCTGACATATTTGGCCCCGAATCTCGACTTAACTTACTAAAGTAACAATACTCGTAGTATTGGCCTATCTGATTTTTGAAAAAACTTTTAAAAGTTTATTAAAATTTGACATGTATTATCACATTTATCCAACGCCCTTTAAATATTGCAAATATTTATTGTCTCTTATGGAGTGTTCGTTCATGTTACGTACTAATTAATGTATTATGCATTGTGTGAAGTTACTAAGATCTGGTAAGTAATAAGGTACTTTGGATCAGTTAGTAGTGTCCGGGTCCTACATTACATCCTACCAAAATACCAGTGTTTAAAATTGTTAAATGTAGTGTTTAAAATATCAGACATGTACGACACTACTAAATCTGATGACAAATATAGATTGCTATTATGATTTCTTATTCTAACAGTAAATTTTTAAATTTTCCAAATAACGTGATATTACCTAGGTATATAATGATTAAGATGAAATCTTCAGAAAACTGCATCTTCGAATGAGTACATAATTGGGAGATTAGATGATTTTTGGTTCACAAAAGCAAATTACTTGACGTAATATTAAACGACATAATAAAAGATAAAGAAGTTTATAATTGGCAAAATAATTATACGTGTAATTGGTTGGGAAACGAATTGTTATATAAATAAAAGTAATAATTTCAGAAATGAATGTGCACTGCAATAATCAAGTTTCATTGTTATCACAGGACAATGTACATCAGTTTACAGAAACGACAGACATTCGCTAAACAATGGTAATATTAGTGGTAAATAATTATGTACAATTGTATTATAGACTGCATGGTCTGTTTCGAGTTGGTCTGGAGAAAGTTATTTCACGTCAGTACTGCGTAATTCCCCTACAAATAAAACCGGAGGCGGTTACTAACTTTGTATGTAACGTTTGGTAACAAAAATGCAAGACAAAATAAACATTATCTAACGCGTATTAAGTTTTAATGCAATAGAATGCAGATGCATTTATTCAATGAGCTCAATTGGTGTTAGGTATATTGTATTAGCTAAGATTGTATAAGATTTCTAGGATATTAAAGACCTCGTATTGCTATAACACGGTATATGATTGTTTAGTGTTTACCACGGTCAAAAAAGTAAGGTTGGTACATCACAGCATTTTACTATTATTAACTTAATGCTATAAATATCCCAGTGATGGTTTAAACGTGTTAATTAGTATTGGAAGGAAATAAAACATGAGAGATGTCAAGGGACACCCGGATGGAACGAAGTTCCTTTCGATTTGAGTATTGTTTTGTTGTACAGCGCCATCTCTGTAAAACTCTGTGAATCACTTCAAAAAAAGTGTCATCATTCGTAAAATCAAAAAGTGTCGTAATTTTCCGTCTAGGCCCCTTTCACAACGCGCGATAAGGAACTTGTTCCAAAAACATGCGCCAAACGGACACACCGTAGTCACAATTTGACATAGGTTTTTTTTAATCATAAGATTTTTTGTCGTAATTAGTACACCACTATACCATCGCCACTGCGACCACCATACCACATTGCACGAAAATAACGTGGTCAAAGCCATTTCTTTTTTAGGAAAGCGTTCTTATGGAGAAGTTATTATCTTATTTTTATGTTCCCTTAAACAGCATCGTCATATAGACATGTTCTTTCAAAAAATATGATCTTTTTTCTCGTTTAGTAATACACAAAAAATACAACTTTCCATATTTGTGGTTCGCTCATTTCAATAAAATGTACCGTGATTGCTTTGTCACTCCCATGAGTACGTCACATCCGGTTCACTGAAGCTTAAAGTATATTTTGCGGAAACGGATACTTATGTTATAAATACATGACCTAATTTTTAAGTTTTAATTTAGAAATTAACAGTTTGGTATTTTTGAATAATTGCTGAAGTTTAATTATAATTTATGATCCATTACGGGTCCGCATCGCTGGACGCAGCATGGAAATTTCTCTTCTATTTCTTTATAACATTAATATAAGTCGTAATAAACAATAAAATAAAATATTTTTAAAAGCTATTGTTATGTAAGTAACTGTGTTTATAAATAAAATTAATGTATTTACAGCACACATCAAAACATTTTCGTTCCAACTTCAATTATTTTGATCTATATCAGGAATTTAGGAATAGCCAGAGGCGCTATTTGCTATCTAACTAGCTAACACCGAAATTTCCCTTATAATACTTTATCACTTCTGTACTTTTTAAGATCCATTACTTTACTCGACAAACACTTTATCTACACATGTTATTATAATTTTACTGAGAAGTAACCAAATAAACTCAAGCGACTCAATTTGGGGCCATGTTTGGATTATGTAAATGTGACCACATTTTTAGTTATAGCCTTTGTTTTTTCATTCTTCTGCATTGCCCGGCGTGTGCTGAGCAAAAAAATTAGTATGGGAAAAGTAAAAAATCAACTTCATGTATGGACTAAATGTGCCTAATGCATTGTTTAGTGGTCTAAAACCATCTTCGTATTATTGCCTTTCAAACGAAACCAATTGGGGAACATCGGTTCGATGATTTCAATCTATAAAGGACGTGTTTTGTGTTTTATATATATATAGATGATAAGACAACCTCAAGTTACCTTTCAAAGTAATTTCGATGAAGGGAAATCCTAGAGTTACCCTTTGAATAAAGTAACAAGTTCAAATAAAGCAACTGTTACATAATTCATTTGTAATACGAGTAAATAGGTACGCACGATGACATCGAAAATTTAGAGGTTCGTGCTTTGGATTCTAAATTCAGTCCTATTCGCCAGCGCATGTATGTTTAATAAGAAAGCCTGTGGGAATATCTATCTGAGCGTATTCAGTGGATTTTGGGAATTCGATTGTAAGACGGGTAGCTTACCATTTTGTAGCTATAAGATAAAGTTTTGGAGTGGATTCAACCAAACTTGTCCTATGAACAAAATCACTTAATATTTTAGAGTTAGAGGACTTTTAGATAAGCTCTATACTATTTCAGTAATTGAATCGGTATACCGTCAGCATTTATGGGTAATTTATGCTTAGTTAATTAGTAACATTTTAATCAGATTGCAATTTCAATAATATTTATTGCAGTTCATTACTAGTATTGGTTTTTAATATTCACATATTTTTTCAGCTGATGTTTCGTTTCTGTCTCACATAGATGAATTATACAATGACAATTTTATTATCAAACAGGTTAATTAAAATCAATAAATTAATTAATGATTCAACCGTAGGCAGCATAACAATAAACTGAAGTACACCTATTGCGAAGTACCTTTATACTTACATACAGTATTGCGTATTTATCCTTAAAACATTTAGCGCATCTTCAGCCTTGAAAATTCAGTTTCGTTTCCGATTGCACCACGAGGTGATGAGGTGTTGTGCTTGTGACTCAAATAGTTTGGAAGGCGAGAGAAAGTTTACAATCGATCATACACGCGATCGAAGCGACGCAGGCGCAGATGACGCGAGTGACGTAATCACGTAACCGACGTTTTGACGATCCCTTATTAGCTTTAGCGCCAACTAAACACAACTCTCTAACGGCTGTTGATGTGGTTATGAATGAGAATGAATGGGAATATTACGACTTTTATGTTGGTCACTTACCTCGTCTTGAGTTGTAATCGGATTTTGCTAGTTCATAAGAAGACATTGAATAAGTTCCTATGGTTTTCAACAAATTTTTAATGAGTTCTTTAAAATACCTTTTTAACCCTCCTAAATGAGAACAACTAATTTCAAAATATTTCTAAGCGCGCTGAATTATCATTGAAAACATATTTTCCAAATAATATTATTTTGCATAATGCCATCCTATCAAATTAATTCAAGGAGATAAAGATCCGTCATTAAGTACGATGAACGATTAAATACATACAGTATGAAACTGTGTGATGGCAAAGTGATCTATTATGTTTTACGTGATATTTCATTCAAACACGCCTTCACATTCCGAATTAGATAACAACCTCCTCATGAAGCCAATTACAGTAGCGTGATAACGCTGTTGAAATCACAAATTAGCCTTCGTAATGTAATTTGGCGTAACTGAACCACTGCATTCATCGTTGCACTGATTTCCTTGAGACTACCACATTCGGTAGCAAAATGCTTCAACCTCCAATTTTATAACATCCTATTTCAATACTTTAATGCTGTCGCTTACTTAATGCTTAAAACAAAGGTTGTGCTACTTTCGGTTAGGTACATCGAAATATTTTATAATAAGTGAAATAAGAAACCGGTACTTTTTGTGCCAACTTTTTAATGCATATTCGCAGCTATGTAAAAAGTACATCTGTTTTTATAGGTTTGTTGTGTATAGGTTTGTAGGATTGTACTTTCACTTTTAATAAGCATATAGCGTATTATAAAATACAACACGCTGATTTGTTTTTATATTAAACGAAAAAACAAAACATTACAATTTTCAATACAATGAAAAAACAAAAGAAAATCTGTACGAATTTTAAAGTTGAGTAATTTTCTGCTGAACTCCGAAAAACAATTACACAATAAACATGAATCGTTTATTTGTAATTGTTTTTGTTAAGATATGAAATCGGCGGGATTGCTCATTAAGTAATAAAAATTAAAATAAAATGTAGCTAAAAACTAGAAAGTATGATGATATCCAGATTACGGAGTAATTAAGCATTAATTAATTAAAACATTAAAATTATCTTTTATATTATCATTAATTTTATTAAATGACTTGATTAATTTTTTTATAATTTTTTGGCAAGTGGTTAAAACTTTAAATGGTAATAGCAAATAGATAACCTATCATTTACGTACGTACATTATAATCATATGAAAAGTATGAATTTGGACAACTCAAAAGGAAAAGTAGAATTTGCGTCTAATTCAGTTGTATCATGAATCATGATACATTTAGGTATGTATTATTTCTGCTACTGTAAAAATACGGCACGCACCTAAAACAACATCGCGCTTTTCTACATACCATTAGGAGACACGCATACGAATGTCCTTGGATAGATTGCTTTTGTTGTGAAAAATGAAAAGAGGTATGTATGTTGGATATAACACATTTGTAGCTTGGAAACAAATATGGAACCAGTAGTATCAAATACAACGTGCTCCTAAGGATGTGCCTTTGCCAAATGATTCTGTAGCTTTTACTGAACATAATACAGGAACTATAAGTGCATTATAAGACCTAGTTATAAGTTATTTGTAACATGATTTAATTCTATTTAATTTAGTTGTACATTGTAAAAGTGTCTCTATTTGTGCTATATTGGCTGGCGTTCAGTGCAGTCAAATCATTCAAACTATTTCATTTTAAATGTCATGTTATTATTGAATCGAATTGTCAATGAAGGCCCATTTAGACGGAGAGAGTTTCTCGTCTCGAAGATAACATTATCGAATGAACATAACAAATATATTTCGTACATTTACACCTCTCGCTCTTTGCGATAATTGCCTTGCAATAGAATATTGATTGTAAACTAAATGACAAATCTCGCTCAAAACGGTTCCAACTTCCAACCGATTTGTACGATACTCGTATGACCGTTGGTGAGAATTTAGTTCCTTCCTGTATGTAAATATTTTGATATAATAATGTTATGGTGATTATTGGTCGTGATCAACTATCATGTACGATTTCTAGAATCGAAACGAGCTAGAAACGTTGCGTCTAAATGGGCCTTAAAATAAACAAACATCGTAAAACTTTTTGAACCAGTATTATTACCCATTTGTTTTTACTCATAGATTTATTTATTTATTTATGTACACTTTATTGACCACAATATAAAATAGTGAAGTACAAATGGCAAGCTTAATGCTATTGCATTCTCTACCAGCTAACCATTATGCCAAACAGTCAAACACGATGAGCGGTATATAAAAAAGTATAGATATATAAATATAATAAAAGGAATATATTATATAGATACAGATATAGTTATAGGGGTGAATCAACTTTTAAGGCACTCCTTTCGTGTCCCCAACATAAAAGTGACCATATTATTTTAATTTCTCTTCAAATTTTTAGATTGTTAACCTAAGCACATAACCAGATTTTTAACTATCACAGCAATATAATAATTTTTTAAATTTAAGGTAAGATTTACAAGATTTTTTTGGTAACTCAGCAGAACAAAATCATTCTCCATACTAAAAATGCTTGTCCCCAAGCCTAGGTGACGCAACAATTTATGAATTTTCTTTAAAAAAATGTATGAAAACATTGAATATTTACAAGGAGTTTCAATTAAGAATGAAATAAGCTTTACATTTAAGTACAAAATTGTAGTCATTTTATTTAAATAGTATTTATTTGAAGTCCCTAAACATTTGTCCCGAGTATTGTTAAAAATATGTGTTCTACTGCGTTATTGTAAAAAGTTGAAGACAATTTTCAAGAGATGGCGTCTAATTCAATGTCAGTAGAAGCGACTATTGTCTAATAATTCGTCAGCGTGGTCCGACGAGACCGGCCTCACGCCACCCGCCTCTCAATTCGTGGTAAGCTTTCAAGGAGTGTGCGTGGGTTTATTGCTGTTCTACTGCGTTATGACGACAATCTCGGTGAGTTTTTTAAATATTTTACTATTATTACCTTACAATGTGAGCTATGCTGTCTGATTTGAAGGTCGTGACCAATTTTTTGGTAAGTTTCAATTGTGTAATTGTTTGTCTTCATTTTAAGCAAAATTTTCTCATGCGTTATCAGTAACACCAGAGAATGTAAGGCAGAATGGCATCGCATATTAGATTATATTTTCAGTGTTTTCTATTTTTCTGAGAGATTGATAATGGTTTATTTCGTGTCAGATCTGGGCAACATAAACGAAAATGCCGCTAAGTGCAGCTGAGAAACAGAAACGCTATAGAGAAAGACTAAAAAATAATAAAGAAAAGTACGAAGACGCGAAAAAAAAAGCACCGAGAAAGATATCATAAGTCTAAGAGATTACTAAAAGATTTGACTCCTAAAGAAATATATAATGCAAATATGATATGGAGATTACGAAAACAACAACTTAAATAACGAAAACGAGCTGTAGAAAGTTTATTACAACAAACACCTCCAGACTTGCCTAGATCTGGCTCCAGATTGGAATACTTTGTAGAATTAAACGAAACTCTACCACCAACACCTCCCCATGCTATTCATCCACCAGAAATGCCACAACCAGCATCACCTAGTCCCCTATGCGCGTCGCTATTAGGTACACCACTTTCATCGCTTTCAGCAAAATTAGGTCGAAATAAAGTGAAAAAGAACAGGTTGAGAGTGCATAAAGAAAACGCAAAACTAAGGCAAGATAATGACAATTTAAGACGAAAGTACGAGAAATTTAAGAAAAAATATAACAGACAAATCGAAACTAAAATCAACAAAGTTGAAAACAATGAAGACTTAATGTACAGAATATTGAGTAGTGCTATTAAGACGACATTCAAAAAGACAAAATCTAGGAAAGAAAGAGAGGTAACAAAGAAGATATTTGAAACTGTAGATGTCAAAGATTCACGAATAAAAAAACAGATACTTAGAGAGAATTTAGGCGTTGACAAAATTGTTAAAAGAAAAGAGAGCACAGATAAAAACACAGTGTTAAAGAAGAAAATTAGGGAATTTTACTTGAGAGATGACATATCACGTGCAACTGCTGGTAAAAAAGAAACTCTCACAAAAGCAGTTATGCCTGCTTAAGCGCAAAAAAATAGACACAATGAAAAATTTGTTTAAAACCTTTATTAAAGAGAACCCTAATCTTCGTTGTTCCTACTTTTATTTTACCAAAAATAAACCTTTTTTGTCGTAAGCGCTTCTATCGACGCCAGAGATATGTGCTTTTGCAAAACCCATACGAATTTTGCGTATAAGGCAAAAGCTTTAAGAATAAATGGAACAACGGGCACTGATAACTTAAATCTTCTTATCGAATCAACAGTTTGCAGTACTAACTCCAAAAACTGTATGTATGGTATATGCATTCAGTGTGTCAATAAAACAAATAGTTATTGTATTACAAATATAAAAGGTTTAATAACATGGACAGAATGGGTAAGAAAGGAAGAAAAATACACAAAAGATGGAAAAAATCTTAAAACTATTAAAAATATAAAAGAAGATAAACATGAAGAAGCAGGTACATTTATAAAAATATTTGAGAACGATCTTGCAGCATTTAAAAAGCACGTGTTTAATATTAAGACACGTTCATTTAAATTGTTATTATTTTGGTTACACACATCATATTGCTGTTAATTCTTTTTAGGTAGTCTAGAATTCTCAGGCGTTACCAATTTTTCTCTGGTGTTACCACTATGTCCCTAAATTTGTGTAAGGATTTTTGAATATAGCTCATGTAAAAATGTTAATACATTATTAAATACTTTTCACTAGCAAACCTTAGGGTTAGAATTCAACTTAGAAATATGTAATGAATGACTTACTCGCCTAATACGGTGATTTACCTAAAAGTATAGCATTTAATTATGAACAAAGTATCGCAGTGGACTGTTAATTGTCTCTATTTATTGTTACTGTTATTATAAATTAAGGTTGATTATTTAGAAGACTGCATTTTAAGTTGAAATAAATATTTACTATTTTAGTTTTGCAATATATTTAGTTTTATTTCAAATTTCCATACTTTTAAAAACGTAACTCAGGAGATAGTTTTATGACACGGCCACCAGCTTTTCTAAAAAAACTCATGAATACTAACTTAGATGTCGTGGCCAACTACGTAATCTAAAAATAAGACAAATTATTTAACACATAACACTTTATTTTTGTAAGTTTTCGTTATTTTATTTTTTTACTTTTACTATTGCAAAATGTTGTCAAAGGAGTGCCTTAAAAGTTGATTGGCCCATAGATGTAGTTTTACTATTGTCACTGGTCGCACAGACAGTAGAATCAATGAGAAATAATTGTTAACGTCAAGAAAAAATTACTCATGTCAAAGTTTCTTAACAACCATAATAAAATTCAACGTTGCCAACTTGCGTAAAGAAATAACACATTCGGTGGTTTACATTGAAGTATTTAATTTGTATGAAAATTGAAAACAAAAAAAAAAATTTCAGCAATGAACCCATAATGAAAAATGACCAATTTAATGGCCTGAATAACAAGCCGAACTTATTCAGACTATTAAATTAAATTTTAGACCAAAAATTATAACCTCAGGAAAACGTTGCATACTTAATGTAAACTTTAATGCATTGGAATTAAAACCAACTTAGAATATGTTGAGATATCGGTTGTAGCTAAGGTTTTCGTATTAGTATATTATTATATTATTTACTATTATGTCTTCTGTGATATTAGGTAAAATAAGTAGTGTTTTATTTACCTTGAAAAATATTCCTAGATAATATCGCTTCTCCCCCGTCTTTAGAAGTGGCATGGTCCATCGCGTAACTCCTAATTCATCCTCATTCACACAACTCGAACATTCTGGAAATAAACAAAAGAAAATTTATAAGCATAGAACACAAAAACCTTTGCTAAAAACTCTGCAAAAGATTCTCGCTCGATTCGGTAACGAGAATCGATTATTATTTTTTATACTCTTTAGCATTACCGTAATGCTGACATACATTTTCTGTAGTAGTAACGTTATGTAATGGTAAATAAATAATAGCTAGTTTTATGTGAAAACTACAATTTTATTTCTATTTAGTTAGAACGATGTCATGTTATCTATATGTACTAATATTTTATAGAGGAAAGATCTGATTGTTTGTTTGCATTGAACAGGCTCCGAAACTACCGAACCGATTTGAAAAATTCTTTCTGTTGGGAAGCTACACTATCTCCGGGTGACATAGGCTATAATTTTTTTTCACTATTTTTCCCGAAGCGAAGCGAGGGCGATTTCCTAGTGTATGATAAAATAGAAAAAGCTCTGTCATATCAAAATATTCCGCATAACTAGGTACCTACTTGCTGTACCTGCATATCTAATATTCAATTTAGCATGATCTAATTGCGACAATAATATGACAAACTTAATTAATTATTCGATTAAAAATAATTCTAACATACTGGTTTAGAATGTGTGGGCGATAAAACGATGACATTATTTTTTTATAATATAATACTATTCGAGTTTTATTAAATCAGTTTAACTTAAAAATATCATACATTTTAAATAACAGATATCATTTTAATTTCACACGCAGTAAATAGAGAATCTAGTGGATAAAGAGTATAAATAATGAATTTTTCGCTCCTGTAAACTTATAACTCGTTAGCGAAATATGAAATCAGGAAAGTCGACATTTAAAATATTTTTAGTTGCTGCGATTAGCTATTTTTAGGATTTCGAAGTAAAATCGGAACCCTTATAGTTTCGTCATGTCCGTTCGTCCGTCTGTTTGTCCGTTTGTCTGTCCGAAGCAAAGCGCAAAAACCCTTAGTGCTAGAAAACTGTAATTTAGCATAGACATAAATATTTATCAAAACTCCAGAATCGTAGAATCAAATAGTTTATATGATGAATTTACAAGGAAAACTATGACGGCTATGTTAGCATAAGTAGTTAATGAGTAATAGTCGATAAACTTACTTACTTCGGAACCCTACATTGCGCGTGACCTGACACGCACTCGCCCTGTTTTTTTATACAAGCAAACGGGTCACCCGATGGTAAGTAATCACCATCAAATGAATAATGATGTACTATTATGTCTTCTCTGGTATAAGCACAGAAGATTATAGGTAAGCATAAAATTGCTTACGTCTTTGCGACGTCACGCGTATGATTGTATCATTTTTACCTGGACAGAATTATGAAATCTGTTCCTATTTTGAAACGATACCTTCAAGACAGAATAAAAATGTGACCTTTTTAAAAACTTAATAATATGCATAATCCAAATGTCGTTTTGCTAAACTTAAGCTGACCTATTAAAATGTAAATGCATGCATATTATTTTGATGACTCGAATCGCCCTTGACTTAATATTTTATTATTCGTTTTGTATACGAAATCTAACCTACATTTACTATTTCGGCATAAGACGTTTTGTCCTTTTCGGCTAATCTAGATTGATGTCATACTTTAAATATTCTAAAGACCACAATGATGATTCACATCACGGACAACTTATGGCGTCTATGGTGAGGGATTTGTGCAATTTTCATAAAACTACGTGCAAGTACGTGATCCAATTACATTTGGTTTGATGCAAATTAAGTTTACGTAAGTTGAACAACTAAGTTATATTGTTATAAAACACTGTAATGTAACTTCGGGAAAGTGTTACGATTTCTCAAAGACAATAAAACGATTTTAATTATCCTTTCTTAACTTTGCACGTACCTACTAAAGTTATTTTCCAATGTGAGTAGGTAGCTATTTAGTATATTATATTTACAGAACAAGTAAAGGTTGAGGCGGATGTGCAAAGTAATATTTGTATAATATATACTAATAGCATTTTAGCAACTCCCAATCGCATGTACTTAAAATGTACCTATCATGCGCCTGAATATTATGTTCACATCTTTTTGTGAGGAGTATTGTAAATATTTAATAAATCATTTATTTTATTTCATTTATTTTAAAACAAAGTATATTTCGTATCTGTCACATTAATTCCTTCAGTAGCATTTTACAGAATTAGGACGCATATTTATTTTACAAGTTAGTTATACATTGAGCTGCAGTAAAAAGATAAAAGGTGCTAGGTAGGTATCTCGCTTTCAGAAATATAGACTAACTTCCTTATTGAATAGTTTAGCATAATTAGTAGATAAGAATTATATTATTAATATATTATACAATTACATCATCCGTCTTAATATTAAAATTGCTAAGTGAGAAAATTAAGGAAGCGATAAGGAATAATCTTAAATTAAAATAAAAAACTCTATTGGTTTATTTACACTAAACATAACTATGAACACTCTAGATTAAGTCACCATTCATACAATAAAACTAGATCAAAATCGATTCATCCGTTTGGAAGCTACGATGCCACAGATAGTTATACAGATCCACAGATACACAGATAGATACTCAGATACACAGACACGTTAAACTTATAACACCCCTCTTTTTTCGTCGGGGGTTAAAAAGAATAAATTGCAATTAGAAAAAATCACAGACTTATTACTTAGAAGATTAGGGAAAAAACATGACATAATAAATTAGGGTTAAGGTTCCGTCAATGCCACGTAATATTACCTATATTAAACCTTTCAACTGGTGGGTTTAATTAACAAATATCATTAACCTTATGTTACTTTTGAGAGCGCGATTTTAACGGAATCGGGTTTTATTCATGTCTTCATTTCAGAGTAAGAAAATCAAAATTTAAAGTCAATTAATATCGGTTTTATACGATACATAGTCATCATTCATAAGCCTTTAACGAAACATCTTGGAAAGTTAGACCTGAAAGCAGGTTCTGTGGCGATAGTTCCTTTATCGAAGCAGTAGATAATAAATCATTTTAAATTGCTTGTACCAGAATGCAGTGCCGATGGACAATGGTTGATAATGGTTGATGAATTTCATACTCTCCTTCCTTCTCTGATGAAGAAAATCGAATTCATGTAGCTATGCAGCTCTCTATGTGTGTGCCAATACATATTTGGCCAATGTAACGGAGAACTTGTACCCTCACATTGGAGGAGAGGAGACCTGAGCCCAAAAGTGACAATTGCAAGTTGTGATGAAGATAAATTAAAAAGGTAGATAAATCGTTCCTAACAAAGTATAACCAATTTTGAAAGTATGTATGTGTGCATCAAACAAGCGTTGAAAAGTTTCAGTTAAATTAAATTCAAAATGTTGGGAATTAATTATTAAATTTTTAGATTTATTACTTCATGTTGTTTTGTTATTACACCACTTAATGGCATTTTTTCGTGTAAATTGTTGTAATGAAGTGCACTATTGTTGTAATGAAGATTTGGTTATCTCAACAATTTACGTGTTTTGTAATAATAAATTTATCTATCAGCCTCGCATTTTATTCAAGCTCAAAAAGGGTAACATTCAAGGGTATTATTTTAGTGTAAGGTCATAGTAAACATATTCAGCGAAGTTTTTATTAGTTAACCTTTATAAATTATATTATCAAACGTTAGTAAAACGTCTAATAAGTGCGAAAACTTTCATACGAAGGTTGTGAAATAGACAAAGTCAAGAAAAAATTATCGTTAAGAAAATAGTTTCTCTACAACAACGGATGTTCGGATACAACTTTAGTCAACACTACAATGCTGAGATTCTGAACAATTAATTATATTGTTTATGATTTGTCTTCGAAGTGTATTGTATTCAATGTAAGTTGGAAGCATTTTGTAAATTATTAGCGTCCGAGGCTGGCTTTTCATGACATGTGTTACTGGTTTAAAGAGTAAATACCTATTGTAAGACTTTACTGTAAGTAATAAGTGATTGTGAAAGAAGCAGCTTGTATCTGTAGACATTTGAATGGAGAGTTGTAGTTTGTGGCAATTTAATTGCGATCTTACATCTTGTATTGTGTTATAAGCAGTTGTCTATGTGAGCGATTCATTTTAACAAATTTTCAGAGTACTTTTTATTCTAGGTGCAAAATCAGGGCGAGAATTTTTATCGCATCATATAATACTCTCAAAAACTTACCTTCCCCGCGAATCAATTTATCTAGAGCTAAAACGATATGAAAATTTGTTAAGTAGTTTTGGCGAACATCGTGGACAACAAGACAAACACAAACCTTATATTTAACAGACTATGTAAGGATTTATAATAGATTTAGACATATACACTTACTGCTACGCAAGAGGAAATGGTAAATCTTGTAAATGCTAACCAGCATAAAATTACGATATTAGTAGTTTTACCGTTGGAATTATAACAGGGCTATTCGTAGTTGTGAGACCGAATTACTTTGATTAATAAAACTCAGTAGGAACTTACAGTATTTTAAATGATCTGAAAGAACTGATAAATAAACTCATGTTATGTCCAATGCAATTGCGTAAATTTTTAATCATAACATACGCGACTTACACATTTCGCACCCTCAGTGGAAAAAAGCATATAAGTCGTATTACGTTGAATTTTAGTTATTAATATGATTGGAAAGAGGGACAAAAGCTGCATATCTATGCTCAATTTTTTTTTAATTTTTATCATTAATTTTGACGGTTTTGTGCAAGAAATTCATAAAGTAAGTAATCAACTTACTGTTATTTAACAGTTTCTTTGCTCTCCTGTAAAATTGCAATTTTCATCTTATGCCTTTTTCCATTGAAGGTGCAATTTGTAGCATTACCGTAGAATCTTACCAATCTTTTAATCAACCAAACCTACTTCATCATAACAAATATTTTCTAAATACATAACATGTCACCTAAAACATAAGATTAAATTGTGTAGAAATCTCGAAAATAATTTTAGTATCCTATTGCAGAAAAATCATTAATTTGGGCATAACCACCTCGAACTGAGAGTAAATGTGATTTTAATCGCGGGATCGGATTTACAATTGCTCTTACACAATACGGAGTAGTTTGACAAGCGTAGAAATATCATAGTAATCAGTCACGCATCGTGATGGCTGCTCACATGATAACTGCTAAACATTTGCTCAATCGTCATGTAGTTTATAAAGGTCATGAATCATGATTCAGTAAGCATGGTCAGGCAAAATGTGGGTGGATATTGTGCGTGTTATTCAGGCTGCTTTTATGCTATTTTAAATTCCATTGTGTTGCATAACTTAATTACTATTTATCTAAATTGCTAAGTAACTAGACAATATTATGGAATGTGGAATGAATGACTGGTAATTACAAATCTTTTATTCATAGGTCGTACGAAACACGTGTTTATTATAGTTTTATAGAGTATTTTTAATTGAATGTACGGCCTCTATTGTTAGTCACAACTCACAACACTCACAACGTCTCTTAGTAGCATGCCTTCTGGATTTCGTGTCCCATTTTAATCTTTGGTTTATTATAAATACGTTATCATAAGAGCTGGGTTAATTTAAGCTTAACTGACTATTGAACTAATAGTGTTTCAATTATTTCATGCTTAAGAATATAATTTTAAACATAAATTAAAGCGCGTAAGTATACATTTGAGTGTCTGAAAAAAATCATGCAAGAGGTACATACATATAATCACAACCGAATACAAAATAAAACAATACCTACTCATTGAATAAAAAAAATCGAAATAAGCAATGTGAATGTTACTGGAAATAGTAGTTTACAGCAGGAAGAAATAATATATTGACGTGTTTCAAGTTCAAAATATACAGAATAGCGTATTTTACTGATAAATGTAAAAACAAAAGGTTTTATTGATACCATTGGGCATTGAAAAGTATCGAAAAAGACGTAAGAACGCAGGTAAAGATCACACCGATAAAGGAAGAAATATTTTAAAGACAAACAATGTGACCTAGACTTTATCCTGACTTACGATCCATAGGTCAGGATGCCAATGATTGTGAATGACGACTATTCTTCAGATTTTGAATGCAAAAGAGTAAAAAAAATATTTTTTGTCTCCCACAGAACATTATAAATGAGAAAGTTTGTTAGGATAGGTAGGTAGATGTTTTTCCTTTAGGTAAAAAACTACTGAAAGAATTTTAATGAAAACAACATAAGGAGTTACAGCATGATCTGTAACTTTTTATTCTGGGATGAGAAGCCGAGTGCTAGTTTACTATAGAATTTAAGGGGATTAGTAATGTATTAACTACTAGTAATATGCATGTGTTTAAACTATATCCTATTAATATTAAAAATTGTGAAAGTTAGTGAAGATGTTTGGATATTTGTTCTTCAATCACGCCACAACTACTTAACCGATTTGGCTGAAAGAAATGGAGATAGCCTATAGATATTAGGCTATTTTTTATTTCGCAAAAATTCAAGGTTTCCGCGAGATTTGTAAAAAATCGATCTCTACCGTGGGCGAAAACGCAGGCAAATGCTAGTTACTTAATAATTATATTATGAGGTATGCCTAGTGTTGCCAGGCGTCCGGATAAAGCCGGACATAGTTAGGCTTTTTGAATGCGTGTCTGGCCAAATTAAACAATTTTTGGCTTTTGTTAGGCTTTTTACAAAAAATAATAATAATGAATGATTAAAATAAAGAAGACCGATTCGTCATTCAATTTCATTAAAATTCAAAAAGATTTATAGCAAATGATGAAAAAAACCTAGTTTTACTTTTTGTCGTATTAATATCTACTAAAAAACATAATGCTTAATAATTTAGGATGTGTCCGGTTTTTTTACTCAAATGTCCGGCCAAACTGGCTGGTCTGTTCGGCTATTTGGTTTGACAGCCTGGCAACCCTCAGTAGGTACGCCGTATGACTCGTATGACACACATTATTATTATGTAAGTAATAGCCTATAATCTGAGATTATAGCTTATTAAGAATCTACTGTTAGAAATGAACACAGAATAACATTTTGACAGCACGCATTGTAATGATAAGTAATAAAATGACCTAATCTTTTAAACAGGTAGCTCAATAATAATAATAATAATTATGTTGCAGTGATATGGATCTTTATTGCTTGCTAGAAATTGCACCTACTTGTTTCTGACGCTCAAAGGTGTTTTACGAGTTGACACAATAATGATAGCGAGGTTTTTGGCTAACAAGAAAATGACAAGTGTTAGTTTATTTTGTTGGCAGTCATCTAGCTGTTTCTGTGAATAATGCGAATTGCCTTGAAAGTATTATTAGTTACAAGCTTTGATTTAACTTGCAAATCTTGCAAGTTGAAAGGAGATCGCCAAAATTGGGCCAGCTTCATTGTTCATTACAGAAATCATAATATCTTCAAAAAAAAACTAGATTTTTCCTGATCAAATATATCAAAGAATAATATGAAGTTAAAATTAGAATGTGTTTAAAAAGTGAATATAAATCAATCAATAAAATCAATAAAATAAAGTGAATATAAAATCAAAAACCCGACTGCATAAAAAAACTAAAAATAATAAAATAAGCCTAGTAGTTCACTTATTTATGTAAGTAAGCTTGAGTTTTAATGTTTGTTTTATTTCAGTCGGTTCATTTAAAAAATGCCGTCTGAACATTTTTTGAGTGTGAATGCCCCTATGCGAAGCGAAAGCAATTCCTAGTTAGAAATAATTTTATTACCCACTATAACCATAAAATTAAGTATCTTCCGTTATCGTAAACCATACCAGTTTTTACAACAACAACAACCACTAAATTAGCATACAGTTATTACAAAACTAATCCAGTACTTAACGTGGACTAATCATTCATTCATACAATGAATCGGCCGCTTTGCCGACTAAATGTAACGTTATATGAGGGTCATTACCAGCGGGTGTAGACTTGCGGACTGTATTCGTATGTTAAGTGTACCAAGGGCGTGAAGTGTACCGCGAATCCTTAACCTTGCTCCAATGGATCTCAGTGGATCACGCACGACATTGATCCGTGTGGTTTGACAACTACTGTGCACGGGTAGTTTGTCACGAAATTCACTCCTTATAAGGCTGTTCCGTGATATGTTTTTACTAAAATAATTTCGTCGTAGGCGTTGCTTTCAGTTTTGTTAATCGTAACGTTATCTACAAAACTCAGGAAGCTTTTTGATGCTGAAAAATGGCTGAAAACAGATCATTTTCAGTGTTAAATTATAATAACAGATTTATTTTTATTAGTTTCACAGTTGTCACTTATTGGTTTTTTTAATATGACATCCCATTTTGATTAATTCATTAATTCGTTCATCTCATCATACTATAATTTTATTTCGTGTGAGTGTCTGTGTGTTTGTGTTTCTGTGTGTGTGCGTGTCTTACAGGCCATTAACGAATTCTCCAATTTCTAACCACGCCCAAACTTGCATAACTCAGTCAAACACTTCCGATTGACCCAAGAACTATGAGTCGTATTTTGTTACATGAGTCAATATTTACCTGGCTTGCTTCCAAATCCGCTCACTGACGACTGGTAGTTCACTGCGGTCTTTGTATCAGCGATCCAGCTCATCAACAGCACCAGGATGCAGAGTATTTGTCGTTGGAACATTTTGCACTGTTTCACTAACCGGTTAACGTACGAATTTACCGGTTAACGTACGAACTTACCGGTTAACGTACGAACTTTTTGCTCCTTAACACAAGGAATGGGTCACGGCTTAAGGTACTCGATTTGACGTCAGCTCGGCATCCCTAATGAGGTGACGGAAGTTTAATGAGACTGAGTATAAAAATACTGCCTGCAGCTTTTAGGCCGGCGTTTGATTGTGAGCGGTACGGCGATTGATGGAATCTATTTGAATAGAAATCCATATAAGATGCCTAGTGCCATTATTATGATGACCGACTAAAAACTGCGAACGGAGTAAGAAAAATGAATTTGATAGAGTATTTTCATGTGCTTCGTACCGAGACAAAAAGATCTTTCGGATCCTAATTCCAATTTCATGCATGTTAATAGTTGTGTTTTTTGTTTTATTTCAACGATAGTACGGTGCCATATAATATAAACTATTAATGATTTATTCTTAATTTACTAATTATTATAAATTAAGTATTAAATTCAGTATTAAATTATAATTATTTTAACTGAAGTCATTGTGGTTTCTCATCAACTTATTGCTCGCTCCGTATCGTTTACATATTTCCGCTCGCGTTCGAACCAATACATTAAGGGTAGGTTCTACAAGTGCCACACGTCTCCTATTAACATTCGGTCTCTACCAAGCAACGTAGTTATTTTAGAAATATTTTAAGCCTCCTTCTCTCTCAAAATAGAGTTACTATAAAACATGTTTTGAATTTATAAAACAAAAGTTTTGCTGTGTATTTTTTCACTAATTAATAAGTTTTTTAAATGCACCATATTCATGAAGGATTGATTGTTTCTTTGGTGATGATGGTTTTATTGATTTTATAATTACCAATAATTATCGAACACAACTTCGACTTTGTATTCGATACTAAATGTTTATTAGATACCACCGGACCTTTGAAGCAGCCTAAATTTTTATGTTCTTTTTATCCCTCGGAACGATGGTGACATTTTTTAGAGAATCAGAATAATATAACTTAGCTGTTGTCATAACTCTGAGAAATTAATTTTAATTTGTACTTATTAAATTCACATTAGTGAATAAACTCGATATAATTTGGCCTTTTTCCAAATTACGAAACCTGTATCCATTAAAACTTCGTTAGTGAGACTTGTTATAAGTAATGGCGCTAAGTTAAATTAATGGGACTTGAATCAAGATTTTGAAAGAGATTTTCTATAAATAAACATGAAACTCTGTCCTTCTCCTAGTTAACTAAGTAGTATTGATAGTTTTACAGCTTTTACGCCGTTAAAACAATATTCGTAAATGTATAAATAATATATGGTTAGGTTAGGTGTAAATAAGACTTCCAAGTCTGAAGTTGTTTAGTCAAACAACCCTTCAGTCTCACTTCTAGGTTCGGTTTTGCCCATATCAAAAGACAATCGTGGTTATTTCGATGTGGACTATTTAGGTCGATATGCATCTATATAGTTCTTAACAAATAGCTATAAGATAGATTTAAGCAAAGCAATTTGCTTCATTGTAGAATTAAAATAGTATTCCGTTAAGGACAATCCATATAATTATGTTTTGCTATCAGATATTTTTTTTCAAAAAGGCAGCCTTCCTGAAGAAGCCGGTAATAATATCCGTCCTACGTCAATATGGGAAACCATTTAGCGCACGGGAAAAGCGATCTCACCGGTGAAGATAAATTTATTCTAGGAAATCACATTTAACAATTCAGCTAGCTTTCCCGTGACAAGATTTAACGTGGCGTAAAATATTTCATTCTTTGTTACATATGAATTCGGTACAATATGATGTTTTACAGATCATCGAGCACATACGAGAACATATTGAAATATAAATGTTTAAATATCATAGCGCTCTCATGGTGCTGTATTCGTTTGTTCATAATGTATGACACGTAATTAGTTATATAGACCTTTAAATCTGGACATGAGAATCATTAGGTCGGATGTGCACATACGATGAAAATGACTTTTTAGTATACCGATATTATGTTTTTGTTTCTCTTTCCAACAATCTGACCGTGGTATCTCTATCTCTTACCGTTGTAAAGATACACTCATGCATAATGTCGGTTATACAGACTTTTTCAAATACCCGAGAGCCATAAGCATTTATATTTACTTAAATCTTTATGCACCAAATTATTAATAGTTTTATGATCCGTATTTCAACTTAAGCTATTATGAATCAAAAATGTTTAGCCTAATACGCTGGTAGCATCAGCAGATATGCATTTATGCCTCTAAAGTTTACTTCAAATTTTAGTACGTATCTTCAAATATAGTATTATGCTTAAAAAAATGTTGCTTATCGCTACAAAGGCATAAAGTCTGTTCTTAATATAGGATTTTATTGTTGTAATAATAATGTTTTGTATGAACGTAGGCTTGCAGTTTCTAATATATTTCAGGCATAAAGTCAGATGTACAAAAATTTAATAGATTAAAAATTGTATTTAACTCATTTTAACAGTTAGGGTGATACTTGTAATAAAAATCGAAACGTACTATTGCCTACAAAATATTAAAAAAAAAATACTGACTGAAATACTTATAGTTCATTAATAATGAAGAAAAAATGTTTGTCAATTTTGTTGTTGCTCTCCTGAAAAGTTAGCATTTTACACATCCGACCTAATGCTTCTCATGTCCAGATTAATGTTCGTGAAACTATCACATCTGGCACGCTTGTACAGCGGCTATTTAAGGTGCTATCAAATGTAGGCTTTATACTCGTGTCGTAGATGTCGTAAATATCTATGTATATGTTATAACTCTATATGTATATGTTATAACTCTAGCGGTCCGACCTCTCGTGTTGTTAAGTTAAAGACGAAGTAAAATTATAGAGTATTATCGCCCCAACTCAGAGTCACTAACGGTTACTTTAATCGCTCCTTAGTAACGAATCACCATACAAATTTTGTACTAAGGAGCGATTTAAGTAACCGTTGGTGACTGATGACTCTAAGTTGGATCTTGGTGGCTGATCCGTTACGAATATTACGAATTTACGAATATTAAGCTATTAGAAATATAAAACTACTGCCATTAATATAACAGGATTCGTCAATAGTCCAATATTTGTTTAAAATATCAATAAATTCGATAAATCGTTTTATATTTAGCGCAAAATTAAAAATTTTGATGCAGATGTACCTAATATTAAATGTCAAGGTGTAAATAATAAAATTTAATTATTAACTAGTTTCTAACAAAATCATTAAGCACAATTTAATGGGTGTTTAATAGTTAGTATAACATATACATAGTATAATATGACTTGAAATAACGAACACATGATATAATTTTCATATGCTTTAAAAACAAATAACAAACACTTTAACGGCAGCTGCGGAATGCGCATTACTAAACTCTGTTTTTTAATTCCGCAAAGTGAATTGACACATACTTACTAATGTCAAATGAAAAAA
>OZ010694.1:5021017-5186017 GCA_963932265.1 Thymelicus lineola | reverse complement strand
TTTCGCTGCAATTCATGATGTAAATAGGGCAACCCTTTTATTTTATAGCAACCGTCCCTGAAAAACGTAGAATGTTTTCAATCATTAGTCGTATAAGAGTGATCGATTCGGGAGATACGTTGAAATAAATGCGTTTCACTCAGTCTACAATAAAGACAAATAATAACCTATATTATGATGAAGTAATAAATAAAGTCTTATGAACAAAAAATAATTTCATTTCCCTCGTTCATTTATTTATCAATGATAATTTCCGCATGACTTACATACATGATTTGCCCTTTCATGTAAGCGACTGTTTTTGTTTTATCTTTCACTAATTAACAATTTAATACAAACTTCTTTTTTGGTCTTATAATAAAAAACAGTAATAATATTTAAA
The DNA here is from genome assembly GCA_963932265.1 of Thymelicus lineola. Classification (NCBI taxonomy): domain Eukaryota; kingdom Metazoa; phylum Arthropoda; class Insecta; order Lepidoptera; family Hesperiidae; genus Thymelicus; species Thymelicus lineola. Next base: position 5,185,635 of record OZ010694.1, on the reverse strand, counting down.
TTTATAAAGAATGTCTTCGAGACTTATCGGTTAGGATATAAATCATAGCAAATCTACTTGTTTAAAGCCCATATATAATTCATATTAGTAATTGATACATTACTTGCTTGATGCATTATTAGCGAAGATTTTCATTGGATCATGAGGAAAAATACCCGAGAATTCTCTATAAAAGGGTGTGGATTAAATGCATATACAGCAATGGGACAGTTAACATGTGACTTCCAAGTAACGCCTGCATTTGTTTTTTTTATATATTAATCGTATTTTTATATATTATAATCAATGTTAATTTAGGTTGTACATGTACAGTATAAAACTTTATTATCATGATAATAAAGTTTTATACCGGCTCTTCATAAAATATTTTAAAATCAATATCAACCACGTAATGAATGCAATATTAAGTCGAATTAAAGTACCTTTTATGACAAAAAATATGTTTCACTTACAAATCGGAAATTTTAAATGACAGTATTTAGTCCGGTTTTTAATTTATTTAATTACGAATCGTTAAACTTACAAGGATAGGGTGACACATTGCAATCTCTTTTGGGCAGACCGGTGCACCTTTGAGCGATACTGTCGTGAAAATATGCTAATTATTATCTCGGCAATACCTTATCGTGTAAAGCAATGAATATGTAAGAAGTACGTGAAAAAGATTTATATCTTACTTGCATTTTTAACTTGCTTTGCTGTTTTTTTTTGTGCTACAGAGATACAGTAAGAGAAGAAGACAATGGAGCAATGTTTTGGGTTCCTGGTTTGGTGGTACCTAGGAGTATCGCCGTTACACTGGAGCGTGGAAGAATAAGAATCAGATCTACCTAAAATGAAATATAGTTGAGTAATAGGTAATTGTCTAAAATATTTTAAGATCACGAGAATACAACACGTTTTTTTCGCCACGATCGCTTTTCGGTAAACACTATAAGCTCAGTATAAAATAAACTTTTAAATAATTTTAAAAAACAAAACGTTCTTAAAATAGTTTTTGGTTTATAGTGACTAAATAACTAAGGGTCATTTGAAATGATCTTCAAATTTTAGTATTACTTTTATTGCAAAACCTCAAAATTCTTCAACGAATCATGAAATACCAGTACGCAAACAGCATTTAACCGGTTTCACGAAGCCACATTACGGCTACCGGATCGTCCGATAGCATAATGAGCTGCGAACCGATTTGCCTCTTCCACTAAACCCCACTGAACTCGATATCCTTGAAAGCAATCTGTCCTCCTGACCGACAAAGACAGGGATATAAATTTAATCATAGTTGAAGGATCATCAAGCGAGATAGAAGACAGTCGCAGATAAAATAAAGTTTCATAAAGGTCAGAACAGCTGGTTTCGATTGAAGACATCCGATCTGATTAATGATTCATTCGTATCGGACGACTTTAGAAGTATTCAACAAACTCAATTAGTAGGATGCTTTAGGGAGGTTGTTGTTGTGAAAAAAGTTGTCTTTGTGTTACAAAACAGACAAAAAACCGTAGACAACCGTATTGGAGGCGAGTTGTCAGCGGGAGTAATAATAATTTGTCAGTCAGTTGTCTATCAGCTTAATAGTAAAAGGTCTTTTTATTAAACAATTGAGCGCAACTTCAGAACAATCTTCGGTAGATTACGATTTTTAGGATGACCGCTAACTTTATTACGATTTTCGATATCTTGATTATGTCGATATTCAATGAAATAAATCAAAACCTGTAAGGAGCATAATTATGTTTAGTGAGTATTTTAATAAGCATTATTACAATATTTTTAAGGCACTGCTGTAAACTTTTCTCATTGATGCGGAGGAAATTGAAGTGACAGGTGACGACAGCCAAGATCAGGATCGTTAAAAATTTTAATAACATTTACACATTTTTAAAGCTTTGACAATAATTGATTAATTAATTATAGGCTCCAGTGCATGTTTCCACTTACATGTAGAAATTAAGCCATAATTATAAACGAAAATTTATCTGACGTACCTACTTTATTTATACTTCTCTGTGCCTACCTAGGCATACAATGGAAGAGGAATTTACGAAATCAACAAATATAAAGCTGGCCATATACGTACAAGTGTACTTATCAAGTTTTCAGTTTGACTTGATGCGGCATCCAGTTTACATGAGATAGCCATGTGGCCAGATAGCCATACCGTGGCCATACACCGTCATCAAGTTTACTGGATGTCGCGACAAATCTGCAGCAAACTTGAAAGACAAGTACGTATATACTTGATGGTGTAATGACCAACATTATCCATAAATATTTCTTAGGGATTTGATCAAATCTCAGTTTTCGTCAATTTCCTGCGACATAGACTGTCGAGACTTGAATACTTGGAAACAATACACATTCGTACCTACTACATGTGAAACCGCTATACGCCTCTAGTATAAATAAGTAAAATAAGTGACATATCAATCAGTTAATAACCCTGTAATGCCAATGTCGGTTTTAAAAAGTAATTACGAGTAACAATAAACATGACCTATGTAACTTTGTATGTCCGCCAGTCAAATACTTGAAGTTGACTAGTTCCGCTGTAAACTAGTTATTCAGACGACTTCCGTTGAAACATTGCAAAACCTTGTTTACAATAATTAATACTACAGTAGACTTTGTCCTGCATTTTGCAACCAGCTTCAAAAAATGAGGAGATTTTCGGTGAAATTTTTTAAGTTTGTTACCTTACTAAAATTTTAACAAAAAAAGAACCGACTTCAAACGAAGTACATCCAATAAAAAAAAATCATCGAAATCGGTTCACCCACTCAAAAGTTCTGAGGTAACAAACATAAAAAAAACACAGTCGAATTGAGAACTTCCTCCTTTTTTTGAAGTCGGTAAAAAACTCCGTTATTTATCAAATGACTTGGAAAATGATTTTTCTTTAAATATTCCAGCATCTCAAAGCGAATCTTGAGATCACGGAGTTCTTAAGATCGATTTATTATTACGGGCCCAATGCTGTCACAGAAGTCCTAATTCTGTCACACATAACTCTGTCACAAGAATGTCTGTGACAACTGAATATCGAGATCGGGAACTTTCGGAACTATTCCAAAGAGTAGGTCACAAGTATTGCAGCTTGCAACTACATTTATAAAGACACAATTTTATCATTGGTTGTGAGGACCTCAGATTGACAGCCACGTCTAGTGTGTCTCTTGCAAAGACATTTTGCAACAATGTCTTTATATTGTACGATTTAATATAATAGTATTAATTATTATGTTACTGGTTTGGTCTCGTGTTACCGCGCGTAACCATTGGTACCTGAGGGCTAAGCTGCGTTCATGCGGTGGTAATGGTGGTTTGACCATGTAGCCTAGTTGGTAGCGACCCTGTCTGCGAAGCGAGGGGTCCTGAGTTCGATTCCCAGTCGGGGTAGATATTTATGTGTATATTTGTTCTCGGGTCATGAATAATGGGTGTTTTTGTGATATGTGTCGTAAAAACCTATTGCGCAGGTATGAGTGTGTAAGGGTTTATTATTTATTTATTTATTTATTATTCAATATGGTTAAGTCTATTAGAATTAGACGAAGTTGAGTCAAATAGGTATGCGGTCACACACATCAAGTTACATAGGCACGTAATAGATTAGTTTAAATATATATGATAAATATGACTTATAAAATTAGGTCGTTTTCTCTCGCATCTCATACATAGAAGTTGTATGAGCATTTTCCGTGCGCTCTGGTCTAGTGCATGGGAATATTTTTACAGCGATTTTCACTGGAAAAAATATTTTAAAAAAGAGCTTTAAATTGTTTCGTCATAACTTTATTTATATTGATAAGATCGTTAATCAGATATTATTAAAAATGTATTTTCTAAGCCTATAGGCAAAATTTGGTAGTTAAGCGCACGAGCGCACTTAAAGTACAGATGCCCCTGATCTTAATTATACCTACTCCTCCTTCAAATCTATTATACGCGTATGGTTAAGCTCTATTTATTATATTCTATCCCTTTATGCGTGGTATAACCATTAAAAATTATGGTAAATTAAAGTATATAGAAGGGGAACTAACGTTCAAAATTTAAATTATTAAGATCATTACCATACAGATGAAATGGAAATAGAAAAGGAATACTTTTGAGGAAACATCGTGAATATCTTGTAATTTGGTTTCATTGTCATCATAATAGAGGAAAATTAATAATGAAACTGAAAGGGCTTAATAAACTTAATAAATGCTCAACAAAAATAAGCAACATTATTAGTGGTTTTAAATAAAGAATTTGAAAATTACAAAAATTTGCCTACTCTCCTGTCTGTTGAAAGAAAAATTATAAAAAAGTCAATAAAGGCCCTTACATAGTGTTATCAAGATTATCGAAGAACGGCAAATTTCCTGGATACTAGACCAAGCTGGTTTAATTCATACTTGACCCGTTTATTTTCATGCTTAAGTGCATACGAATAAAACGTCTCAGCGTGGACGTGGCCTTATAGGAATTCTAGTAAGCAAAGTGCTCTTACGAAATTGTTGAAGCGTATCCAGGCAACCGTCTTGGCGGGAGACTTTCCGAGAAACAAGATAATTAGTTCAACTCATACTTGAGCTCATTATAAATCCTATAAATAGGTCCTTAGTGGGATCTGTCTAGATCGGAAAGAACCTTCGCTTCTGAAAGTATACTTTTTAACATATAATATTTAATAGTGATGGTTATGCGAAAGCGTAAATAAGATCTCAACAAAAACAAATATGAAATGAGAACGATGTTCAAAAAAACATTGAGATCTAAATGGGTGCCAAGTTCTATGTAGGAAATTCTAAAATTTTAGAATGTAATTCAAGCTCTACGTTTGACTTGGCTAGTTTTCACGTAACTACTGGCTATATTATATATTTTGTATAATAATCAGCTTACCTTCGTTAAGTCTTAAGCAAGTTAGTGTAGGTATTTCCTGTTTGCCGGTACTGTACTTTCCTATACTTTTCTAAAATTTAGTTTGTTAATAGCAAACTAATGAAAACTAGCTGAGCCAAATGTAGAGCTTGAATTACATATTCTTGTGACTAAACTATTAGTATTTCCTACACGGATCTTGGCACCCATTTAGATCTCATTTTTTTTAAACTTGGCTCTCATTTCACATTTATGTTTTTATTGAGAATCCCATTGTGATGATTTAAATTTGACTTTTTTATTTTATTTCACACTTATTCCTTTCAGCATTCTCGCATGCTCCTCGCATACTACTCCTAAAGCTTAGTGACATTGTGACGTCTTGTCATCCGTGTCAATTTTAGAAGGAAATTGATATTTCGCGTGGTGCACAGCCGGCTTTTAGAAATTAAATGTACATCAAACAGGCTTTGATGTTATGTAACATTATAAACCTGTCCGCTGGTTCCACTAGAGATAATTATGCGGTACACACCGCCGCTCTGACTTTCTTTGGGGCATGGAGTGAACGATTACGGGTTGGATCAAGAGTGGGTAGCTCAAAAGCATTGAAGTGTTATTACAGCGTATAGAACCGACACGGCGAACACCATGTATGTCCCAATGCATTGGCGCCACGTGGCTTCAATCTTCAATGGAATTGTTCGATTTTGAAAGGAGAACCGGGGCTTAATTTTGAAAATCGAATCTTCCGGGTGGGGCACACATTTTGTTCGAGATGTCTGTTATATGACATTATACTTCAATGCTCAAAAGTGTTCATTGCTAAATTATCGCACGTATGGAATTTTGTACAAAAAATGTTACTTGGAAACATGATAAGTATTCCTAAGTAAGAGGTTTTTCTAGTGGAGAGGAATTCTGTAAAAGTTACAAGGCTTATTCAAGCCGCGGGTAATAAATTATAGTTGCATTAAAGTTGCAATTTCTAGATATTAAAAATGTTTTACGATATAGAATGTAAACATAGCACATATACCTACATTCCTTCATTTCGACCCTGTTCAAATTTAAATATTGTTCACAAGAATCATCTGCTTAATCAATTTGAACCACATTGATTCATATTGTAGGATAACATGCAATCAGAAATTTTGCATATACTTTTGTTTACTTGATATCCTTGAAATAACAGCTCTGCCCCTTCAGATTGGTGACAGAATGACAGATCGTGAATTGATTTTGAATCGTTACTGACTGATCGACATTTATGGAAATTATTTAAACTAATAGAGTCTTGTCATGCGAGAAGAAACAGCCAAAGTTAGAGGAAAAGTTACGATTAAAAATATCACTGAAGTAAACATATTGTAAGAAATAAATTTAAGCAAATTAATTGCTCAATCAATTGAGAGTTTTCAGTATTTGTCGCAAAAATAAACGCAAACAAAATTCAAAGGCGTGATTAATTTTGGACTTATTCAGTTACAAGTTTAAGTTATAAACTGGCATGACATCACTAAGTTTAGATCAAGTCTTATCACAATAATGTCAAGGACACGCGGAAGAGGTAATAGGTTAATAATTGAGCTGTATTTAAAATTATTTAAAATAAAACGAAAAAAAAATTAACCAGGAGAAGCTACGGCACAGAATCACAAACAGAATTGAAAAATCTAAATTAATTAAAAAAATAAATCACTTCAGGTCAACCTCATTAGATACTGGCTGATTAGAAAACGAACACGTTAGAAAAAGTATAGATGCGCGCGCGCACTTTAGACGCGTGATCGGCGCGGTCGTTGCGGCTCTACTAAGGCATTAACAATGATAAAATAAGCAAAGCTTTTATGTAACCTTCGGATTGAAAGCCGCATTCTTGCGGTCAAGCATGCTCTGCGATGAAGATGTTGCAAACGCAACTCTCCAAATAAACGTTGCTTAGTTGACCTTTACAAGGTTTTTATAGCCTGTTCTAGTAGATGTGTGTACCACACTGCCGTAATAGTGTGTGATACAGGTGTGGTATTTATCATACTTTGTAATTGACATTTATCATTATACTTGAGATAATGGCATAAAAGGCAGTTTTTGTTTTAATGTTAAAACGTTCGCTGCCAATCTACTTCTAGGCAAGAAAAACATTTAAAAGCTATGAACATGCACAATTTATTCTGAAAGGAATGTAAAATTATAAAATAAATATGAAAAATAAAGTTCAGTAAATACGTAGCAAGGAAGATCCTTTAAACTATGGGATCGAAAATAATTTATATTTCGTAGTTGTCACCAAAGCCACTGACACAAAATAAACCGAGACTTATGCGTTTAGATTTTTAAATAATTTATAATACATTTCTTTTCATCAAATCAAAAGTGAATCAGAGCTGATATTTTATAATAGAACTTAAGTCATAATCAGCAAAACATTATTTTAGAACGAAGTTCCTAAACACCTAATAGGACGACCTTCTTGAATATGGTCTTGTCACGGAAATACCAACTTTTAACGTAGTAAAACTTTAATTTGGTCCATAAGGTTTCAATTTCATAGAATAGGTAAGCTAGTCGTTCAGTTAATTTTCATATTGAGGAAATTAAATAAAAAAATAAGTCATAGCCTAGGTGTAAACGGGCCCGAGTTCGATCTTGTACACACTTCTAATTTTTAGAAAAATTATGTGCGTATGAAAAATAATGATCACTTGATTCAGTAATGAAGAATATCGTGAATAAACCTGCACATCTGAGAGTTCTCCATAATATTGTCAAAGGTGTGTGAAGTCTGCCAATCTGCATTTGGCCATCATAGCATAGACCGGCTTTGTGAGTACCTGTGCCCAGTTGAGGGATAGTAATGAGTTGTGATAAATATCTTATTAATATATCAGTGACATACGAGTAAATAAAAGATAGTTTTGCTGTCAGAATTTAATATTGTTTATACATCTAATTACAGAAAGATTGAGCGACATAGTTTAGCTATCCAGTAGAATGTCAATGTTAAAGGGGGTTAAAGATAAAATAATGATGACCCGTGTGGCGCAATCATGGTTACCATGCCGGATCGCCGCGCCAAGGGTCCTGGGTTCGATTCCCAGCGAGGCAGAAATTTGAATGATGAGTTTGAATTTCTGTTCTCGGTCTGGATGTGAATGTCCTTGTCTTGTGTGTTGTCCATGGCACCATCGACACAGCGTCCATCGACCATCGATCCTAGCGTGGGGCTATGAGTGTGAAGCGTTATTTATTTATTTTATAAGATACAAGAATAATGGAAGGAAGTAATAAGGCTAGTTTGAGCCCTTTGCGATACAGTTAATGAACTGCAAAGGGCAAGGTCCTGCTCTCGTTGGTCATTTTGCTCTATAAAGTCGGTTTTTTATTTGTGTCGTACTCTGAACGGGATATAACCAAGAAAAAATAAAATGCATCTCCTATATTTGAAGCGTTCCGTACGTTTGATGAATAAACGAAACCTCTGTAAGATTACTAGCGCATCTCTGTTTGCCTGGCCTGTTTCTTTAATCTACTGAACAGAAAAAGTTTGTTAACAAAGAACATACCTACTCCTGCATTGCTAACTAGGCTAGGATCTTCCGAGATTAGAGAATTATACAAGTAGGGAAGATCAAGGTTTATTACTAATTATTAGTTGCAGGTATAAGGCCTCCTTTAGTTAGACGTAGCTCGTGATGTACCCTGATAAAAATGAACGACACATTATCCTAGATATCATAGGTCGCTGGGCACTGTCCTAACCGGTCCTAAAGCTAGCGTGGTAGGGCTGTTTTACTTCCTTGGCTAACTACTTATCAAGAATAAATCATGCAGTCCCTAATTACTTATTAAAAGACACTTCTGTCACGATAATGTCTTTAATGTTACGGATTATGGATCAGCACCACCGCCGGCCATTTAACATGAGGTGACCGCCTATGGCGATTGACATAAGTTGGAAAAAGTTTGGTGAATCGGTAAAAAAAGACAGTCAATATTGGTGAACTCTCATCACAAGTCCGGTTCGATTTTCATGGAGAATAAATCATCGATTCATGTGGCTGTCGATATTAACATGGAGTTTATTTACAGCTGTAATGCATGTTATTTTATCATGATTAATGTATCGTGATTATTTCGAAATATCCTCTCTGGATGTCTTATGGACCTTCAACAGTTGCAGATAAATAAATTCGCTATCTATGGACCAATAAATAAATTGAAGAGTCTGCCTTTGCTCGTAATATCTGGTCTTCAGGGCACCCTGCTATAATATAACACATTTTTCTTTTACAATAATGTATATAAAATTATGTGAATATATTACAAACATGTTTTCAAGATACTACGGGTTTTAAAAAAAACTGACGCTTTGTTTTATCTAAGATGTAAAAATAATCCAACCGCTCAAATATGCTTTTCCCAAATAAATTCTATTTATGATTGGTCGGTTGGTTCTAGAGATGCACAAATAAAACAAAAACTCCCTCGATTTATTCGCTACAAAATGTCTTCTGCCCAGAATTGAACCCGGGAACGGACACTTTGCGAGCAAGTTCATTAACATCAGGACTCAAGGTCTACTTCTCCTTGTTTTACTTATTTTGAATGCTGTACTTATTTTTAATTAGAGCTTAATAATAGCTCGCCATCGCGCCAGTGGGAAGACCTTTATTACAAGATCAGTCTCCATCGCGAGATATATTACAGCATTTTATGTTCTGATAATTATTCTGAACTAGCTTTAGGCCGCGACTTCGTCTGCTGGACTTGAATTGGGTCCAGAGAGAAATGACAAATTTGTCATGAATGAAAAAATTATTTATTTCATTCTTATTCATACATAGAGATTAGGTAACTGTTAATTTCTAAACTATTTCACACGTAATATTTTTTCATTGGAGCATAATTGACAATAAGGTACCTTTATATTTGAAAGTGAAATACCTAATTTAGCTAAGCCACAATTAGCCGGACCAATTTTTAGGGTTTCAAAGTAAAACCTTAACCCTTATTATAATTTCGTCATGTCCGTCCATCCGTCCGTCGATCTGTCCGTCCGTCTGTTCGAAGCATAGCGCCGAAGCCCTTAGGGCTAGAAACCTGTGATTTGGCATGGATATAGGTACATATTTATTAAAACTCCAAAATCATAGAATAAAATATTGAAAAAAATTTTTTAACGGTAGGTACTTACCCTGCAGGTATACGTGGGGATCTATTTTTTATTCGTTGCATACTCTATCTATAGTATTGGATATCGTTGAAAAGGTCTTTCAAAAATATCATAGGTCTTCTAAGACCATTTCTGAATTTAGGTGTCCGTTTGTGAAATATTTTTCTTTAACGTGCTAATTTTGTGGGTATCGTTGAAAAGGTCTTTCAAAAATATCATAGGTCTTCGATCGCCATTTTTGAATTTAGGTGTCCGTTTGTGAAATATTTTGCATTACGTTTAACGTGCTAATTTTGGTTAGAGTCGAGTGTTCCTCCCCCCCTGCCGGCTAAACGGTTGGAGTTGGACAAGTGAGAAAATTCTCAAAAATAATTTTTATGGTGAATTTACAAGAAAAACCATCACGGTTATTTTAGCGTATTAAGTAGTTTTAATGGTTAATATATACTAATATTATAAAGACGAAAGATTTGATTGTTTGTTTGCATTAAACAGGCTCCGAAACTACCGAACCGATTTGAAAAATTCTTTCACTGTTGGAAAGCTACACTATCCCCGGTGACATAGGCTATATATATTTTTCTCAACTATTTTTCCCGAAGCGAAGTGAGGGAAATTTCCTAGTAGTCGATTTTACTACTTCGGAACTCTACATTGCGCGTGGCATGACATGACACACACTTGCCTGTTTTTTTTTAATAACATCATGAGCGTACCTATACAGATTCTGATCCCAGCAAGGGCTAAGTTTTATGGAAAAACGTGGGTATATATTTGTAACCATATAAAATCCATGGGGCAGCTACCCCCCTTGTCACCGCACTCAATAACCAACAACTGTACTGAGTAGTAAGTAGTAAGTACTTTGTTTACATCGTGAGTATAACAATGTACGTTAACGGCTTAGTAGCTGACAAAACACAATAAATCCGGCAAAAGCAGGGCTAAAAATACATTGCAGCATTTTACAAGCAGCTAGCGTATTCAGTTAAGTCGGGCTTACCTCGATAGCTTTTGTGTGAGAAAGGTCGTTGCTTGCGCTGCACTCGACTTGTTTAATTTAAACTGTGATTTTTGCCTTATTTTGATTTTGTTATGCCGCATTTCTTTTGCCGCAAGCGTTTTATTTTACGGCAACAAATAGACGATCGATATTCGTGTTAACATGCTGCGTCTTATGAATGTTTGTGATTAGTGAGCGGTTATAGGTACAGTCTCCCTTAGAAATGAAGGTATGGTAAGGTTGTGTCTATAGGTATAAGTTATTGCCTATTTCTTGAGTCTTAAGATAGGTTGTCTGGGTTTGGTACCCGGGATAAATAAGTTACGTGGATGATTTTAGTGTGTCGTTGTGTGTAGGCGTAGGTTCCTACTTTTAAATGCAATTATTAGGTAGCTACTCTGCTAAGAAACTATTCATTTACTCAGCAATTTAATAAATAAGCTTGTTAGATAATATGATTACAATTTCAGAATGAATAAATTCTTTACACTAGGTAGGTTCAACCCAGTGATATTAAACTATAGATAGGTACGTTATGCCCTTACAAATCAACCAAAAAATCTGTTCCAACCGAGCTACAACACACACACTCGTTTATCTTTTGTTTCACTACACCAATTCTTATTACATTGGTAAATTACGTAAAAGGGATAGTACTACTAAAACCATAATAATGAAAAAGACAACTAGACGGCCTCACTCAGCGGCAGCTATCAACTGTCTGAATAAAAATCGCTATATTTGACTAAATTCGACTGACGTAATTTCAGCGCCGTCTTGGCATATCTACTTCTTTTTATACATATAATATCATTGGTTCAACCTTATGCCTTTGACGAGTTTGACGACCCTGTAGCCTAGTTGGTAGCGAAAACCTACTGCGGGGGTATGAGTGTGTAAGCGTTTATTTATTTATGCAATATTGTTTGGATTGTGTTTCTTATGGTTTCTCCATTTCACATGTTCTGTGTCAAATAGTGTGAAACAGAGACAAACCTACAAAGAGTATGATAATTGACATTGAATCTTACTTGCAATATGGTGTAATCTTACACGAGGCACTGTCAAAAACTATGAACCTACGCAAATAAATGACTATAATGAATGACCTTAAATTAATATTGCAACAATATTTATTTGACATTAACCAGAGAGCGTTATTAAAATTATGTAAATATCAAATTGTCAAATATCACATTGATTTGTTAAGGTCATTAAGCCTATAAAATAATTATACGCGAAACCACGTTATATAGATAGAAATAATAATAAATCAATTAAAAAATATATTAGTGTAATGCCATATATTTATATTTCAAAATTATATAATTATTTACCCTACTTAGTGTGAGAAGAGAAATTATAGGCCAATTGGAAATAATTAGACCTATTTATTGGGTTTTAACTTACAAGGGCTACAATATTCAGTAAAAATAACTAGTCCTTACATCGCTTCAGGAAACCCTATGGCATCGTACCTATCTACTCTGTCATTTGGAAAAATATTTTGATGGTTTTTTTTTACATTTATACCGATTAAAACAAACGAACACTAAATCTCAAGCTTATAGTTCAGTGAAAACTGCATTGAAATCGGTTTAGCCGTTTCTGAGGTTTATTAGCGAGAATTTGAACTTGATAAATATATTTCAATAAGTATTTTACTATTTTAATAAATATTTCGGCAAGAAAATAACATGGTACGTATTAATCCAAAAATTAGCAAAATGTCAATAACTTTTGCGAGGTATATTTTTGTCGAAAATGCCCAGGTACAAAATTAAATATATGTCATTTAAAACCGTCAAATTCGTCCATAAAATAATTTATCTGTGACATTTATATGTGTCTCTGGGTCAATTAAGATCATCCGACAGGATGTACCCATCAGTTTAATTAAATATTAATTTAATAATGAATTCAAATGAGATATAAATTCCTATGAATAATTTATTTCCTCGTCATTATTTTATAATTGTGAGATTGAATGTCAAGTATTTAAACTTGTGGCTACGTAGTTATTTAATATTGTAGCGACAGTTTTAATATCTGGCAAAATCGGGTAAGGATTGTCAATTTGTTAAATCACGCTTAAAATTATTGACATTAAATTCAATTACATCACATTGTGTAAATAGCTAGATCTTATATTGAATTATCTTACATACACGTACTAAGTATAGTAGACTTATGAAGATAGTTGTATGAAATAAACTTGCCTTAGATAAGAATATAATACAAATACCATTATTATAATATGTATAACTTTGAGGCAAAGTTTAACTTATATCCCATCTTTATATTTAAACATAAATTACGCGTCACGTTGTTTGTCCGCGATGGACTCCCTAAACTATTTAACCGATTTTAATCAAAGCACACAGTGTGCAGTTTGATCCAACTTGAAAGACAGGATAGCTAACATCTCAATTTATAGTAGGAATATTATTTATGATAAGCATAATTTCCGCGTGCGAGGCTGCGGGCAACAGCTAGTATGTAAATGCAAAAATACTTACGGTATTGATGTGGTTCCAAATCATTTTCATATGCAGAGCTGGAGTACTTTTTACTCCTACCTGAAATTAAAAACATTATTATAGCTTTCATCTGAATACAAGGTTACAACTTGGGTAGGGTACCGAAGCGAAGGCATATTATGTAAAATATTGTCTAAGTTGGTTGGTTTTTTCGATGTCTGAATGTTTTCAGGCAAAGTTACTCACTTAGATTGACATGACATCTCAAAAAGATCAAAACATATTCACGATGCAGGTTTGGAATAATAAGATATAACTAGTGTAATTGGGCAGAATTATCGCAATAAATCATTATATCGTCTTAATGCGAGTGTGAGTTGAGGCACTATTTTGTAGTATAGTCAACTTACATTTTTATAATGGAGCAGATGAAGCAAAGATTACATCAGTATGAAATTGCCTTGTAAAGCTATGTAAGCTTTTGGTGTAAATATAAATGTTAGCTTGTGAATATTCCATACAAACTTTGACTGCAATCCAATAGGAACTATGTATTCTATGCTGCAATGGTATTCGTTGTAAAATAACGCAGAACAATGGGCTCGTTGAAAAATTCAGGGCGACTGGCCAGCAGTGAAAATGTCTCTAGGCGAGAGTTAGGCGCAGTGCCGCTACGTTAAATAGATTTGTGGTGTTATTTATTCTTTTTTATTTTTGTTTATATTAGAACTAGTAATCCGTTTTTGATTCGCTTTGGTAAACATGCGCCTCTATGTGCGCGAATTCGAAATATTGCTACTAATTTATTTTAGGCATTAGGTATATTAATATTTGCTTCGTTTTGTCGATTTAGATAACAATATTTTTTATTCACTATTATTATAATGGCACCGGCCGCGACACACGGAATCCTAGTGTGTAGCTATGAGTGTGTAGTGTTTAATTTACAATAGTATGCACATCTATTTAAAGTATAAAATTGTGTTTTGTTTGTGATATCTTGTTTGTGCCACTAATAATCATAATATAGATCCTAGTATTTAGAATGGAGCATGTGAACATTGTCAATCAACACTAGTTAATAAATGATAATTTATAGTAAAAAATACGCACAAAGTTATCAAGTTATTGTGCCAATCTACTTTGATTCCGTTACATTTATACATAAAGCCAAGCTATAAAAGCATGTTCAAAATACATTTCAACGTAGAGACAATTGATGAGTTGAACACAAGCCGCCTGCGCCTACCAAGTGTTTGATGTAGGCAACTAAATAAAACGAGTACGTAAACCAGACTGGCTGCACTATAGGGAGCATTACCTATTAATTAGTCATAATAATAAATTAATCAATAATATCAAGCCTTCACTAGTAGTGTGGTACTATATTCTATACAGTACCTATACTATACAGAGTCACTAACGGTTACTTAAATCGCTCCGTAGTACAGATTTTGTATGGTGGTTCCTTACTAAGGAGCGATTTAAGTAACCGTTAGTGATTCTGACATTGTTGACATTGACAACTGACATTATAAATGTGAAAGTATGTATGGATTTTTGCTACTCTTTTACGCCAAAACTACTGAACGAATTTTCATGTAGCACATAGTTAGACCTTAATCTAGAATAACATAATATAGGGTGATATTATAATAACATCACTTAACATCATGATATTATAATAACATAATATAGGCAGAGCGCTAGTCCCAGAATAAATAATTATAATAACAAATACATTCATAATAAAATGCACTAGCTCACGTTTCCACTTACGAAGTAAGATAAAAAGTGCCTTTACAAAATAAAATTATAATTATGTTACATAGATAGTACGAGTATATTTTAATTGAAAATGTGAACTGATCGGGTAATATTTGAAAATACTATGAGGCGAGAAAACCGTAATTTTCAGTAATTCCTGCAGCTATGTTTTCAGCACAGATATAGACCCTTTAACTGTAGTTTTCAGACATTCAAGAATCATCCAGTTGCACAATATTACTAACTAGCTGTCCCGGTAAAGTTTGTGCCGAATAACAAATCAATGTCATGTTACTTTGAACTTTTAACTAAACGATGTGTGTGCGTGTCTCCCTCTCCCTCTCAGATAGAAAACAAAGTCATGTTAGTTACACCATTTGTAACTCAAAAGACACTAAAAAAAGCTTAAAACGGCTAAATCGATTTTAATGATCTGTGATTTATTGGATTCGACTCGGCCGAAATAGCAGACTATTAAAATATCGAAAAAAATTACAATAAATTGAAATAAGAGAACAAATGACAAAACAAATGATAGCTGTCAATGACAATCGTCAAAATAAATGACAATTCTAAAAACAAATGACAACCGTCAAAACAAATGACACTCATCAAAACAAATGACAGCTGCAAAACACATGACAGTTATAACAGTTCTCATATTCAGTTTCTTATGTCCTTTGTGTTATCTTCTATAGTTTTTAGTTATTCTGCTATTCTGGGCCAAGACGAATCTAACGAACGATCATTAAAACGGTTCAGCCATTCTTGAATTATAAGTGTCGAAACTAACACAACTTTGAGATATTCAGTTTTAGTAATAGTTTCCTATCCTTCAAGCTTAGGGGTTCTTAAAAAAATAAAATGGGGTCAAGTTGCCTCTTCCGTTTCAACCCGTTGATCAATTGACAGCATTTTATTAACAAGCGTGACATTCATGATCTATATAGCGGTATAAAATTTTAAAATTCGCATTAATTTTGCGTTAGTATAAATTTTATTGCATTATTAATTAGCACTCAACATCGTTTTGACATTCGATAAAGATTAATAATATTCATTAAATTGGTCATAGTCATCAAAATCCTGGCATTAATATAAATAAATGATTAGGTAATAAAAATATATCTGAGTGTTTATTTTAATTATCTCGAACATCACATTCTTATAGGCAATTATGACGGCGCAGTTGAAGGCTAGAAGGCCGTATTATGATTGGCGATAATTTTTCTTCATGAATTAAGGAGACCCCATGGAGTTAAGAAACAAATATTTTCCAATCAATGATATTCTGTCATTGCCGTGAGATAATAAAGTTTTGATTTTAACTAGCTTCTGCCACTTTATCGTGGACAGATTTTGGCATTCAGTATGGATATAAAGATACAAAGGATACATCATGGATGCTCAAATGTAGATTTAGTACTAGTAGATTCTCCCACAGATTTGACAGAGCGAGATTGCCAGTAAAACCTACGTGAAAGACGGGGACAAAAATATTTTCTCCCCGTCACGCGTCACTGTGGCCGGATTTCATTGTTAGTCACAAGTGCGAGTTGTGACAAACAATGAAGATTGAGCTGGCTATTTGGAGATTTAAAGTTTCAGTTTGTTTTTAAACAGAAAGTCGTAGTTCATTTAAGTAGGTATATACCTAAGTCTAAGTACGATACCTAGTGGGTAGCAGTATTCTGGACTTCTCTTAGGGCCAGATGACAGCTGAGGGCATTTTAATGAGTAGAAATACCGCCTAGTTCGGAAGGTTCAAGTATCTTTCAAAGAATTCCCCTTCCAAAAAAGAGATAGAAACTAAACTTATTAATGGAATTTAACATTGGTATTTGCCTCAAAAATTATTAAGTATCTACCTATTAAAAAGTTTTGTAACCATCCATCCTTGTACGAAGTGATTGAAGCCAAAAAAAAATTGAGTTAACTTCCCACAACATGAAATAACGACAACGCCTAATTTGATGAGTCTGCCATTTACGGCTGATCCTACGTCGTCATTGATTAATCGGTCGGGTCAAGGTTCATTTAGCTCGTTATTATATCTATGTTACCGGAAATCTGTATAATCCGGTATTCTTTACAATACCTAGGCAATGTATAGAATACCTAAACGTTCAGAAAACATATGGAATATTATTCATTTTATACAATACCCAATGCGTAGCTGGTAAAGTGCGAGTAAGAAAATGTTGGAGTATCTCAGGGGTCCATTCTCTCCACCAATCTGTTCTTTCGGGTCTATCCCACTAGTTCCCTTGAGTTGTTCCGTGATGGAACAACTAGCAATATGCACGGCGCTGCGGGACTCCGGCGGTCCCAAGCGAGCTTATCGTCACAGACGCTTTAAGAGCTCATCATCGTAGCTTCGGCTCGCTGGCTGGCTTTGCCAGCCAATCTTAGCTACTGCAGTGACCGTTGAAACCACCTGCTCCTCAGCTTCAGGCCACCTCACCCCTTTGCGCCTACGCGGGTTCACATTACCCTCTAGGGGTAGGGCAGACAAGACTACGTGAAGTCGGTTTTACAGCGATTCATTTCTTGCACTAACGTTAACGTTAAAATATTACCGCGTACTGTTAACTGCCGAACTGATTACAGAACTGCCACTTCCATCATTTTTACCGTCGATTCAATTATTGCACAGCCTGGGTAATTCTGGAACGCATTGAAATAATTGGCCAATTTTCTATTTATTACTGTTCGTGTTTTACTGACACATTCACTCATTCAGTCATTTTATAGGTAGATGGATAATAAGGTAACGTTGACGAAAACTATTAACTTCATACATTGCCGGTGGAGCTGCAGTTATTGTATACAATCCTTGGCAAAACTATACATTACTTAGGTAAGGTATGTAACGGAGCAATATATTCATATCATTTCATACATTGCCTAGGGATTGTATAAAATACCACAAATATACAGATTGCCGGTAACATATAGATTAAATCGATTCCGAAATCGCTACTGATATTATAAGGAGGAAGGTCTTTTTCGCGTGACTGATTTACGAAAGCAGACCCGAAACTATCGATCCTAGAACTACGGAAGGCAGTAGGTTCCTTTTATACCCTATTTAGACCATAAGAAAACATTTAGGGAAAATCAACCGGACCTAAATTAGGGGGTTTGTTTGGTTTACAAAAAACATAAAGTAGTTTAGTCTTAAAATAAAAGTACTCTATTTATTCAGAAAATTTAAACGGTAGCAAAGAAGCAGGTAAATCTAGTTAATTAATAAGTATTCTTTAATTTATATAGAAAGGATGTGTTATGTAGAGGCTTAGATAAGCCTTGTTTTGATCAGATGATCATTTCATATATCTAACGACTCAATGCACCTGCACAATGGTGGTTCCTCAGAACGGATAGAGACGTGTCATACCGTCATGTGCCGAAAATATAATTCACAAGAAATTGGTTCGATACAGCTTTGGACCAAATGAATTCAGAACGAAATTCTCTCATCTTTCATATCAAATACAGTTTTCAGTAGTCACTTAATAACAGAGGCCCTATTTTAACCCCCGATGCAAACAGAGGGATGTTAGATATAAGTTTGATGTGTCTGTGTCTCTATCTGTGGCATCTTAGCTTCTAACTCGAGTCTGAACTTCTGGACTACGAATGGACCGATTATGATGCGTTTTTTAATAATTTAATTTTTAATGCTTAATTAGACCTACTTACTTTTCTACAATACAAAATTAATGCGTATTTTATACAATATGTTGAATTTTTTTTAATCAATGAGGAGATATTTTTCGTCCATTTGTTTCATAGGAAAAAATAATTTTTGTTACACTTTTAAAAAATATACGATGTTTTTTAAAAGTGTAACAAAGAGTGTTAGGATATTTATTTACGATGCATGAGTCATATTTCGATGTGATTTTAAAGTTTATGAACGTTATGCAAACTGCTTAACCATAAGCTTAGCGAGCAACTTTTAATCAACGTAGCCAGGAGACCACAGATTAAATATTTGTGGCGCAATTTCCTCTCTTAACATTAAACCTCCAGTTAACTTCGGTAATATAGCTTAAGATTAATAGTAAGTTAGTAAAAAGGACTATGCCTAAATATTACTGACAAGTAAATTATTTTTTTATCTTTATTAAATTTTTTAAGTTAATTCTCAAGTAGGTATTATTAACAGGTATGTACAGTTGACAAAAGAATTAAGTAAAGGGCATGATTCTAAAACCCTATGTAATGTTTAATATTACATATTGTTTACGTTACTATCGATGTTAAATCGTACCTTATGCATGCAGGTATCATTTAACATTGATAATAACACAAACAATCTGTAATATAAATAATTACAGAAGGTTTTAGAATCAGGGCCTGCATGCTTAATTCTTTTGCCGACTGTACCTACTTAGTTTTTTTGTTGCATTTTGTATTTCTTGATTTGAATAAATTGAAACAATTAGGAAACTTTTTACCTTCCACTACCTTTACACCTTTCAGACGGTGACTTAAAGTCAATTAATGGCTCCTCAGCTCTGTCTAGACATACCTACTAATAACAAAAAAGATTCTGCTCAGCCAAAATTATTAACCTGCATAATTTGAGAATATTTAAAAGCAATCCGGACTAACCACCTAATAGGTAGGTAATTTCTATGTAAAAATTCTAGACAAAAAAAAAATTACCTACATAATACCATAAGTTTGGAATGTTAGAATTTAAAAAGGTTCAATGTCACTCTCGATCAGCAGAATATTATGCATTTTTATTATGCCTTTTATTTTTAAAATGGAACGAACGTTTGAAAACGTGTGTAAATATAGAGGAGGGGAAACGGTCACACTGCAATAAGGCTAAGAATTCAAAAATTTAAAAGTTTGGACAACCTTACCAGATAAGAGCAGGGAGAAAAAGCAAAGGCTAAGGAAAAAGAAAAGAAAGAAGGCTATAAGTTTGAACATATGTGGAAAAATTCGATTAACTACACCCCGAAAGAACCCCTAACCCTAACCCTAAAAAGAACAATGATGTAATAATTTTGTTGCACCGCGTGGTATGTTTGTGTTTATATACGAGTACGTTATTTGAACCGTAGGTTTAATTGAACAATTACGTTGACAACGATGAATATCAACTTTAGCAGATTCAGTTCTGTCGTGAAACGATAACAATTTTAGCTGGTTTGCTGAATCAAAAAGGAGATTTCGTTAAAAAATCAGCCCACAAAATTTCCCTTTTGTCCTGTTAAAAGGGGAATGCGCAAGTTAGTCTGCCACATGCCGTATGAATTAGCGTCTGCCATTGTAGGAGCGAGGGTGGATACTAGACCTATTATATCCCGTGGGCATATAAAGGAGGCAACTTTCCAAGCGATAGGGAATGTTTTGAAGCGGGAGTCAAGTACTCACCCGTGCCTAAGAGGTAGAAAACCTGAATGTAATAAGAGTTATGTTTTCTTTCCTTTTTTTCATATCGCGGACTTTAGCGACGTCCTTCAACTGCCATTGACCCGTGTAAAAATTGGAAATTAATGATCTTATCAACATTAGGACTGGTTTAAAGAGTAATTTTACTAATATTTAATGTTTTGGAATGATCATGTGACCTTTCATTATGATAATTTTCCTATTTGTATGACGATATTTTTTTTTAAAACAAAACATACGAGTAAGTTTCTATTTACCTGTTTATTTTTTGATTTTTAAAGTGGGCATTGGATTCAGTTTTAAATATTTTGTCTGCTCACAAATAATATCGGCCATTTTATACGTAATAACACTTTGTAGTGTTCTGGAATGCTCACGTGACCTTTTACATGATACTTTGCCCATTTATTTGATGTTTCTTTTTTTATTATAAGGGGAAAAAGAAAATACATAAGTTTCCTGCCACACCACGCCACGTCTGACACGTTCTTAAAAACTGTCCTCCTGAGCCTTAAAGAGACCGTGAAATTTTTATACGTATTTTGGTCGAAGTATCAGAGAGTCAGTGATAATGTAATTCTCCCGTTTGATTTTTGCTGGTTTTGGTTTTTAAATTTGCATCGGTAAAGGTGATTTTATTCGACATTATTAAAAATAAACTTGACAAGTGCGAGTATTTACCGTTATTTTGCTATTTATTTTTGCCATTTTTTAAGACCATAGACTTCTTATAGGTTTTCCTGTAATATAAGGAAATATTTTCTGTATTTTTCTCAAAATTCTAGCCTCATAGTTACGTAGATATTAGGGGAGGAATGTAATTTTCGTTCTTTCTTGAATTATTTATAATATAAACTATCCATTGTAATAACAAAAATATATGTATTTGAAATCCTTACAATAGCCCTTTTATTTGACATGCCACAGCACACAATATGGTTTGCAAAGCAGTTATTTTTTTTAATTTTGATTTCGTTATTTTTTTTCAAAATTCATTTGTTTTCTTTATACTTTCACACACAAAAAGCACATGGGTACCAAATTTCAACTCATTTGGTCCAGTAGTTTCGGAGAAAATTGGCTGTGAAGGGCGGTTGAGTCTGAATACACGAGTGATCCTATAAGGGTTCCGTTTTTAGTTTTTTTTTAAGTTCGGAATCCTAAAAAATAGGTACCTATAGAATAGCGACTGCTATGATAGCCATATAGTGATTACTGATTAATCTGTCTGTAAAACAAATCCGGGGTCAGAATAAGAATAAACTTTTAACACAATAATGATGTCATATTTAAATCTGAATTCTTTGTAACAGATAAAACATTCAGTGGGCGTGGCCAGTGATATGTGACATTGACTAAAACTATGATATTTCGTGATCGTGACTCATTTTAAACAAGTAAGTTTACTTTTCTTTATTGTCTTCGTGTTTAACCTTTATATCGACGCGTTGCTGCGTAGGAAATAAGAAATACCTATACGAGAAGTTAAAGAACTTAAAGCTCACTACTAGTTGTATGAAATGTGAGTTTGATGACGTAGTATCTATTTATCAAAAACTTAATTGTGAAATGAGAGCCATGTTCAAAAAAAGAATTGAGATCTAAATGGGTGCCAAGTTCTGTGTAGAAAAGCCTAAAATTTTAGTCACAAGAACAAGTAATTCAAGCCCTACATTTGACTTGGTTAGATTTTACGTACCTACATACGTAGGCTAAGTATATTATATTTGTATAATTATCTTCGTTAAATCTGTTAGGTTGATGTAATGTATGGATTGTAATACTACACATTATAATAAAAAAATACTAGTTTCTGATTTATTTCTTTGTACTCACTCAACTAAATCAATCAAAATGCTTAATCATAATCTATATGCCTATCTATCTGGATGCCAAATTTTACCTTTCTAGGTCATCTGGAACTGGGTTAGAGTTTTGATATACAACGTTATTCTTTCTTGATAGAAAAACCTATACACGTGTCAAATATTTTCGCCTAAATAATCTACATAAAAATTTTCAAAGGTGTATCTTGAAAACTCACAAAGTTACAAGCTTTTTGTGTTTCTCCATTGTCCCCGCATAAACATGGTCACCGAGCGTGCGGCCCGCGTCATATCGCGACCGCCGCAGTTAACTGTCAACCATCTTGACGTGTTTATATTAATCCCCATTATTTACAATAATGTATTTAATAATTTTTCATAGTGAATCATTCACACAAGTCACACATAATTGTTCAGTGTCCCCCATTTTGCCTTATGCACAAACAAGCACATGTGTTGTGCTGCTCTCGGGATTGTCGGCTATGTAGTCCAAAATCTCTTGTTGTACTGCCGTCGGAATGCGATTCACACCTCGATTAACGGCGATAGGAGGCAGGAACTACCCGTAGTCCCTTAAGCGTTGTGTGCCGGAAAGCATGGTGTTCTACGACACTCTTACACCAAATTGCTCCTCGTACCGTCGCACTGCCATGGACACATTATCACCTTACACCACTTCGAGTACCATTTCTATGTACTGCTCATTACTGTATTGAAAACTCATTTTCCAAATTTTTTACGACACGAATAATTTTATTATGAGAGCGCAAGCAAAACGCCAGACTTGACAATCCATAGTGATTAAGTGCTCTGTGTGACAATCTTAATCAATCTCGGTTGTCAACGCAACCGAATAACAGTTTATGTATAAGTTAACAAAATTGAGATGTTAGTAGTAGTTCTCCCATGCCATATGTTTATGTGAAATCTTATTTTGTTGTTATTATAACCAACAAAGTTGAAACTATCTACCAAGGCTTAAGATGGTCGGTAATAACGATGTTTTGCATTGGTGTCCAACTTGTAACATTTTTAAAATATTTTTAGGACAAAATATAACATGGTGTAAAAATTATTGCGATCGATTCAGCAACTGATTCTGATCAAAATACATTCAGCTTTCGCATATACTAAGAATAACGGTGTATAGGTCAGTCAGTGATAAAAATTACGATTTTTGGATGTTAATATCTAAATAACCGTTTGAAGCGTGTTTATGAAATTTGGAGCACATATGTATTTTGTAAGTATCAATGAATGAGCCAAGTTTGACAAGTTTATGTGGAATGGTTTTCGAGTTATGAGGAGGTAAAAAGTGGCTCCAAATGGTTCGTGTAATATTATTGTACACAGTGCTGCATGCCAGTTCTGTTTGCTTGAACATGGCTTAAGACGCTACCGCGTGTCTAGATATGCATTTATTTTTACAGATTAAGATGGTGAGTTTTATTAAATCTGGCTGTTGTCTGCGTAGACTGTGGATGATTCTGGCCAGTTTCCTATCCATTGTTTCAGCAAAATAAATTAATATGTTTGCTATAATATTTTATTCCTAACTAATTTAATTAATTAAGTCTTAACGCATCTTGATGCTACGACATTTAAGTTTTAGTACCTAGTTAATTTATTGAGACGCCTACTCGGCAGACTTGTCTGAAACTTTATCTGAGATAATATTATTATTTAATATATTAGGAATACCCAAATATCAACGTCGTAAAAAAAGGTTGACAAAACAACTGCAACCACGCACCAATCCGATTATGTCTCGTTACGAATATACATATTATAACGATCCACGAAGATCACAAAAAATTACAAGTGTTGTGATAGTTTTCCTTGTAATTTCATCATAATATCGTCACTGGAAAGCCAATAATACTAAAGCGCCAAAAGGCCGTTTTACAGGAGAGCGATTTAAAGTTATTATTTTCACAAAAATAATCATAACTTTTTTCTTATTGTCCAATCTGAATTCCATTAAAGGTTCAATCGTTTTACATCTGGAAATTTAGAGTTGATGAAAGAGCCTCGCGGTCGGCTGGTAACCATTGTCGACAACGACGAATTGAAGGCGATTGTGGAAGCGGATTCAACTCAATCTACGCCTGAGCTTGCTGCGGGCTTTGGAGTTAGTGTCAAAACAACATTGAATTTGAAGCACTTGAGTCAAAAAAGCTAGATAAATGGGTGCCACACGAATTAACCGACCATGCCGCAACAGATTTTTACTTTTTTCAAAATTTAGACAATTTTTTAAGTGGGAAAATCTTCAACATCCGATAGGCAGTACAAAACGCTTTCGCTGACTTCGTCGCCTCTCGTTAGGTAGACTTCTACAGTAAAGGAGTAAACAAACTGAAATCAAAATGGCAAAATTATATAAAAACCAAAGTACTAGACCAAATGTCCAGTACTTTGGTTAGCTAAAATAAAAAAATACATTTTTTTATATTTTAAAATTTTTATACAAATCTTCAATTTCATAGGTAAAGAGTAAAGACCTAATATTATAATATATAGGAGGAAGCAAGGATATGATTACTTTTTAACTACGAAATAAATTCATGTGTTCCAGGGACTATTATTTGTCATAAATTATTTAAAAAAAGAAACGGATTGCTAATCATTGTTGTAAAAAAACTTACACGTGTACAAAGTGTTGTCAAAACACTTGACAGATAACATTAATAACGTCTTGAAACGGATACAGACAGCAGACAGATTACAATATTATTCAGTAAAAACACACAAATGTAAATAATATTATATACCTAATAGATACATAATTTCTTTTTATAAACCAAAGGTCAATGATCCTATACAAGTCCTATCTGGAATAATTGTTCGACGGCTGCCGACCGGTTTGTAAGTATTGACCTTCTCAAGGTAACTAAGACGAAATGTCATAGCAACGACGTTTAAAATGGAGCACCTGGGAATCTATAAAAAACCGGCCAAATGCGGATCATACCACGCACAGTGTAGAGATCTGTAGTTGTAAGGTTGATCGACTATTATTATATTTTTACTTGTTAAGCCTGCTTAGCTGTGATGTTTTCCTTTAAACTTCGTTATGCAGTACAAATCCACAACTTTCGTGGATTTTTTTACATTTCGAAAATCAACCAATTTGCTGGCAGAGGAGGTACTTGTCTTGGATAAAAAATGGTATTTTACAGCGTAAGTAATATTTCGCAAACAGATTCCTCTAATGCATTGTTTTAGTCTCAAACCATCTTCGAATTATTGCAACAATTTTCTTGATGCTTAATACTCGTATTATGTAGCTTACTTTTTGCGTTTTCTATTAGGTTTTATTTGTCGAATCGTCGAATTGTTTTTATATCCTTATTTTTTGATATTTTTGTGTTTGTGGTCGGCTTTAGAATCATCAACCTATTTATTATATGTATGCTTGTACACTGTCATTATATATCTATGCTAAAGTGTGTCGCATCATAGAGCATTTTACATCTTGCATTGACTGCTTAGACTCTAACCAACGTAAGGTATGAATGT
Organism: Thymelicus lineola; assembly: GCA_963932265.1. NCBI lineage: Eukaryota > Metazoa > Arthropoda > Insecta > Lepidoptera > Hesperiidae > Thymelicus > Thymelicus lineola. The sequence continues at coordinate 5,159,571 of OZ010694.1, read as the reverse complement.
TTTTCTTTTGTAGCCTGAAACTAACTTGGTCTTTTAAGTGCCGAAAAAGTTTAAACCCTCAATATTAACATAATTTCCATAATGTAGTGTAATACGCAAACATTTTAATCAAAATGTAAAGTGCAATAAGACTAATATTTTAGAACAAACACTGAAGCATTTCGTAGGGCTGTAAAAATTCGCGGGACTATATAAATTAGCATGTGTGATTAGGAAACTCAACCGGTTGCCAGCTCTAAGTGTTTTTGCAATCAATGGGCGTGACACTACATAGCTACATACAGAGTACTTGCGCAAAAATATTCTCTTTACCCGATATTTATCCGCAAATGTTTGACTATGTTGGTTCATTCGCATCTCACGGCTCGATTTCACAACCTGGCCATTTTTTAAGGTTATCCAAACATGTGTATAGTTTTGTCAAGTAATACAAATAATAATGAAATATATCTTCAGGGCTAAATAGAAGTAATGATAGGTACATTTGGTATTCATTAGTTATTGGGAAATAACATATTTGGACTTGTAATGTATTGATTAAAGACCTAATGACCTGTCTATGTAGTAGTGATTTCCTATCACCGAGTGGTTTGTTTGTTCGTTTGTCACCTATTATTATTATCGTTTATTAGTCCTCATTGACTTCAAAACAGCGTAAACGCTCTTTGAGAAAAACTGATAGAGCTAATTATGATAAATTTCACAACTTATTATCACAAATTATCAAAATACCTGAATCAAATATTGAATCGATTTGCTCACTCTCGACGCTTTGTAGGCTATCGTCTAAAACGCTGTCTTCAACTTCCTCAACTTCTTCATTCGTCTCACTTTCTTCATGTTCAGGAGGTTCTTCTTCAGACATTAATTCTCTTGTAGGTCTTTCTTCTTCTTTCTTCGTTGGAAGAATATCAAATATAGACGGTGCGTTAACGTTACTTCTGGATAATCCTAGCTTCTTCTGGATAAATGCTTCTAGAATCTGCTTCGTAATTCTGTTCTGTCTCTGCAGTTCAGGCATGTCTGTGGAGAAAGGAGAAAAGAGATAAAAATGACTGCGCGAATAGCCAAAGTGATAATGAAAAAGATAGAAAAGAAATTTTAAATCAAGTGAGACGTCATTTTTATCTGGTTTCCCATTTCCTTTTATGTGGAATGTTATATAAACTCCAAAAAGAGATAATAGGGATGTTGACACTAACTGTAGATAAATGTATGTTTAAAGTATTCATGGTAACATTGAAACACCTAAAATATCACTGTTTTATCGAAATCAACCACAACAAATTAAATATAATTAATTTAAAATGTTAAAAAGTACTCACTGTCACGTGACCTCGTACGCCATTTTGTGCATATGACGTCATTGTTCGTATTTTAAAAGCAAATTCAACAAATTTCAATAGACCGGTAGTAGGTATGGAATATCGGTTAGTGTCGTCTTTTATTTATCAATTTTTGTTTTTAAATTGAATATTATTATTTTTATAATATTATTCTCGGGAATATTAAGCTTATATTTAAAAAATAAAATTGAATCCTAAAATTAGTCAACATCCCTAATATAATTAGACGCTTCAGGAATTTTATGAAATAAAATAAAACATAGAATTTAAGCTTGGAAATAATCCTTATCATACGAAAGTTGTTCAGATTATAACTATATTAGACGTTGTTTTTAAATACTGTAACATAATAAAATTATTGAAATATAAAGTACATAGGATAGGATATTATACAATATCCATTATTCCTTATGGAATAGCATTAGGGACATAACAACCAATGCTCTACCACTCTTACATATTTTCAAAGAAATATGTATCCAAATAATATTTCTAATATATTATATTTCAAAATATGCCAGATGCGAGCTATCCTTTTGATTTTTCGTTTAACTTTTTTTTTAAACTATATCCTTCACTTCTCCAGCAATATGTCGAAACTACGATTATGTAACTAAACAAATTGAGACGTAACCGCATAGTAAGGTTTACGATTGTTCTAAAACAACATTAGATGTCTATGTACATAAGAATATATTGACATTATAATATATCATTTTCAATATTTAATATTAGTGTGTCAGTATCCACACATTTTGCTTATTATTTTTAGAGCTACTGAGAGCATTACTGGCATTTAAGTAGCATTAAAAGTAACTTTGGTTTTAATTTATAAAAATGAAAACAATTTGTATTTTAGAACGGAAAGTCAACAAGGTTGAACAATCAAGAGGGTTTTAGATGACATGATAATACGAGTGCTATTAAAGGTAGTGAATAAACTCAAAAGACGTTATGAAGAGACCATTGAGCTACTTAAGACAAGAACGGAAAAGAGACTATTCAACTTCAGTCGGATATTTTGACACTGGTTCAGTTTCCGTAGACAGTTAACTTTGCTATCCATTACGAGAACAATAGGAGCGTCTTACCAACTGCTACAGATGGTATGAATGTACGGATGCTACTGCACCATTTGAATAATTGCCCTGCGAAGGCTTAAGGATACGTATTCGTACATATAAAGGTAAATTCGCGTTCGTGCGCACTCCGTATTGTGTTTAAAGCTCCATTTGACAGGTTCAAGATCACATCTTTACTAATGATCCATTGTATTTTGAAGAATTTTCTTGTACGTATTGTTGTTCGACTTTGTTTGCCTGTTTAATGTGTACCTTATATAACCATAATAATATGTTATGCTGTAATATGGCATGATAAGCTCCTTATTTTTTTATGAAGTAATAAATGATTTTAGAAGTACCTATTCATATCTCTACGGACTTATGTGATTGACGGAGTTAAGTATCATCGAATATGATTGGTAGTGGCTAGTGGCCGGAATTTCTTGATACCTTCGATTCCGGTTTTTTGACGACCAATGCCTATGGACATCTGAAAAGGATCGCCGATTCATCGTTGATGAGTGGTTTGGGGGCCGACTTAAGCACGAGGTTGGCTAGCTTAGCCAGGCAGGTTTTACATCAATGGATCCACCAGGCGTGGTGGAGGCCACCAGGCAGTTAAGAAATTTTGAATTACCCCTTCAAGGATCATACAACGTGCGTTAGCAGCAGTGCTGCGGATACTCTGATATGAATAAAGAGAGATTTCTGCTTGCATCCAATTGTTCAAGAATTTATCATTTATTAATAACTAGGAAATCGCCCTCGCTTCGTTTCGGGAAAAATAGTAAAAAAAATTATAATATAGCCTATGTCACCCGGGGATAGTGTAGCTTCCCAACAGTGAAAGAATTTTTCAAATCGGTTCGGTAGTTTCGGAGCCTATTCAATGCAAACAATCAAATCTTTCCTCTTTATAATATTAGTATATATTATTCTGGTTGAATTGGTTCTTAGTACGCAGGTACAAAGCCTTTTGTGTTTAAATAATCATGCACCTAGGCTAGCTATTAGGTAGCCTTTAGTATAAGTAGTAGCATAGTAAGTATTGAATAAGATCAGGACTGCCGATGGCTTACAATGCCGGTGACTCATTGTATTCCCATATTTACACAACTCTTAACATCATTACAGAAATTTTAATCGAAAATGTTCCTGCTGTGATTATTGTGTAAGTTATGTCAAGAAAATTACCATAAAAAATACATTACTGAAGAGATTCCACCATTGCACCAAATTATGTTATGTCATCATGCTTGGCACTTCAAGATGTTTGCAGAACCGTATAGAATTACAGAATTTAAAAAGCATTGCAAAATTACAGCTTAATAACGAGTAATTTGCGTCGTAAAGTCTGTATTACTTTAGATTTAATTTTGGAAGATGATACGGTGTAATAATTTATGTAGCAGTTGGTTAAGAAATGCAATCTGGAATTTATTGAGTGTTGCCAGTATTTTATGCGATGCGTAAAAATATGCGACATTGCAGTTTTATGAGAATTACTGTTATCGGCGTCGGAGTGTCAATACCTCAGTTATTCGATATTTTTATAGACGATTTCACATCTTTTGAGTCTGGATATAAAGGTCAAGTTCACACGTGTTTTACATAACATTATCTACTAAAAAGTAGGAAATAGTTTAGTACTTAGGTATTCGTTTTTAAAAGAGTTGCCGCCATTAATGATAGAAAATGCTGGTCCCTCGAGTCTGAGGTGCTTTATGTAAAAAGAAGACGATAGTGCCAGGTTTCTTCTGATTAAAGTCGCTGGACACCTTGGCTTTTGGCTCTGATGCTACTTATGTAAAGTTTTTGGTCGCACCCACGTAAATATTAATTTGTAAAATATATCTGATGTATTTTAGTTGCATTTCAAAAGCAAAATAAATGAAAGGACAATAAAAAATATAAATAGAAATTAGTAACTTTTAGCGTTCAAGAGTAATTGATTCTTAAATTCTTTTCATTTTTTATCTGTTTTTTTTTAAACTTTTAAATTATTTAATTTTTTTTAATTATCAATGAACTTAATTTAGATTGAGATTCAGTTACTGAATATTCAAATGACAGGTTGCAATAAGGAAATCGAATAATAATTTTACTAGAACTATTGATCTTTGAGCAATCATCAATATTAAATGAGGGTCCCATCGTAATTAGCATTAAAATTATGCGATTTTTATGATCTTTACTAATGGCCGTGTCAAAGTAGTTCAAGTTTATTATAAGTTTAATATTTGCATGGAAATAGTTTTAATAATAATTAATGAGTGTTTACAGTTAACAGCTTTTGTTTATGACTATAAATATCTGAATATAATAAGTTAAGTTATTGATTGACACAGTCATTAATCGATTATCGTCTGGTATTAAAAATATAAAAAACTACTGAGAACGCACCATCCGTTTGAATTTTAAACGGACTGTCTCCTTTGCTGTTAATAGGACATTATATTATACTAATAGTTATATTATATTAATAGTTATATTTCTTCACATTTATTCGTTGTTATTTTTTAACCAAATTCAAAAAAAAGGAGGAGGGAGGGATTTTTTGTATCCTCAGAATTTTTATTGAGTGTACCGATTTTATATTTGAAAGCTGGTGCTTATCATGTCGTCTCATTTAAAGATCTGTAGTTTTTGAATTATCCCTGATTAAAAAAACCTTTTAATATTGATTCCGCCTTTTGCGCTTATACATATTATTATTATTATGTATGATACTTAAAGTACTAAATAAATAAAACAAATGAAAAAATCATTTCAATAATTTTAAGTAAAACAAATGAAACTTTAAATAACAAAAGAAGTGTAGTAAGTAGATTTTAAAATAAAACCATATTTTTTTAATTATGGACCTTTTTTACGTGTTCCGCTAAATATGCCAGTGTGTTTATTAATAGTTATATTTCTTCACATTTATTCGTTGTTATTTTTTAACCAAATTCAAAAAAAGGAAGGAGTTCACAAATCAACTGTATTTTTTGTGTCCTCAGATTTTTTACTGATTGTGCCGATTTTATATTCGAAAGCTGGTGCTTATCATGTAGTCTCATTTAAATTTGAGCAAGATCTGATTAGTAGTTTTTGAATCATCCCTGATTAAAAAAAACTTTTAATATTGATTCCGTCTTTTGTATGTATGATACATATAGTCAAAATAAATAAACTAAAAATTAATACAACTACCTACTTAATACATTTTTAATGAAGTACTTAGCTTTAAAAAACACCTAAATCATGGTTAACCTTAGGTATTAGTAGCGGTTTGGTTTTCGCGCTTTAAGCCAATTTGGGTCAAGTGCAATACTCGGCTAATTGAACTGTTATTGTTTTTTAATGATTGCATTTAGATGATTTAAACGATATGACTCATTATTTGCATTGTTGTTCTATTCATCGCATTACGTATAAACTGTAATTATAGTTGTATTGTTTAAATTAACTATTGATATGTATTATGACGTTTTGTTTTGATTTGGGAGGTATCACGCCCAACCTGAATCTCGATATCAAAGTTTTCTACAAACGCTAGCTTACCTATACAAGTTCCCAAGAGCACATCCGATAAAAGATTAAAGAGTAAAACTTGCGTTTGATCATAATTATAATGTACATATAATTTGACGACCATTATTAATTGTACTAGAAGGGCCTGGATAAAAGATAAAGCTTTTTTCAACAAACACCGAGGTTCTTTTTAAGTAAAAATAAAAGTAATATTTAAAAAGTCCTTTGTCTAATGAAAAGTGGGGCAGCTAGAGCGGAAGAATAAGTATTTCTGTCATGGCATCACATCTGTTTTTCTTGTAACCGACAAAAAAATACGAGGGTTTTACTATGAGACACAAATTACTTATTGTACCACCCTTTTATTTACCAGTAACTTACACTAGCTTCGGTTGGAGATATATAACCGTTAACCAATGGTGAACACATCCTGTTAATTTTACTAGAATAGATAAAGAAAGAATAAGAAGACACCAAGGAAAGTGTTGCTAAAAATCATCAGTTATTTCCTCTTTGTTCATATATCTATCTTCTTTTACATGGTTTCTCATTTATGTTAATCGCAGTAGCTGTTTAATTTAAAAATACCTACCTATTTTGAAATTAGCTGGTACCTGGGACTATTTTTGCGAAGATATTAGACATCCAAAAGACCATTTTATCCTTCTAGAGGACGAATTTCCAAACGAATTTCTTAGTGCACTCAATGCTAAACATACATATGGCAAAATAAATGTTAGTGCTTCCCCACTTATATTATGGCTGTAGGAAAATCTGCCGTTTCATTCTTCTAGGACCGTTGGTTCTTCAGTGTAGTCTGTCAGTCCGTCACGCTTAGTATTTTTTAAAGAACATTAAGATAACAGATGAGGAACCAGAATGTAATCTGTAATAAGTAGGTAATTAAGTATTTAGTAATTTAAAATTAATTTAACCGGAAGCCAATAAATATTATTCATGACTAATGACCATGTATAATGCGCACGAACCAAATTATACAGAAGCGATTGTCATTACTAACGATGTAGAGCTTCGCACGGCAACTTAACCTTATGCAGTTAACGAATTACTAATGAATTGTGGAGTATTGATCGGTACATGACGAACTTGACCTTTTAGGCTTTAAGACGTTTGAACCTTCAATGGTGTTTGAATTATATGCAATGTACAGTCACGTGTAATAATATATATACATTGTCACGTTTCAAAAATATCTAAACTTGTAACAATCCATAAAGAAGTAAACGACAATTCGTTCAAAATTAACTAACCATTAAACGATGTCAAAATAAGGTATACACGTTTATTCCACAATAATGTAATCAAACCAAAATCATAAATAAATTCACACTTCGAATATCATTTTTAACTATCCATGACAATTTCTATATGTATGTATACATGTTATAGACATTGTCATGGCTACATCAAAATAATATTGGAAGTGTATACTTACTTTTGCCGTGAAACTTACTAGAAACGTGCTAGAAACTATTTAGACCAGTGCCGATACCTCTGAAAACGATAAAAAAAAAGAAAAAAAAATAGTAGTATAAAACCCATTGCAAAAGGAAGAAAATACAACAAAAATGAAAGGAAAATAATTAACGGGCGATCTGAGGTCGGTAAGTGGGGAGGGAGGGTGGGTTTTTAAGGGTAAAAAACGGTTTATCTCAATTTCTGACAAAACTACAAGTCTTATGGAAAAAAGTTAAATAGCAAAGTTGTAGGTAATAAAAAGATCTACAACTTTTGTATTTGCACTTTTTTATATAACCTCAAAATTTATGTGAAAAATTCAAATAACCAAGTTTTTGGTTTTTTATTTTTCACAAAAATATTATTTTCTTCACGAAATTTGGTGGAAACTTATCTTTTTATGTCCCAAACATACTGTAATTTTTTTGATTTAAAATATTTTTTTTTTGGCTTATTTTGACTTAATATCGAAAGAGCACCCTAATTTTCAATCGAAAATTCACCCGTCAAAATATCAGCTTTTTCCAAAAAGTTGGTGTTTTTTTTGTTCATTGAAATCTCTACTTTTTGATGGTATATAAAAAAATATACACTACCATAATAAATTTTCTCAAAAAATGCAATGAAACGACAACTATTTTCGCATGTTTTTTGGAATCTTTATGTTTTATGGATTTTTTGTATAAAACATACGTTTTAATTTACGATTAATTAAAGATTAATTACGATTAATTAATTAAATTACGTTTTTCGATTAATTAAAGTGTAAATTTTAATAAATAGCTCAAAATTGTAGATAATTATTTAAAAAAAATTAAAGACTCGAATCTGAATATTTTTTGCAAAAATAGTTGTCGTTTCAGTGCATTTTTCATAGTAGTGTATATTTTTTATATACCATCAGAAAGTAGAGATTTCAACAAATAAAATACATTGTAACTTTTTGAAAAAAGCTGATATTTTGATGGGTGAATTTTCGATTAAAAATTAGGATGCTTTTTCGATATTAAGTCAAAATAAGCCGAAAAAATAAATATTTTAAATAAAAAAATTACAAATGTTTTTGTGAATGATAAAAATAAAGAACCAAAAACTTAGTTATTTGAATTTTTCACATAAATTTTGAGGTTATGTAAAAAAGTGTAAATACAAAAGTTGTAGATCTTTTTATTACCTACAAATTTGCCATTTAACTTTTTTCCATAGGACTTGTAGTTTTGCTGGAAATTGAGATAAACCATTTTTTACCCTTAAACCCTCCTCCTCCCCCCACTTTCCGACCTCGGATCGCCCGTAAATTACTTTTCCTTTCATTTTTGTTATATTCTCTACCTTTTGCAATGGGTTTCATCCTATTATATTTTTTGTTTGTTTTCATAAATTATTTGCACTGGTCTAATTCGTTTAAATGGGCCATAAAATAAACAAACATCGTAAAATTTTTTGGACCAGTATTATTACCTATTTGGTCTTACTATTGTCAGTGGTTGCCCAGACAGTAGAATCGATGAGAAATAATTGTTAACGTCAAGAAAAGTCTACACATGTCAAAGTTTCATATTAATCATAATGCGACGTTGCCAGCTTGAGTAAAGAGATTTGTATGAAAATGAAAAATAAAAAAAAATTACAAATTTCAGCATTGAACCTATTATGAAAAATAAATAATAGTTAAAAATAACTAAAAAAACACGCTTTTATAGAAAATCCAACTAAAATGAATAGAAAATAAAGGACTAATTGCATGGAAATTGTGTTTCAGCGGATTGGTCTGAATTTTTGGTATGTTGTAGCCCTAACCGTACTGATCAAAAGTCCCAATGGGCGTGAACCCCCCGAATACGTATTTTGTCCTCCAGGGGGCACTTCCCCCCAAAGTCTATGTATTCGATTTCAGCGGAATCATTCTGAATTTTTAGTACGTTGTGGTTCTAATCATGCCAAACAAGAGTCCCAATGGGCATGACCCCCATATTGCGTTTGTTCTCCTTCAGGGGGCCCTAACCCCCCCCCCCCCCCATAGTCAATTTATTTGATTTCAGCGGAATCATTCCGAATTTTTGATAAATTGTAGCCCTAATTGAATATGTCTCTGTGATCAGCAGGTTCAAAACCGGAAGCGATCACCGTCTTGTAAGAGGCACATTAAATATCGACGTGAAGCTGGAATGGTCATGCCTGATGAAGTCTACGCTTCGCCCAACACCTGTCCAAATCCAGGGATCCGAAAACTTTCAACTTGAGCTGCAAAATCGTTTTAAAATCACGCAAGTCGGTGGGCGAGTTTAACACCAGGATGGCAGCAACTGTCCACGAGGTAGGGTCGAAGTATTTCAAGACCCACCCCAGTGGTAGATCTCAAGTTCTCTCAGAACAAACTCTCGGTGAAAAACTATGTGTGCAGTCTCCAACCTCTATGGCGGAATACCGACAGCTCAATGAACAGATCTCCATGTGCAGGCGACGCGATATGCGCAAACACAACGCAAATCGTGTAAAAAACACAATAGAGCGAAACCAGGGCTCCAAAGTGTTCGCCAAAGATCTGTCTATTGCGCAAAGTTCAGCTTACGAGGTTGAAGACCGAGTCCGGCACCATAGTTACGTCGAAACCTGAAGTTCTGAGAGAAACTGAGAAATACTACGGACGGTTGTATACCTCCTTTCAAGCTCCACCTCCCAGTGAAGAGAGCGACTAGAGAGCTAAATTAACCCGACACTACACACAGGATATCGCGGACGTCAGCCTGTATGAGATTAGAGAGGCTCTCAAACAACTTAAAAACAACAAGGCACCGGGAGATGACGGTATCACCGCCGAGCTGCTAAGAGCTGGGGGGAAACCCCTCCTAGTGGCGCTCATAGAGCGCATAGGCCACATAGTGCGAAGGACCGATAACCGTTGGGGAAGAAAGGTCCTTGAACGCCCACGTCTTGGAAAACGGAGTATAGGACGCCCCCCGTCAAGACCCACGACCTGAAGAAGACAGCAGGCATCCACTGGATTCAGAAGGCTCAGGACCGGTCAGAGTGGCGCAAGTTAGGGGAGGCCTATGTCCAGCAGTGGACCTCCAAGGACTGATGGATGGATGGATGAACTTCCATTCTACAAAAGAAAACCATTGGGCCATTTATGTTTTGGATAAGGGCCAATCAAAAATCCTTTAAGATCCTTCGGGCCAATAGGTTGCATTGATTCCATTATAATAATAATAATAATAGCCATTTATTTCTCTTAATAATTAATAAATAATTAATTTTTATACATTTATGGTTTTGGTAGCTATGCCCGTCACTGATTATTATCAAACATTTAGGTCCGTTTCTAGTGTAAGGGCACTTTAATTTTTATTTTTGAGGAGCCCTCTTCGGGTAAAGGCCTCCTCCAGAGCTTGCCATTTTTCACGATCTTTTGCGGTTTCCTGCCAGCTTTTTCCAGCGATTGCTATTAACTCGTCTTTCCATCTTTCATGCGGTCTACCTTTCTTCCGAGTACCGTGTGGCCCCTGCCACATTGTTGCAGTCAGGGACCATCTCATGTCCGTCATGCGAGCAAGGTGGCCAGCCCATTTCCACTTTAGTTTTTGTGCATGTTGGAGTGCGTCGATAAGCTTTGTTTCCTGGCGTATGTCTTTACTTTTGATTTTGTCCTTTAATCGTATGTTCATTATAATTATGATATAACAAACTAGATGACATAAGGGGACTTTCAAATGAATTAGAAAATTATTATAATCAGCCAGGAGTAATAGTTAAAGCAAGAAAGAGAACATGGAAATGTAGTCTTCATCAGGAACAATAAGCTCATAATAAAGGAGAAATCAGAAACTGAAAAAAGGAAAAGGGAATCTTCTACGTCACCCAACAATATACATACCCCACAATGCAATACAGAAAAAAATACTATTGCAGCTCCTTCCAAAATGCATAAAATTGACGGTTTTGCATATAAGAGGTCCCATCTTCTATACTATCGGAAAAACATACACAACAAAATAAGGCATAGGAATTAATAGACACCGGAAACTCGAAGAAGATAAATATAAAAACCATACAAACAAGAAACAACAAGATCCCCAATACGGTTGGTCACCGCGGGTTAATACACCATACTCCCCAAAAGCTAGAAGAAAAGAATACGAAGAAAACCCCACCCACAAATCATCAGTCTAAACTAAACATAGCTACGCTTAACATAAGATCATTAAAATCTAGAGAGATGCTTTAGAAACAATAAACTGGGATATTTTAGGATTAAGCGAGACGCGAAGAACAGACGAGAAAATTGAAGAACACGAAAATTACATATTATATTATAAAAATGAAACAGCTGGAATGTATGGAGTTGGGTTTATGGTGAAGAAATACCTTAAAAATAATATAATCGAATTCCAAGGAGTGTCAGATAGAATCGCCATTTTGAATATTAGGCTCCCGGATCAGCAACAAGTAACTTCAATAGTTCAGGTATATGCTCCAACCGAAATTGCCAAAGAAGAGATAAAAAATGAATTCTACTTCCAACTTAATAAAACTATCACAAATTTGAATAATACTGTAATCATAATGGGAGACTTTAATAGCCAAATCGGAAAAAGGAAAACAAATGAAGACAAAATAATTGGACCTTATACTACTGGGAAAAGGAATGATAACGGACAAAAACTAGTAAACTTCGTTTTGGAAAATAACTTCTACATTATGAACACCTACTTTAGAAGGAAGAAGAAAAGAAAGTGGACATGGATATCGCCTGACGGAAAGACAAGGAACGAAATCGATTATATTATTACAAACAAACCAAAATTAGTCGCAAATGTAGATGTTGTCAATCAACTAAACTATAATACCGATCATAGAATGCTCAGAGGCCAATTATACACATTAGAACCAAAAAAGTCAAGAAAAAACATTCATAAAAGGAAAAAGCATTAACATTACCAATATCTGAAAATATTTTAGATTCTTTGGAAACCAATTTAACAAAATTACAAAACATACAAGATATTCAAGGAAAATACGATAACAAACAACATACAACAACAACACACAATATACATACGATACATTACAAACTACATGGCGTTTTGGGACTGTCCAATGAATTTGAAACATAAAAGATCGACATTACATACGCAATCGACTTTAATACGCCTGCATAGAGTCCATATTACTGTGAGTTTACTATAACCTAAATTCAAACTAATTTTGTTGAAAATCTCGTATTTCCTACTATAACATTGACTAAAGTTAGTATGTGTAATTTTTAAGATAACATAATCAAATAAAGGCATTTTTATCAAGACACAAAAATGTTAAAGTCAGTACATTTCTCCATACTAAATGGGCATTCTCCTTTAGGTTTTTTCTTTCTTTCTTTCTTTTTTTTTAAATATTGAATTGTTATCGGTCCTCGATAAGTCTACGAAGTTTGAAAGATATTTTTTTGAAATGAAAGTGAGGTTTTTTCTTTCTTTTTTTCTTTAAATATTGAATTGTCATCGGTCCTCGATAAGTCTACGAAGTTTGAAAGAAATTTCTTGAAGTGAAAGTTAGGTTTTTTCTTTCTTTCTTTCTTTTTTCTTTAAATATTTAATGGTCATCGGTACTTGATAAGTCTACGAAGTTTGAAAGAAATCTGACTATTTAAAGCTAATTAAAGCGTGTAATTAGGTTTTTCTTTCTTTCTTTTCTTTAAATATTGAATTGTCATCGGTCCTCGATAAGTCTATGAAGTTTGAAAGAAATCTGACCGTTTGAAGTGGGTCAAAATCAAGTCCAAAGAGAAGTTACAAACAAACAAACATACAGGTGAAGCTAATATAAAAAAAAAACATAAAGCGTTTAATTACCAATTTAATGGTCTGAACTCTGAATAACAGGCCGAAATTATTGCATAACCTCAGGAGTACGTTGTATAAACTCTTGTTTTATTGCAGGAGTCAACCAAAGGCTGATATGATGTTGATAAAATTATTTCGGTGGTTCGCAGATTGGCTTCAACCCATTAATGGCCCACTACTGGGCACGGGTCTCTCCTCTTGAGTAGGTCTAGAGCATACTCCACCACGCTGCTCCAGTGCGGATTGGTGGAGGGGTTAGTGGCTAACCCCAGTGTCGGAAGTTTTCAAACCGCCCGAGGGCCTCCGACATGGCTTAACGACTGTTATCTTATGGTTACAACCGGGACCGACGGCTTTACGTGCCCTCCGAAGCACAGAAACGCTCAAGAATTTTTTTCCACTAGCAGTCACCCATCCAACTACCGACCACGCCCGCTGTTGCTTAACTTTGTCGATCGCTTAGGATCGACGCAAGCTAGGCTATGAGCGATTAATAAGAGTAAAAAAAATATAAAAAAATATATATTTTAATAATAGTTATTGATTCAATATAAATTGAATCACAACAGCTTGTTAGGGTATTATTAATTAAATAAGTAGCAAAATAAGTAGGTATCCTTAAAAATTAAATTGCCTATGACTGTATTCGTCATGATCACTGAATTCGAATAAAATAACGAGTAAAGTTACAAAAACGGCAAAAGTAAATATACACTTCCAATATCATTTTAATGTAGCCATGACAATGTCTATTACATGTATACATTTCGAAGTGTGAATTTTTTTATGATTTTGGTTTGATTACATTATTGTGGAATAAACGTGTATACCTTATTTTGACATCGTTTAATGGTTAGTTAATTTTGAACGAATTGTCGTTCACTTCTTTATGGATTGTTACAAGTTTAGATATTTTTGAAAACGTGACAATGTATATATATTATTGCACGTGACTGTACCTACTTATACTATACATATACAAAATCATTTAACCCAGCTTCTGACGTCATAACTCCTACCTACTGCATAATATAACCTACTATTTAAATCGTTTATTTCCTTCATGCATAAAATAATCTAACATTTTAACAAAAAATTAACCGACTTCAAATGAAGTACAGTCACGTGCAATAATATGTATACATTGTCACGTTTTCAAAAATATCTAAACTTGTAACAATCCATAAAGAAGTGAACGACAATTCTTTCAAAATTAAGTAACCATTAAACGATGTCAAAATAAGGTATACACGTTTATTCCACATTAATGTAATCAAACCAAAATCATAAATAAATTCACACTTCGAATATCATTTTTAACTATCCATGACAATTTCTATAACATGTATACAAAATGTATACATGTAATAGACATTGAAACTTACGTGAAACTTACTAGAAACGTGCTAGAAACTATTTAGGCCAGTGCCGATACCTCTGAAAACGATAAAAAAATGAAAAAAAAAATAGTAGGATAAAACCCATTGCAAAAGGAAGAAAATACAACAAAAATGAAAGGAAAATAATTAACGGGCGATCTGAGGTAAACCATTTTTTACCCTTAAACCCTCCCCCTCCCCCCACTTCCCGACCTCGGATCACCCGTAAATTACTTTTCCTTTCATTTTTGTTATATTCTCTACCTTTTGCAATGGGTTTCATCCTATTATATTTTTTTTTGTTTTCAAAAATTATTTGCACTGGTCTAATTCGTTTAAATGGGCCATAAAACAAACAAACATCGTAAAATTTTTTGAACCAGTATTATTACCTATTTGGTCTTACTATTGTCAGTGGTTGCCCAGACAGTAGAATCGATGAGAAATAATTCTTAACGTCAAGAAAAGTTTACACAATTGTCAAAGTTTCATATTAATCATAATGCGACGTTGCCAGCTTGAATAAAGAGATTTGTATGAAAATGAAAAACAAAAAAAAATACAAATTTCAGCATTGAACCTATTATGAAAAATAAATAATAGTAAAAAATAACTAAAAACACGCTTTTATAGAAATTCCAACTAAAAAGAATAGAAAATAAAGGACCCCGCACTAATTGCATGGAAATTGTGTTTCAGCGGATTGGTCTGAATTTTTGGTACGTTGTAGTTCTAACCATGCCAATTAAGAGTCCCTATGGGAACAAACCGTATTCCGTAGGCGTTTTTCCGCTACCAGGAGAAAGAAAAACCCCCCAAAGCTTTAATAACACTAAAAATCTTAAACAACAAGATCTAGATTTTGAGTATGACGAAAAATGCTGATGTTCATATGAAAAACAAGGCACTAAGGACTTTCAGGATTTCTGAATAAATATATGCAGTTAAGGGATCGTGCCCATTAGGGATTCACATTGCATTAGTAAGGGCTACAACATACTTAAGAATTCGGAACGATTCCACTGATATCACATGAATGAACTTGGTAGGGGGAGGTTGCCCCTTGCAAAAAAAACGCTCAGAAAGTTATTGAAAAAATGTAGGTTTTAAATGAATATGGTGGCGGAAATACGCCTACGGAATATGGTTCGATCCTATAGGGACTCTTGATTGGCACGGTTAGAACTACAACATACAAAAATTCAGAATTATTCCGCTAAAATCAAATATGACTATGGGGAGGGGAGGTTAGCGCCCCAGGAAGGAGAACACACGCAATATGGGGGGTCGTGCCTATTGGGACTCTTGTTTGCCATGATTAGGACTACAACATACTAAAAATTTAGAATGATTCCGCAGAAATCGAATAAATAAATAGACTTTGGGGGGAAAGTACCCCCTGGAGGACAAAATACACATTTGGGGGGGTTGTGCCCATTGGGACTCTTGTTTGGCATGATTAGGAATACAACATACTAAACATTCAGAATGATTCCGCAGAAATCGAATAAATAAATAGACTTTGGGGGGAAAGTACCCCCTGGAGGACAAAATACACATTTGGGGGGGTTGTGCCCATTGGGACTCTTGTTTGGCATGATTAGGAATACAACATACTAAAAATTCAGAATGATTCCGCTGAAATCGAATAAATAGACTTTGGGGGGAAAGTGCCCCCTGGAGGAAAAAATACGCATTTGGGGGGGTCATGCCAATTGGGACATTTGATCAGTACGGTTATGGCTACAACATACCAAAAATTCAGAATTAAGAATAAGAATTAATTAAGAAGAATTAAGAAGGGTCCTTTGAATTAAGAATCGTGTAATTGTAATAAAAGCGTGGGGTGAATGAGTAGAAGGATTATCATTTTGATAATATCTTAAAAAGCACCCCATGCTTTTATTACAATTACACGATTCTTAATTAAAATTTATTTTCTATTTTTTTTAGTTGGATTTTCTATAAAGTTGTGTTTTTTTAAACAATTATTTATTTTTTAATTTTTTAGTTTGATTTTTTGAAATGAAAGGAAAATTATTGTCTCACAATGATTATACAAAATAAACCGACGAAAGATAAAGTAGGATCAAAAGCCAGAAATTTAATCGAAAAAAGAAGGACTTCGTTTAAGGATAGAAAGACCAACAAACAGGAGATAGTAAGACTAAGCAAAGAAATAAACTTACAAATACGCAAACATAGACAGAAGACAAGAACAGAAACAATCAACTTCTATATAGAAAAAACAGGTGGCGCTAATAAAGCTTGGCAATAACTGAGAGACAGCTCAGATTGGATAGAAAACATTACAAACCGAAGAACTAAAAGAAACAACACAAATAGGATCGAAATACTAAATATCGCAACAGATTATTACCGTGAACTATACAACGATAATGAAATATTGTCTGAACCATGGCAACCCACTATCCATGAGGACAAAACGAAGGAAGATATTCCAAATATAATGCGAGAAGAAGTCAGCAAAGCAATCAAATCACAAAAGAGAGGAAAAGCACCAGGTGAAGACGCCATATCTAACGAACTTTAAATAGGGACATCTTCCGAAACACTAAACATCATCACAGATTTATTCAACCAAATTTTATATACAGAATACATTCCTCATCAGTGGACTTCATCAAACATAATACTTATCCACAAAAAAGGAAAGAAAAATGATATAGCAAATTATAGACCTATTAGCCTGATGTCCAACTTATATAAAATATTTTCTAAGATCCTACTGGACCGAATAACAAATATTTTAGACGAAAATCAACCAAAGGAGCAAGCAGGTTTTCGAAGCGACTTTTCAACTCTCGACCATATCCACAGCATAAAACAGATTATCCAAAAATGCAATGAATATGGTATCAACTACTACCTAGCATTCATAGACTACAATAAAGCGTTTGATTCACTTAATCACAAAAAAATATGGGAAGCCTTAGAAACACAAGGAGTAAACATAAAATATATACACCTCTTTAGCAATATCTACAGGAACATGAAAGCTAAAGTGCGAATAGAAAGAGTAGGTGAATATTTCTCTATAAAAAGAGGAGTTCGACAAGGAGACCCCATGTCACCCAAACTTTTCTCGGCAGTCCTTGAGTACGTATTCAGACGTCTCGAATGGAACAATTACGGACTAAATATTAACGGAGCACTACTAAATCACTTGAGATTTGCAGATGATTTGATACTTATTTCAGGCGACGCGAGAAGTCTTCAAGAAATGCTCGAAAAACTCATATTCGAAAGTGGAAATGTTGGACTGTCAATGAACACCTTAAAAACGAAATTAATGACAAACGCAGAAAAAAATCATATTGCAGTTAATGGTATACAAATAGAATACGTAGAAAAATACACGTACCTTGGTCAAATAATATCTCCAAAGGATCTAACAACTAAAGAGATCAACAATAGAATCAATCTGTCTTGGAAAAGATACTGGTCCCTAAAAGAATTTATGAAAAATCCTGATATACCACTTAAATCTAAGAAAACAATATTTAACTCGTGTATCCTGCCCGTAATGACATATGGCTGTCAGACATGGAGCTTGACGGAAAGCAATCTACGTCAACTAAAGACCTGTCAACATAGTATGGAAAGGAGTATGCTTAATGTTAAACTAAGAAACAAAATGAAACTTAATACAATTCGGAAGCAAACTGGAGTTACAGATGTAATATATTGTATTAAAAAAAATAGTGATTATACTACATTACAAACTGTGATTATAATACATTACAAACTACATGGCGTTTTGGGACTGTCCAATGAATTTGAAACATAAAAGATCGACATTACATACGCAATCGACTTTAATACGCCTGCATAGAGTCCATATTACTGTGAGTTTACTGTAACCTAAATTCAAACAAATTTTGTTAAAAATCTCGTATTTCCTACTATAACATTGACTAAAGTTAGTATGTGTAATTTTTTAAGATAACATAATCAAATAAAGGCATTTTTATCAAGACACAAAAATGTTAAAGTCAGTAGATTTCTCCATACTAAATGGGCATTCTCCTTTAGGTTTTTTCTTTCTTTCTTTCTTTTTTTCTTTAAATATTGATTGTCATCGGTCCTCAATAAGTCTACGAAGTTTGAAAGATTTTTTTTAAATGAAAGTGAGGTTTTTTTCTTTCTTTCTTTCTTTTTTTTCTTTAAATATTGAATTGTCATCGGTCCTCGATAAGTCTACGAAGTTTGAAAGAAATCTGACCGTTTGAAGTGGGTCAAAATCAAGTCCAAAGAGAAGTTACAAACAAACAAACATACAGGTGAAGCTAATATAAAAAAAAGATTGTGTGGTTTTATGAAACCACGGTATAAGTGAAAATTTTTTTCGTATTGTAGACATTTAACTAAAAATTTTTGGATAAATATTCGATTTAGGGTATTAAAATGGCATCATCCTCGTTGATCAGTTTTCCGGACTGATTAACTGTGTCGTTGTTTATCAAAAGCAAGAAATAGCAACATAAGTATATACCTGGGCATCATCAGACCTTCAGAATGTATCATGTAGTAGCACCCGTACTCAATCAGATAAATGTTGAAAGCTAGGTCATCCTAAGTACTTCCGTTACTGAGAACCGATAAGTATATACCTGGTCATCATCAGACCTTCAGAATGTATCATGTAGTAGCACCCGTACTCAATCAGATAAATGTTGAAAGCTAGGTCATCCTAAGTACTTCCGTTACTGAGTACCGATAAGTATATACCTGGTCATCATCAGACCTTCAGAATGTATCATGTAGTAGCACCCGTACTCAATCAGATAAATGTTGAAAGCTAGGTCATCCTAAGTACTTCCGTTACTGTGAACCGATAAGTATATACCTGATCATCATCAGACCTTCAGAATGTATCATGTAGTAGCACCCGTACTCAATCATATAAATGTTGAAAGCTAGGTCATCCTAAGTACTTTCGTTACTGAGAACCGATAAGTTAAGAACCGACCGTCACGCGACATGCAACACACATACCAAAAAGTTTGAGACGATGTAATAAAAGTTTCACTTTAAAAAATATAAAGCGTTTAATTACCAATTTAATAATCTGAATAACAGGCCGAAATTATTGCATAACCTCAGGAGTACGTTGTATAAGCTCTTGTTTTATTGCAGGAGTCAACCAAAGGCTGAGATGATGTTGATAAAATTATTTCGGTGGTTCGCAGATTGGCTTCAACCCATTAATGGCCCACTACTGGGCACGGGTCTCTCCTCTTGATTGAGCGGATTGGTGGAGGGGTTAGTGGCCAACCCCAGTGTCGGAAGTTTTCAAACCACCCGAGGGCCTCCGACATGGCTTAACGACTGTTATCTTATGGTTACAACCGGGACCGACGGCTTTACGTGCCCTCCGAAGCACAGAAACGCTCAAGAATTTTTTTCCACTAGCAGTCACCCATCCAACTACCGACCACGCCCGCTGTTGCTTAACTTTGTCGATCGCTTAGGATCGACGCAAGCTAGGCTATGAGCGATTAAGAAGAGTAAAAAAAATATTTTCAAAAAAAATATATTTTAATAATAGTTATTGATTCAATATAAATTGAATCACAACAGCTTGTTAGGGTATTATTAATTAAATAAGTAGCAAAATAAGTAGGTGTCCTTAAAAATTAAATTGCCTATGACTGTATTCGTCATGATCACTGAATTCGAATAAAATAACGAGTAAAGTTACAAAAACGGCAAAAGTAAATATACACTTCCAATATCATTTTAATGTAGCCATGACAATGTCTATTACATGTATACATTTTGTATACATGTTATAGAAATTGTCATGGATAGTTAAAAATGATATTCGAAGTGTGAATTTATTTATGATTTTGGTTTGATTACATTAATGTGGAATAAACGTGTATACCTTATTTTGACATCGTTTAATGGTTACTTAATTTTGAACGAATTGTCGTTCACTTCTTTATGGATTGTTACAAGTTTAGATATTTTTGAAAACGTGACAATGTATATATATTATTGCACGTGACTGTACATTGTACTTTTGACATGGATGCCATTGTCAAATCTCGCTCAAATTTATGTGGGACTACACGACAAGCACCAGCTTTCGATTAAAAAAAGAATCATCGAAATCGGTTGGCGCGATATTGAAGTATTCGTCCATTTATCGCGCACATACTTAATGCAAATTTAAGACTTATATGATTTTGACATGGATGCCACTGTCAGATCTCGTTCAAATTTATGTGGGACCACACGACAAGCACCAGCTTTCGATTAAAAAAAGAATCATCCAAATCGGTTCACCCAGTCCAAAGTTCTGAGGTAACAAACATAAAAAAATACAGTTGAATTGAGAACCTCCTCCTTTTTTTGAAGTCGGTTAACAAACTTAAGAACTTTAATAAGTCCTAGACTCTCATAGATTAAAAATCTTAATATTACAGTAATTTTGCTCACCGGTGATGAAAATTATTGTAATTTTCGATAAAATCTGCAATTTTTCGCAGTCATTGCTTTCAGGACGTCTATGTCTATTCGATATGTTTTAAATCGATTACAAATGACAGACGATTCGCAATCAGCGATCACAAACGTACAACGGATTTTACGAAAGACAAAAACTATCGAAATCTATTATGAAATTACGTATCAGTTATCGTTGTCATAAAGGCGACTCTCTAAATCCTGATTCGACCTTCGATAGTAGTCCAGTCCACAGACAGACTTTGACAATGGCCATTGTCAACTAAATTGGCGCCAATCTAACTGTGCCTTGGCCTACATGCATTGCTAAACTAATCAGTACCCCGCGCATCCTAATTTACACCACCTTGTCAAAATTTTTATACTATACAATTGACTATACATATATCAATACACCATTGAAGTATAATGTCATAGAACAGACATCTCGAACAAAATGTGTGTCCCGCCCGGGAGGTTCGATTTTCAAAATCGAGCCCCCGTTCTCCTTTCAAAATCTAACGAATCCATTGAAGATTGAAGCCACGTGGCGCCAATGCATTGGGACATAAATTGTGTTCGCGGTGTCAGTTCTATACACTAGTAATAATACTTCAATGCAATACACAAACATAAAAACCTTTGAAAAGTTAAAGTCATATAAATCATAAATGTGAGGTTAACTAGATCTTAATCTACATTATTGTTATAATAAATGCAAGTAAAGACGTCGAGAGATCAAAGTTTAAGATGAAAACAAAAGACCGTAGTTTGAACTGAACTATGTGTTTGGGTTGCATGTTAGATTAAAGGTTTTTTCTTTACACCTAAATGAATATAAAATTACTCTTTAATATTTATACAAGACCTTCAAAAGTAACTTAAAGGTTATCGGAACAAAATTTTCCGACATCTCATCCTTACAAGCTCAGGTGCAACAAATCTAGGTGTTTTTTTAAAAACGAAACCACTTTTAAAATAACAAAATCACTACGAAATATCTCGGACTTCTTGTTAGATATTTGTGAAACTAGGTACCTACTTAGTTAAAAGATTTTTTTCATAAATTGCTCAGTATACTGAAATATGGTAAAGGCTCTTGAAAAATCAAGTTGAAAGGTCACAAAATGCATGGACTACATGAATAGACTCACAGTGAATACATCTCCACTTTAGCACAAACTTCAACAAGTCTTTGTCGTACCTATAGCTTCTTCGTATAACTTCTTTTGTAAAATCAAGAGCTATCATCTTATAGTAAGACGTGTAATAAAAAGTTATGCTTTTAAAAGTTGAACTAGACCTTAGCGTATTGTTGGCTTATAACACGATAGCCGGAATCTTTTGACCTAAAGCGCGTCACACATGGCGAAGATACTATAACATTTCATCTTAACATAAAATATCGCTCACTATACATTTTGTATGAACCATCACACACGGCTAAGATACGATAATATTTTCATATTACGCATGTTAAGATATCGAGCGATATGGACATTTTATGTTAAGATGCTTAATATATCGTAACATGCCATGTTAAGATCCAAAATATATCGTAAGCTCCTTACACAGAGTGTGCACAATATTCGATGCAAAATGGAATGAAATATATCAATTTTACTTCTTCTTAGCCGTGTTGGTGTTGGCGGCTTAGAATACTGACCCCAATCCCGCGCCGGATGGGTGTCGTAAGAGGCGACTTAATCCGGCCAGCTGGTGGTAGGGCCCTCGGAGGGATTATATTGGTAGTATTGATTTTAATTGTTTATTAATACCATTATTACTATTATAATTTCTCCAGGGGTTCGCCTGGATAGCTACCACCAGCATGAGTCAGCCGCCAAACGACTCGTCGTGTTCCGGCTGGGGGCTTGAGAGCCAGTTCTTTCTTTCTTTTTCTTCTTTCTTTCCTGGCCGGCAACGCATCAGTGATGCCTTTGGTGTTGCTGATGGCGCTGATGCCCATGGGCGACGATAGCCACTTACCATCAGGTGGATCGTCAGCTCGTTTGCCGGATATTTCCATAAAAAAAACCTATTCTCTCTGTATTTGTTGTTGGAACGAAGTTCCTTATCGCGCGTTGTGAAAGGGGGCCAGACGGAAAATTTCGACACTTTTTGATTTTGCGAATGACGACACTTTTTTTGAAGTGATTCAGTTAGTTTTACAGAGATGGCGCTGTACAAACTGCGTAACTATATAAGGTAAATGAAACTAAGTATCCATAGCGAATTAAAAAAATGTAATAGTTTCCTTGAACTTAGGGGAGAGTGTGTATGAAATAGCCAGTTTTAAAAAGTGTACAAAAAAAGCAACTTGGGCTTTTTGTTTTTAAAGAAAACTACTTTTATTTAGTAATCACATCAATAATGAATGTTATCAAATTTAAATAAAAGCGATAACAATGCTAATAACCTGAAATATATCTACTTCAAAAAAAATGGGAAATCGGCTCTTTCATAACAGTATGTCAATGAAAGAGCCACGGGGTGTTATGAAAGAGCCGATACCCATTTTATACAAACAAAACAGTTTTTTCAACAAATGAATTCGATTAATAAACTCCAAAAAATTAAACTGAAATTAATCTATGAAAATCACAATTCTTGAATAGTCTCAATAATAAGTTACTTAATCTTAATCAGTAATATTGGATAATATTGTCTTATAATATAAATCAGTAATAATATCCTTTTTTTAGCCGTATTGGGGCGGCTTAGAGTACTAACCCCAATCTCACGCCAGATGGGTGTCGTAAGAGGCGACTAAATCCGGCCCGCTGGTGGTAGGACCCCTAGAGGGATTATATTGGTAATATTGATTTTAATTGTTAATTAATACCATTATTACTATTATTATTTCTTCATGGGGTTCGCCTGGATAGCTACCATCCTTGAGCATGAGTCAGCCGCCAAACAACTCGTCATGTTCCGGTTGGGGGCTTGAGAACCAGTTCTTACTTTCTTTTTCTTCTCTCTTTTTTAGCCGGCAACGCATCAGTGATGCCTTCGGTGTTGCTGATGTCCATGGGCGACGATAGCCACTTACCATCAGGTGGATCGTCAGCTCGTTTACCGGCTATAAAAAAAAATCCTCACAAAAAAATCAGTCTCAAATGTCATTAAACTTTGATACTTATAAAGAAAAAATTAAAAACACTGTATCCAGAAGAAATTAGTCACTCCTTTGTGGCCACAAGACTCATGTGCCACCCTCCATATATCTTGCATTGGTTTGGTACCATTTTTCTTTGCTGTTTTTTGGTTGTAGGTATTGATGAAGACATGTTTTTCTACTCTGTAATATAAAATAATATTCAACAGGTATAAAAAAACAAGAATGTTGAACTAAAACTTATTGGTGTATTGAAAGAGCCACCATTTGTGTCATGAAAGAGCCAGCTCTTTCAAAGCATTGATCGCTGGCTCTTTCATAACTTTGCGTGATTAAAAATATAATCTTACATTAAAGTTTTATCACCAAAATATAAATCCAATATTTTTACTGAATAAGAAAACTATGTATATGCATAACAACACAGCATATTCATTTTATCATTTTATGTAACACTCTTATTCTTAAAAATATTTAAGTAAATGCAAATAAACTTACTTTTCGGCATCCATATCTTTGCTGCAATCCTACGACGCCATTTGTTTTTATAGAACTGTCAAATT
The DNA here is from genome assembly GCA_963932265.1 of Thymelicus lineola. NCBI lineage: Eukaryota > Metazoa > Arthropoda > Insecta > Lepidoptera > Hesperiidae > Thymelicus > Thymelicus lineola. The sequence goes on along the minus strand of OZ010694.1, from coordinate 5,134,789 downwards.
TCTGTGGGTGAAAGCTATCCAGTATTGCTTTATAAAAAGTAAAATGAATCTATCGTAAAATATCGGTAAGTTAGTTAAAATGACATCGGCTCTTTCAAAACCTGGCTCTTTCATACACACTCTCCCCTACGTATGTTACAAGTATAAGTTGATAGCGTGATTCAGAATTAATTTACTAACGCCATCTATCCGCAACTAACCAAACTAAATATCTTAAGTCTGAACAGGCGCTGTACAACAATACAATACTTAAATCGAAAGGAACTTCGTTCCATCCAGGTGTCCCTTGACACCTCTCATGTTTTTGTTTTTATTATTAGTACGCAAAATATTGGAAACTATTGGAAACTATAAACTTTCCTTTGACTTTTTAAAATATTTTTGAAACATTTTCGATGAAAGGTCTTCGTAAAGATTAAACTCACCGCGGTCTTTATTAACTTTATATGATTAATTTCTACCCAAATTGTTCGGAAATGACAACGTGCGGCAGAAATTTTTAAGTCATATTCGAAGTCAGAATCATCATCCGATGAGCTATCCAATAAATCTAATAGTAAGGCCGTATTATTAATATTAGACTATCCTGTATATAGATTGCGGGGAAATAACCCCAGTGTGACCCAGAGCTATTCGAGCGGATATAAATATTATCGTATCTTAGCCGTGTGCGATACCTTAAGATACTATAATATTTTATAGCAAGGCATCTTAACATAAAATATTATCGTATCTTCGCCGTATGTGACGCGCTTAAAGGCGTGGAAATAGTTAACCATTGAAGTACAATGTCATAGAACAGACATCTCGAACAAAATGTGTCCCGCCCGGGAGGTTCGATTTTCAAAATTGATCCCCCGTTCTGCTTTCAAAATCAAACGAATCCATTGAAGATTGAAGCCACGTGGCGTCAATGCATTGGGACATACATGGTGTTCGCGGTGTCGGTTCTATAAGCTAGTAATAATACTTCAATGCTATTAACTCATCTTGATATATTCCACCTTGATATTTCCTCTTCACGGACAGTTACATTTGCTCTAAATCAATACATTCTGGAACTGTCTGCATATTAAAACAGACGGCCCATAAATATCAAATTGATGGTAATCTAGACCTATTTTAGAATGATTAGGTGGTTAACATTTAATTTTTCTATGTTCCGTAAAAATCAGTCTAACCTTTGCGAAAATTTTATTGATGAGACGTATACTTAAATCAATCGAAATATTAATGAAATGTCACAAATGTCACATAATATATCTTTGATGAATATAGTTATACTTAGGGGTTAGTCGAGTGATAGTTGATCGACTTTTATAAATTCGAGGCAAACTGGTACATTTAGATGCATTCCTATATGATACAATTTAAATCTTAATTAAGTATACTTTATTAATTGTATCGCAAATTAAAGATGAGTCTGAATATTCAGAATGCTACAAGGTGATACAGATATTATTATAAACCAAATTAATGCTGTGAAAATATTCGCACGGTTGTCAATAACTTCGTATAAATAAAATATAAAATTCAATGTTATCAGTTATCACTATAGAACAGCTATACTCAACACTGCAAAGTGTGTGAAACATCAGATTTTTTTTTCTAATATATCTACGCGATGAATCCATTCTGTTGTTTAATTGGTAACGATCCAGAAAACCTAAGGAATTATAATCAATTCTTTTCTGCGGCCCGCTACACCATGACTAATACGTGTTTGTGGCTATGAGAAAAAGGTTGATTACTACTGCTATAGAACGATCCCTTCTGGACATTAATTAGATTACATAGATCTTCAAAGAGTAATCACTAGAATAACTCGAGCCGATGAGACAGCAAATATATCAGATTTGCTAAAGAAGATCGTACTGTAAGCTGTGGCTTGAAAACCTAACAATTGTAAACAAAAACACAGTTGTTACCAAATTGCGAAAATTGTATATGAGGGCGAAGAATCACCGGAAAATACTTTTTCCGGTTTTCGTAAAAAACCTGTCTTCCTATCATACATAGAAATCACGTTAGATACGTTATTTTCGTACGTCTTCTTTTCCACTTATTTAGGTATGTTATAAATATAATAAAATATTGATTTCCCTTAGGTACACGAAATGTTAATGCCTGAACGCATATATTAGTACAGTACAGAAATCCTCCTCTAATTATTACAGTCTAATACAGGTATGACTATAACATTGAATAAATATGCTTCATCTTCCATCCATCCATCCATCAGCCTTTGGAAGTCTACTGCTGGACATAGGCCTTTCCCTTCCTAACAAGCGCCACTCTGACTGGTCCTGAGCCTTCTGAATCTGTCTTCTTCAGGTCGTCAGTCAGGTGGACTGACTGGTCGGGAGGCGTCCTGTGCTCCTTTTTCCGAGGCGTGGCCTTCTTTCGAGGACATTTCTTCCCCAATGGTTATCGGTCATTCGAACTATATGGCCAGCCAGCGCGCTATGTCGGTCAGCTTAGTTCATCTACGGATTTCCTCATTTCTAATTCTATCGCGTAGAGAGATACCGAACATAGCTCGTTCCATAGCCTGCCGGTTGACTTTGACCTTATGCATTAGGCCAATAGTGAAGCTCCACGTCTCGGATCCGTATAACATCACTGGCAACACACACTGCTCGAATACCTTCGACTTCAGGCACTGAGGTAGTGTTTTGGACGACAAGATATGACGCAGTTTCCCGAACGCAGCCCATCCGAGTTGGATTCTACGAATGACTTCTTTCTCAAAGTTGGACTTACCGATTTGGATCACTTGTCCCAGGTAAGTGTATTCGTCTACAACTTCGAGAGCACCGCCGTCAACAACAACCGGTACGGGTTGGACATGCGACATGATTTTCGTCTTGTCCATGTTCATCTTAAGACCCACTCGTTGTAAGGTGCTGTTCAAGTCCCCGAGCATTGTACCAAGTTATTCCAGGGAACCCCTCAGAATGATTATATCATCGGCAAAAGATGCTTAGTTTTAGATAATTCTTGATTTTATACTCATAATAATATTTACTTTTTGCAGATGTTGGTACGTATATTTCGCACATAATTATCTTGCGAGTTAAATCCGAATAATTAGAATATTTTCACCTTTAAATGTTTGTTATATAGTTTGATTGGTGATACCTTGTATTTCTACTTTGGGATATTCAGTCATTAAACATTTTAGTTGAAGTTCCAAAAACACAAGATGTGATTCTTGAAAGCCACAGATCAAAATCATTGCAGATTTCGGTAAAATTACATTATTACAGGTACTGGTACCTACTACGAGTACTAATATTACCTACTTAGTAAGTTCGAATATATTACGGTAGGTTACAATGTTATTTCCCATGAATTTGTTTCATGATAAATTGGTACATTATTTTGCAGTTAAAAACTATATAATATAGTATATAAGAAAAGTTAAAAAATTGCAACATCATGTTGTAAATATTCTCATCACCTTCAGACGTGTGCTTAATGGTTCTGTAATATTTTCATAAAAAGATTCACTTAAATCTAAACATTTACTCCATTGGTTCATACTGTATTATTAATGCTGTACAAGGACAGGGCTAACGTACGCTCAATACGTGGAAATTGTATGCAATTGAACCAACACTTTGAACGCATCATTCAACGAGATAACGAGGGCACTGATTGATCTCACGTATATAGGTTGAGAGAGAGAAGGTACTACTTTTTTGCTTATAAGCATAGCTATATAAATATGAACAATTATGTATGCAAAATTCTCCGACGGACGTATCCTTCCACGATCTCAAGATACGGTTTGAGATGCTGTATTATGTCAAATGATATGAAAAAGTAACATTTTGTAAAGTCCAAGTTCATGTTCTTGAGCCGAGATTGGTTTATTAATATTAGCCTAATATTACTGCATCCAATTATATCACATCGACTGATAACATGTCATTAATATAACCTGATTTATTTTATTTTGTGATGACATTTGCTATAATTTGGACCAGAATTTCTATATTAAGTATTAAAATGTGATTAATGATCAATTTATATGTTCATTAACATCAAAATTCGACAGGTGCATATTTATACATAAATTTTATTATAATTAATATTATGTAGCGACACTTTTGCACTGATATCATAAAAATTTGTTTGCCGTGAATAAGGTCATTTGATAAAGTTAAAAGAAATCAGATACAGGTCTTTACCTATTAAATTGGAGATTTTATAACCAGCAATTCAGATTTAATTATCTGCGGATTGGGCGCGCAATTCGAAATTTAAATAAATGTTATTCGATATCCGTGTTATTTTAATTTTAAATTCAGTAATTTGTTTTTAGATAGTGTTTTGTTTTTATGAAATTGTGGTACTTAGTTTATGGCGCCCGAACCATGGATAAATTGAAAATTCGTACTTATAATTTTGTTGCGCAAGTAACACGAAACATTAACAAACGAACATAACTTTCGCTGCTAGCAGAATTAGGGTTGAAATAACCTATATATTCCAGTTGGATAGATGCTCTCATTTATAGTTGCGGATATCCTGCGCCCTGCCGTTATCTCACGCCGTGTAGTGTGTACGATCCTGGCTCTCTTCCAACTCAGCTTGCTTTCTTATATACGTCATCGTTCTCTGAAGTTTGTTAAGGCTATACACGTACACGTACATACGAATAGTATGAGATTGATAAATCCTAATCTGTATATATTACATATTATCTATACTTCCATACTAATTATATAAAGAGGAAAGATTTGATTGTTTGTTTGCATTGAATAGGCTCCGAAGCTACCGAACCGATTTGAAAAATTCTTTCACTGTTCGGAAGCTACACTATCCCCGGGTGACATAGGCTATATTATATATTTTTTTACTATTTTTCCCGAAGTGAAGCGATGGCGATTTCGTAGTATAATTTATAAGGCAAAAGTGACTGACTGATGTATCAACGCACAGGCCAAACCCTTAGAAACTAGGCTAGAAACTTAAAATTTCGCACACGTATTCCTCTTATGACATAGGCATCCACTAAGGAAGGATTTTTCAAAATTCAACCCCCAAGGGGGTGAAATAGGGGATAAAAGTTTATATGTTGCAAAACAACCTCTTCCGGGTCAGTTATATTATAAAATGTCAAAGTTGTGTAAATATTTTTTTACTCTGTCACGTAAATACTACTGAATGGATGTTCATGAAATTTAGCACATGGGACCCTCAGTGGAAAAAAGGCATAAGTTGAAAATTGAAATTTTACAGGAGAGCAAAAAAAGCTGTTAAAATATCAGTAAGTAGTCAAAAGAATTTACATTACGATTTCTTGCACAAAACCGTCAAGATTAATGATAAAAATTTGAAAAAAAAATGAGTATATGCAGCTTTTATCCCTCTTTCCAATCATATTAATAACTAAAATTCAACGTAAGACGACTTATGCTTTTTTCCACTGAGGGTGCGACATGTAGATCATGACCTAGATTAGGAAACAGTATATTTAATATCCCGGAAAACGCGGACAAAGCCTTGGGAAAAGCGCTAGTTTAAAATGTTTATCATCTTAGAATTTCCAATGATCGGTTCTTGAAATAAGTTCATAGTCATAATTATGACATGTTGTATTTCTTGTACTTGGCGGAAAGGTAATCTGGTGGGTACCCCTTAAAAAGCGGGTGGATTTATAATAGATCGGCAAGGCAATGTTGGACCTTTGATGTCCAAGAGCGATGATGACAATTCATCATCAGGTGGTTCTACCTTATTTCAAACATAGGTAGAGGTAAGAGGTAACTTACATTTTCATGACTTTGTAATAATATTATTATAAAATCCTACACACAACATACAACCTGTAATTTTTGTATTATTGATATTTAATCCTTAATTTGTATAGTAGATGATTTTTAGTCAGACTTTTTTCTAAGATATAATAACTATCAACTTTCAAAAATAATAAATACAAATTTAATGCAAATATCTTTATTTATCGTAAGACAAAGATCAATTGGTAATAAAAATAAAAAGATACAATAATCGATATTATATCACTAATGGTATACATTAACGATTTACCACATTATGTAAAGAACCAAGCGGATATTGTACTATTTGCTGATGATACATCACTAATATTTAAGTGTGAAAGGAATAAAGTAAATTTCGACGACGTAAATAGTGCTCTTTCGCATGTATCGCGTTGGTTCACTATCAATAATTTACTATTAAATGCAAAAAAAAACGAAATGTATAGAGTTTGTGCTACCTAATGTTAAAAAAGTCAGCAAATCTCTTAAACTAAATAACGAAACATTGCATATGGAGGAATCGACGGTCTTTTTAGGGGTGACCTTAGATAGTAAACTTCAATGGGGCCCACATATAACAAATCTCGCGACAAAACTCGGTAGGGCTGCTTTTGCTGTCAGGAAAATAAGGCAGTATACAGACGTCGAAAGTGCTAGGATAGTCTATTTTGCTTATTTCCACAGTGTTATGTCTTATGCCATCTTGCTGTGGGGCAAAGCAGCCAATATAAAACAAATTTTCATACTCCAGAAACGGGCAGTTAGGGCTATTTATAAACTTAGGTCTCGGGAATCTTTGCGTGAAAAGTTCAAGGAAATAGGTATACTTACAGTAGCTTCCCAGTATATCTTTAACAATGTAGTTTTTATACGGAAGAATATAAACGCGTATAAACAAAATTTTGATATTAATAATCGCCATACGAAAAGAATGCATCAATTAGTTACGCCTTCGTTCCGCCTAAGTAAAGTGCAGCGATCTTTCATAGGGCTTGGTATACATTTTTATAATAAAATCCCAAAATTAATACGTGACTTGCCAATAGAAACTTTCAAGAAACGTGTAAAGACACAATTGTTAGGCAAGGGATATTATAGTGTAGACGAGTATTTAAATGACAAAGACGCATGGAAATGACCAGCTCTGCAACCAGTTCCGCTCAGAATAGTAAATACTTTTGTATTATTATCTTTTTTTGTAATATTTTTTTAAAAGATGTGCTGAGGAGTTTCTTTAGGCTTTTCTTCTCCTCCACGATAAAGCACCTTCCGAAAAGCCAAAAAATGACGTGCATAAGTGTATCAGTGATACCTATATGAATAAAATATTTTGACTTTGACTTTGACTTTGACTTTGACTAAATTGAAGCCTAATTGGAAACTTTACTACATCTTGGAAGTAGTGACGTCAGCGGAGTGAGAGTAATGTACCTATATAGGTACTAGGTATACAAAATATAATCGATAATGTACTCGTAGCTACCTTTATTAATCGAGTGACGTCAATCGCTTGATAAACTACGTCAGCAGGAGTTTAGAAATGTATCTATCAAAGTGCCTATATGTTGAGCAAAAACGTGATTGATCAGATTTCAATTCAGATATTCTTGTTCAATTGGATTTCTCGTAGGCGTAGCGAGCGTCAGGATGCCAAATAACATGCCAACTATGCCTAAAGAAATGTTTTGAAATAATTCATGTCTATTTAGTATTGTTTTGAGTACCTATGTATGCTCCTTATAGACTCTAAATTAGGTGAACCGATTTTGATGAATTTTCCAGGCGATATTCAGATTAGATCAGCGGAAAATCTTGATCATTGTTACCTGTGTCAAACTGGGTACCAACCCAGTGGACTAGATGTCCACTAAAATCCATTATAAAATCCATTATTGAATCTTTTTCCACTTTTTGTTTGCGCTCGAGCTCGTATTACTTAAGATCAATACTTACCAGCCATTTGCTATTGCTGACTAATTCAATATGAAAGCTAAAACCACTTCCTTATAAAACCTCAAGTCATTCATTTATGCATGCAAGCATGATGCTTTGTTTAATTAGGCAGTTAAGTTAGGCAGTAAGCAGCGGGTTCTTCACTTTTTCTCTCTCCAATATGTTTATGTAACGGATGGTTTAAGGCAAAGGCTTATTAAAACATCATTATAGGTGTAACATTTGTATATAATCATAAATTTTATAAATCGATTCTCCAAGGTGAGGTGCGAAAATTTTGACAAATTATAATAATAAAAATGTTAAAATCACAACTTTACATGAAACAATTAACATTTGACCCGTAGCATTCGATTGATACGATGCCAAATCGCCTAAAATTAATATAGCATTAGTTTACTAGGATGTATCTTATGCTGATTAAATTCACACCAAATGAGGTTAACACGGTGTTTTGTAATTTAGAATTCGTAGACAGCGAATACTACAGATAAATCGCAAACTAAGACGAATTTTATATCACGTATTTAATTTTATTCACATTAAATAATAGTAAGAAAGAAAGAAAGAAAGAAATTATTTATTCTGTTAAAGGTAGTAGGTATATGCATAAAAATATCTTGCCAAACATTATACAGATAGAAAGTCTTACGTATATAGGGTTGCCAGATCGACAAACTTAATAACCGGAAAAACCAGCTAGTTTGGCCGGACATTTGGGTAAAAAGGCCGGACACCCTAAATTATTAAGGATTTTATGTCTTAGTATTAATACAACAAAAAAATTTGACGTAAAACCAGGGTTTTTTGATAATTTCACAGTGTGAGGGGAGACCCCGAGCCCAGCAGTAGGACAATTATGGGTTGTTGCTTTGCTTTTTGCTTTTAGAAGTAAAACAGAGCTATAAATTTTTGTCTCTTCTTGCGCGCCTGTTTTTCCGTAAACATTTAAAAATAAAGCAATTCATTAAATTTTAAATATTAGGATTCGCATTGATAAATGGATAACGATAAAGACACCTTTATCATTATCTTTAATTTATCAGATAATCAGAGATAACTGGTCATGACACGGAGTGATGCAAAGTGCGTGAGTCTGCATTTCCAATGTTATTTCCTATAACTTTGTTTTGTTTAACTTGGAACCAATACAACTATGTCTTGGATACATACGTTTGCCATTTGCCATTAAGTGTTTAATCTACTTATATGATTCCGTTGAGTATGACATAATTGTTCATTTAATTATTATTTTCTATTTTTATTATTTTTTCTACTACGACAAAAAATTGTATACCTACTATGAAAGTTATAAAGTATAATAAAATATGTTTACATAATATATTGCCTACTACTATAATACATGATTCTAGTTATATTAACTTATATTGTATAACACCGCCAAGGTAGTATTAACCGTTTTAGTTCTATACTTATTCTGATGTATAACATAAATCAGAATGTATTTAATTTTTTTACTAATTTTTTTATTTTACCACATTTCAGATTTTGATTGCTTTATATCAGAATTCAGAACCAATGTCCGAACAATACTGATCTGTATATGTCTCATCAGTGAGTAAGAATATGTACCATGCACTGGCAGCTTTTATTATTCGAAACAAATGTCAAAATTATTATCAAAGTAATAAATATTCAATGAAAGTGTCATCGCATTTATTGGCATTTTGAGCAAAAGGAAAAGTTTGATATTTTATTACAAATAATGGAAGGATACTCTAGTTCCGATAGCAATCTTTCCTTAGATAGCTTGGAAAAGGATTTCAAAAAGAAACCATCCATGAAAAAAAAGGTTTCAGATGAGCGTGTAGACACAATACTTGTTCCGTTTTATGAAAAGGATGTTCTTATTAAAGTCCCAAAAATCCACAAGTCCAAGAATATAAATGAAAATAGTAAGAATAAAAACGCAAGTAGTAAATTTAAAAAGGATTCTTCACCAACTAAAAATTACCTAGTTAATAAAGAGGTTTCCAAGAAAAAACACACATCGTACTTGGAAATGTTTCGTAAGCAGTTTGTTCCCACACAAGCTGATAATAGGCCAATGGAGAATGATATAAGATCGATTTCTCCTGAATTTGGTGATACAGAAAGAGAAAGCTTCAGAGAAGAGGTCAACAATCCTCCTGCAGATTTTTACAACACTGAGTCATATAATGAAATGTATTATGATAAACTTATGAACCAAGAAATAAATAATTTTCTAGAGCAAGCTTATGCAGAGCAACTGAAATTTGGCAATGATATAAGGACTACTTCACCAGAAATTATCGATGACAATAATCTAAGAAGTGTTTCAGACGTTTCACAACCTCGGCGTAATATGCGACGTGCTACCACGCAACCCATACCAAGTATCAGACTAGGTGGTCTGGGTCCTGATATGGAAAATATAAGGCCAAGACTAGAAAGAGCTCGTAGCTTGCAAAGATATTCAGAAAAAGTAAGAATGGAAAACCGTGTTAAAATTTACAAAAAATCTGTGCAAGAAGAGATTGAGAGAAAGGCAGAAAAGGATCAACCCTTAAGACGACAAGAATCTGCTAAGTCTAAAGAGCGAAAAAATAATGACAATTTTTTGATTAACAAAAATATACCAGATAAAGCGCTATTGAATAGAAGAATCTGTTACTCTAAATCTAAATCAGCTAGCGTGAAAAAAACAAAACAACCTGATGAAGAGAATGTCAAATCTATTAATAAACATAATTATCACAATCAAGATGCTGAAAGAAACAAAACAATTAAAAACGCAGTAAGTACAAAGGGAGAGGTATTTAACAAAGAGAGGATTAAGTCTTGTGGTACAAAAAGAAATGATACTGATCCAGTTATTAATCAAATTAATGTCGATGTTCCTGTACCTCCTGTACAAATAAGTTTTTTGGTCAATATGGGAGGATTGAGACCTTCAAGCGCTTTGCGAACTTTGGAAGCAAAACATCGTATGTATCAAGAAAAAGTTAAAGAATTTACTTTGAATAACAATAATGACATTGATAGCGATAATAATAAATAATTGATATTTAGAATGCAATTTACGATTTTGATTGTTTATTTTTTAATAGAGAATAATATGTGCAATGAATGCAGAATACCAAATGCAATTTATTTAATCTAATAAAACTTTTGTTATACCAGTAACTTTTTGCTATTACTTATTTATTCCTCATAACATAAGAAACGGATTTTTTCTGCGTAAGTATTGTATAGGTAGGATCAACATGTATCTTTAAGCCGCTCAATTTTGATTCAGTAATTGAGTCCAGCTATGTGAAGTGAAAGTAACGTGCAACATTCGCTTATAAATAATTAACAAACACCTTTAAGTGCCTGTTTAAATCTAGGTGGAGAAACTAAAACAAATGCAATTTTTTTTTCACTTTTGTTAATGACTAAATGCGCGCTCTGTCTTCGCTCCGTCTAGCCTGTACAATAAGGTTAGTAAATAGATTTACTCGTAGTTATGCATTATTTTCGTGTACGTCTTTGTTCATTTAGAATAATGTACGAGTAACTTTCTAATAGTTAGTAAGAGTTTTTGAAACAAAAGCAGTCTTTCCGGAGTTTATCCTTCATAATCTCCTCATAGGTAAAAACTTAAAAAAATGAGGTACGGAGTACCAAAACCACTTCACAGTTTTTTCAACGTTTGCGTATAAAATACATCTATTCTTAAATTGTACAATTAATTAAGTTGGCACTAAGTAAAAAAAGTAGGTATATTTTGTTTTATGTATTTATGTATAGTACTTAATTTTGCAGCCGTTTTTAGCCGTATTGGGGCGGCTTATAATACAAACCTCAATCCCACGCCGGATGAGTGTCGTAAAAGGCGACTAAATCCGGCCCGCTGGTGGTAATATTAATTTTAATTGTTATTAATACCATTATTGCTACTATTATTTTTTCATGGGGTTCGCCTGGGCATGCCTGTTCCATGGGGGCTTGAGAGCCAGTTCTTTCTTTCTTTTTCTTCTCTCTATCTTGGCCGACAACGTAACAGTGATGCATTTGGTGTTGCTGATGTCCATGGGCGACGATAGCCACTTACCATCAGGTGAATCGTCAGCTCGTTTGCCGGCTATTTCCATAAAAAATGCAGGTAGTGTACGCACTGAGTTTGCCTCACTGGAAGAGATTTCTTGATAGGAATAAGTAGTGCCCTTGTACAAACTGTTTCTTAAGTTGTTTAGCCTGTAAATGTTTTGTGTGCACAAAATAAATAAATAAAAAATAATACACCTACCTAACCGTGTATCCAAGACAAACCTCATGCAGGTTTTATGGATACTCACTGCAAAAAAGTGTAATCATATTTTGTTATTAATAAAAAAAACCCCTTACAACCTTAACATTGTACAACAATAACATACAATTCATAACTTAATCGTTTTTTAATTACCTACCATCAATTACCTATGGAATATAATTATTAAGAATTATAGACCAAAACCAGTCCTTCAAAAGTCAAGATTGTTTGTTGACTCTTGACATGCTTCTTCACTTTAATAATACTCCAAGTAAACACAACGTGGTTGATACCATTGAAGTACTATTACTAGCGTATAGAACCGACACCGCGAACACCATGTATGTCCCAATGCATTGGCGCCACGTGGCTTCAATCTTCAATGGATTCGTTCGATTTTGAAAGGAGAACGGGGGCTCAATTTTGAAAATCGAAGATCCCGGGTGGGACACATATTTTGTTCGAGATGTCTGTTCTATGACATTATACTTAAATGGTTAATACATTTTTATTACGAATTCTAAGAATTATGCTACAGTCGGTGAACGGATGTGTCTTATATGTTACAAGATAACATATTATTATTATAGGTATCTGTAATTATGGGCTAAGTTCTAAACACAGGCTGATAATGTCGACAATATGTTAAGCTGATTGATATATGCCCGGTTTCTGAGATCCTTTTTTCGAGAGTTTATCTATTCAAAAACGCTAACGGGTCGATAACTTCCGAAAAAGCGTTTCTGAGCACGGCGATAATAGATAAATTCCGTTTTATCTAAGATTAACTTATCTAAGCATAGATGGCCGTTTATCGGTTCCATAACTTTATTTGACGTTTCATTTTAACATTTCGTGGACAGAATATGACAAATTACAAGTTACAACTATTTTGAGGTCATTTGTGTGTGCCGTAGGTATATCGATAGCCTCAAGGACCTCAGATTATTAAAAATATAAATACAATTAATTGCAAGAAATCAACAATTTTTTCTAGATTGACAATGAATGACAGAGGTGTTATTCTCAAATACTATGTTACCATAGTAACCAATGGTAACCAATGGTAACCAAAATAAACGTTAAATTGACGTTTTTAAAGAACAATGCCCAACTGCCATACATCGTTTTATTTAATTTTCAACTTTAGCGTCTTAAAATAAAAAAACATTCTAAAAATCGCGGCTTTAATTTCTGAGCTTAGATATATAAGAATTTTCAGCAGACATACCCCAGAACCAAAGTATTTTGAGATTGAATTCTTATAACTATTGAGTCATAGAGTAGGGGAGACTTACGGCTGCCTGTAATTTTTGTTACGATAGTAACATATAATATCATTGTTTTTACCATTATTTTATTCTGACTTTTTTTTGATTGACAACCGGAAATGGAAATTTGACATCATTACATTTGTCATACCAACATTTATAACGAAATTCTGTCTGTAATATTGGCCAGAAGTCTCCCTATATCTTGCTTGATACAAGCTATGTATCGAAGTGAGTGCCCGAATGAAAATGGACATTGTTGACATCATTGTTATTATAGTCAATTCATCACTTATTAATAAAATTATTTTACGCTGGGTAATACGGGTACAGGTATTAATTTTAAAATACGTAAAAAAATAATTGAATTGCTTCGGTATAACTGACGTTTGAAGACGTTAACAAAAATGAGAAATAATATTTGGGCATTGTTCTTTATTGTTGATATTTGACTATGATGAACAGACGCAAATAAATACCAAATTTCAATATTTTTTACATATTTACTACCACAAAATAAATACAATTAGTCAAAACGACAAAATAAAATGATAATATCTATTTGAAACTTATCTTTTTATTATCTTTTGAAGAGAGCCATCTAGTGGCAGTTTTAGATACTCGTTATTGGATTCATAGTTATTGAAAGGCTCCTCGCGTGCTCAGAAACCCAGTGACTGTTATCGAATATATAACTTAAGTTTAACTTTATTGATTCAATAGCTGTTGATCGTTTAACTGGAGACTTCAGAAACCGGCCAATAGTGAATCGTAAGGTAGCTGTAAAGCTTGTCTACTGCCTTGAAAAATCATGTTATTCATAGAACTATTGTTAGGACTATTGTTGTGTCGTAAGAGGCGACTAAATCTGGCCTGCTTGTGGTAGGGCCCCTCAAGAGATTATATTGGTAATTTTAATTTGTGATTTTAATTGTTAATTAGTACCATTATTATTATCATTTTTCTCCATGGGGTTTACCTGGATAGCTACCACCTTTGAGCATGAGTTAGCCGCCAAACGACTCGTCGTGTTCCGGCTGGGGGCTTGAGAGCCAGTTCTTTCTTTCTTTTTCTTCTCTCTTTCTTGGCCGGTAACGCATCAGAGATGCCTTTGGTGTTGCTGATGTCCATGGGCGACGATAGCCACTTTCCATCAGGTGGATCGTCAGCTCGTTTACCGGCTATTTCCATAAAAAAGCAAATTATTTTTTCTGTGACTCTACCAGTACTTAGAACCAAGCAATAGAACTACAGGAACTCAATAATGAAGTGAGGTGCCTCCAAATAAAGGTCAATGCGTCATTCCACTTCAATTTGTACCATGTCAGTAGAGACAGGCGTGATTATTTATTTTATGTCGTCACTGGTATATTATACCTAAAATTAATGTCTTTGAAAATATAATTAGTTTAGTTACGTTATTTAAAATGACTTTGGATGATAAACAACACAAATAGTCGAACGACTATGCGGATAAACGATCTTACGACCGCTATTCCAATAAACAAATCATCTAGTTAGTTACGAGTGATAATGAACTAGGAGTAATAGTCATTTTTTGCTGTGTATCGAAAGGAAATTAGATCAACTTTTCATCGGTTCAAAACAAAATTGTATGTTTGGAATCCGGTTCGAACAGAGAAAGTGACATAGTGACTGCCGCAATTGCAAATGATAGGTTTTAACTGATGTATTATATTGTTCGTGCAATAATCTATCTCCTGTTTTATGGGTAGTGAGAAATTGTAACAAAGTATTTGTTCCGCTTGGTCGTAAATAGGTAAGTTGCTAGTTGTCTACGGCTCTCCCTGGCCATTTACAATTACGGGGATACATTTTCATGCTCATACATTTACTATATCCTCAGAAAAATTATGGGTCGCTTTGATATCCTTAGGTATGTCTGTCTGTAACATGTTTACAAACCCAAAGCAGCAATATTTTATTTAATAAGAGCTTTTAAGCTAAGTTATTTAAATATCATGTTAATGAGGTCAAATCATAAATGTTATACTTAAATCTTCCAGTTCAAGGATATGTAAACTATCCTACCAAATATCTCAATTCGTGTGCAATTTTTGATTGAAAGGCTTAAGATCAAAAGATATCAATCTCACTAATGAACACATTATTAATTATTAAGTATAATAGATAACAATAAAAATGTATGATTGCACTTATAATAAATTTTAACGGTTCTGACAATAAGCTAGACTTACAAAAAGTGGCAAAAATTAAAGTTGGAACAGCTAATCTAACCATAATATTTTTAAGGTATAGTGGCATTTATTATAATAATCTTATAACGGATTATTATCGCACTACGGTTTGTTTAATTTGTTATGGCATAGGAAAGTTGGAATAGGAATAGATCTGTTTGCCTCCCGAATTGGCGAAAAGCTCTACATTTTGTTAGTTATTACCAGATTTCGACGACAATTACAACAATGCAATTATAATAACTATACAATTAAATCAATTAAATAACTAAGAATTTTTAAGACAATATAATTTATTGAAATGTATTATTTGATTTAATTGTAATTTTTATTAATTCTAGTGTGATCAATTTAATTTTAATAATTATTTAATTTTTATTTTAACTGTTTAAATATTATATTGACGTTTATGTTATTATTGTTTTTAATGTAATTTTTACTTTTTGTTTTATTTTATTTATTGGAAAATTTTCTTAAGTATATTTAATTAAGATTGATATTTAATTAGTGTAAGTGAATTATAAATTTGTTCTAATTAACAATAAATAAATAAGAAATAAATAAATAAATAATTTGTGTAATCAATGCATAATATTTATTATATAATTTAATATAATTTATTATACTTATTAAATAACGCACGGCTTCGAGTCGCAATGGGTATTAAAATACCTATTTTATCCTTCGTTCGTAGGGTAATAAACTGGATAGTAAAACTTTTCCTCGCTATTTCTCCACTTTGCCGTTATATGTTATGTTTATATTTATTACAATTAACCTAATTAGTGCGTAAGTTGATACGACTCTCCGTGTGCTTACTAGCATGCAATTTTTTTCGCGTGGCGTATTAACCATTAATAAGGACTTGTCTTATACTTACTTTCAATGTTGTCATGGTAACATACTTAACATCATAACGTACCTAAGGTTATTAATGAGGTTATTGAAAAAAAATTTGGCAAAATTAGGATTTTATCAGCCATTCGTCAAGTCGTCGTCGAGAGATAGTATTATAATATTTATTTGGTCTAGTTTAACACACACTTTCACGTCATCATTGCTTTGGTTACACCAATGATACAAAAAAGACAACCCCAGAACATTTAATAGCAATGGCACAACTTAATAATTACCTACATCCGTGTGAGGGCACTATTCAACAAAGGGGGGTGATGTAATTTCTCCTTAATTTCCCAAAAACCTATGTCCATAATTGGGCAGCTATATAAAAGCAATAGATTACTATCGACTGAACATCAAATGAAATAATACAATTTGACACAATAGGTGCCGTAACCTACATACCCATTTTTACAGGAATTCTTATCAGGGATCTACTGTAATAATGAGCCCTCTGTGGGTGTCCTAATTGTCTAATGGGTTCATTCAGCGTCACGTAACCCGGTTTTCTGTGCTTGCCTATTGTGTTAATGGAATCAATTTTGAATTAAAAACGGATTATTACGAAATTCCAGTTGCCAAACCAAGTTTCGTTACTGCCACCCAAAGGCTGATATGATTTAACGACTGCATAATAGACGAGATAACTGGAACGTCGGGCTTTACAGGATCTCGTAGAAGTGCTCAAGAATTTACGGTCACCGCGTCCGTTGCTGCTGAAGAAATGCAATGATTACATTTTTTTATCTGGTTTAAGGGTGAGTTGGGCATTTAAATATTTTTATTCCCAGCAAATTCTTAGTTCAAGTTCTTAGTAATTGTCATGAATATGTAAGCACTTTGACCTTACAATAAACAATAGAGATTAAAGTTTAAAATGGAGTCCTCACATTGAAGCATTAGTTCAAGGAGAGTTAATTTACGCTGCGTATACTGTTCAAAAGTTTTATGATAACAATTAACGTAGTGTTATATTACTTTGACATTTTTATTTTGTGATCATATTGTGTGTGTCAGAATGAACTACTTATCTGTTCTTTTTTTATGGAAATAGCCGGCAAACGAGCTGACGATCCACTTGATGGTAAGTGGCTATTGTCGCCCATGGACATCAGCAACACCAAAGGTATCACTGATGCGTTGCCGGCCAAGAAAGAGAGAAGAAAAAGAAAGAAAGAACTGGCTCTCAAGCCCCCAGCCGGAACACGTCGAGTCATTTGGCGGCTGACTCATGCTCGAGGGTGGTAGCTATCCAGGCGAACCCCAAGGAAAAATAATAATAGTAATAATGTTATTAATTAACAATTAAAATATAATCCCTCGAGGGGCTCTACCACCAGCGGGCCGGATTTAGTCGCCTCTTACGACATCCATCCGGCGTGGGATTGGGGTTAGTATTCTAAGCCGCCCCAATACGGCTAAAAATGTTCATAGTAGACTCAGCTGAAGATAATTTATTTACTGTAAGTTAAGCAATGGAGTGCTACCTTAGCAACGGGGAAATCACCAGTAATTCGCACCGCTACTTTTAGATATAGAAATAAAGGCTTGTTAGAATATAATATGTTAGACATATTTCAATATGTTGTAGATGTAATCGGCTACCATTCAATATTAAAGCTATCACATGCTTGCTGAGAAGATAAGAACTTGCAAAATAAAAGTAGTTACTCCGATTTATTTCCACTAAACATAATGTATTACTTACAACCAACATATTCCAATTGAAGTATACCTTCTGGAAGGTCGTTGAGGCGTACAACACTTTGAGCACTGGCTCGGAAATCCTCGTATGGTTTTAATTACTTTGGATTCAAACTGGAAGGCCAGATGCAAACATTGTAAACAGTCTTTCAATTGAAACAGAATTTCCTTGGAACTTTAACATTGCTCAAGATTATTAATTACATCTTTTTGATTCGTTAAATCTTTAAACGAGAAATTATTGTAACATATATTTTCTGAATCTTGGAAACCCGGCTCCAACGATTTTCATGAAATTTAGTATGCAGAGGGTCTCAGGGGCGAGAAATCGATATAGTTAGGATTCATTTTTAGAAAATGTCATTCTATCCGTGTTTTCAGGCAATGAAAAACTGCTACAATAGACTCTTCCTGACATCTATTGGTGAGTAGCAACACTAAAGCTATTTCAGAAGATATCGTTGTTAAGCAACACTAAATCGAGCAAAGCTCGGTCATCCGGGTACTATATACTTAATTACGATCTTAAACTTAACTCATCGTTTGTCTGTATACAAATATTACCGGTACAGGATTTGTTTATACTTATAATATTTAACTATCTCTGGTCTTAGCGAAAGCTACAGACTGGAAATCAAGAATTAGCTTTAGATGCGTAAATATTTCTATATTTAATTTAATTCCATTGTATAATCCTAATTATTATGCGGTGTACAATAAAAAAATGTTGTGTAATAGGTATAAATTTAGAATAGGTTCATTGTACCTCTTAACTATAACAATTTTAAGTAACATTACTTAACATGGCTATGCCGTCAGTCTCTACAGTGTTCAGATAATCGCATATTATCATGCAATAAAGCACTGGTGCATACCCGTAGTTGGTAAATCCTTTGCACAAAATACAAACAGCGAAACTCATGCTTTATGCAACGCTGAGTTATGGTAATTCTGTTTTTGACTCACCATTGTTGCTGAAAAGTAGAGCGTGTTGACACAAATACGTAATTATGATAATAATATGTGTTTTATATCAAAGTAATGGACACCGCAAACGGAGTATTTTAAGTTTATATTACTTATTTTAAGCTGCCAACCGCATCGAGCGATCTGTAAAAAGTTATGAAGAATATTATTTCAACATTGAGATACTACGTGTCTAAACAAATCACAAAAAAATACAACTTCCATCATTATTTAAACCGTGACATCGACTTTTAACTTTTCTTTAAGTAGTTAACGCTTATTACATAATAAGTTACGATTTTTAATGCGGTTATTTTTGGGTTTTTATTGCGATTTGTAATGTTTCTTCTGGAAATCGACTTTACTTTTTAACCAAACTTTTTTATTCAATAACTTATTCGCGAATATTTTTATGCAACGAGTGCTCACGACTCCTATTAATCACGAATGTTTCTCCTTTATTATTTACACTACATTGTCTTGCGATGCAAGCAGAAACTGATCAAGTTTTTACAGTAACATTTCTTTATAGGTTTTTGTCAATATCAAATAAACAAAAACAGCACCTGAAATTTTTGCGGAACTTTATTTCATAACATTACTTACGAGTACGTGTAAACTTTGTAGTTTCTATATTCTGCAAGATTCTATCATTGGCAGCGTCAGCAGCGAAAATCATTTGGTTCCTTGGGTACCCACCATCCAGGAACTCGTCTATTTGTTAGCCAAATTAAAACTAAAAGATTACGTGACTAGGCTTTAGCGATATTGTCCAAGAAAGAAAAGAAAACAAAGAAGAAAGAATCTGAAATATCAGTCTAAGTATAAGTAAGTATAAGAATCCATATTGATGAACCATACCCTAGATATTTTATACGATTATACAGCTGAGGATTCACGACATACGAGATCACCATATTTATTCATCTGCATTCTAATTCGTATTGCAACTGAATGGAACTTCAATTTGGCTTTGGGTTGCGTTTTCCGATCGAAATGGGTTATTGCTGTTGTGCTCGGATACACAGATCACGTAGATATGCGATGTCATCATTTACATATAATACTTTAGCCTGCTATGAGACTGTTATAGCTGTACCGTATAATTATGTATATTCAAGACCTGTATTGTAACTTGTTGGGATGTAAAATTTATGAAGTGAAATGAAATCCTACTAATATTAAAGTATCATATTAACATTACAGCAGCAATTCATACTACGTAGCTAGTACGTTACGTCCTATTATTATAATTTATATTTGGACTGATGTAGCTATATGGTATTATTGCTATAAATGAATATTTTTGTAACTTAAAATGTTTGAAAAAATTACCCCCAAAAAAATAATAGAATACCACTCTTTGGCCTGGTTGGTAGTGATCCTGCTTGCGAAGCGATTCCCGGGTTCGATTTATGGTCGGGGCAGATATTTATCTCACAGATAAATGTTTCTTTGCGTGGTTGTTAATGATGTCGTATTAATAATTTGTATTTTTATTACGTGGTTCAAAAGAGTTAGAGCTAGGTACAAGCATCAGGCATTCACATTCGTTTACCTAGCTAATCTATTACTATTTACAAGAAAATTATACTATGCCTGTCACTGCACTACATAATGACAAATGCATTGGTATAATTATGTAAAAAATGTCTTTATTATAAAGAAACGTAACTATTTATTGGCTATGTAGATACGTAAGTATTTATTGGCTTGTTACGTCACTGTTCCGTTATTTACTTCGTGCTTGTACTGAGCTTACTTTGGAGGTCATTGTCATAGTCATAATTGCGTTATGCATTCTTATCAAAGTCAATGTCAAAGCTTGGAATTTCTTTAGACATCGGTCACTACAGTAAGTCAATTTTATTACATGTCGCGTACTGAACATCACTTTCTACCTATTTCCGCATCTTTGTCTTTCTGTTTTTTATACACTACTTGGGGTAATTATAGGTGTTCGTCTTTTTAGTACTGAACAGCTGAGCTTTGCTCGGTTTAGTGTTGCTTAACAACACCATCTACTGAAGTAGCTTTAATGTTGCTACTTGCCAATAGATGTCAGCACACTCATACACTCCCCGCAGAAGGATGCCCTGTATCACAGGTGGCATGGCCAAGACGCCCAAGACAAAAAAGACATCACTAAATAACCCATGACCCGAGTACAAATAATAAGCTACAGGGTCGTCATTAGCTACAGGATGGCTGGCGGAGAGCACGTGCATAGGGAGATTAGGAAGGACTAATAAAATAAATGCCTTCCTTATATGATCCTTTCTATGTTATATTCCTTTCTATGATCTCAACTTATATGTTGTTCATTATTTATTTATTGGAACGAAGTTCCTTATCGCGCGTTGTGAAAGGGGGCTAGACGGAAAAATACGACACTTTTTGATTCTTACGAATGACGACACTTTTTTTGAAGTGATTCAGAGTTTTACAGAGATGGCGCTACTAGCGTGATTCAACAATACTTAAATCGAAAGGAACTTCGTTCCATCCGGGTGTCCCTTGACACCTCTCATGTTTTTATATTTTATTTAACACTTTATTGTTTGTACACCATACAATAATATACATAAGAACCTATCTGAAAATCTTGCATACAAAGATGACTAAATATACCCTGAATGAAATTGTAAACTGGTTATTACAATAGCCTTCCGTGATATTATACTGAATAATAAAACAAGAACCCTGTCGCGCTCGGTAGCTTTAAAATTGTAGTTTGCAGTTTGTACAGTCCCTTGTTTGATAGTTTCACAGCAGGAAACTAGGTGGGTACTTTGTGAATTTATCATTGTTTGTGAATCTATTGACCGAGAAACGTTGTAACTGTTATAAGTGTTAGACAAGAGAACTCATGCTTTGCTCTATTGTAGCAATGTTGTAGTGTAGTATTATAATATTAATAGCTGTTGACCGCAGCTTGATCATAAATAATATTGCGACTAAAATTGAGATGTAACTTACCCATACTTCAAGCTATCTTTCAAGTTGGATCAAACTGCACATGGTGTACAAATTTGATTAAAATCGGTTTAGTAGTTTAGCAGTCCATCGCCGACAAACAACGTGACACCTAATTTATATGTATATATTAAGATATAAAAACATCATGAGATTATATTCATACGTACCTACCTACTAATTATATTTTTATTGCTTACAGTCATAAAAAATAAATGAATATTCATATTAGTAAGTGGCGACCCGCGTAGCGCAATGGTTACCATGCCGGATCGCCGCGCCAAGGGTCCTGGGTTCGATTCCCAGCGAGGTGGAAATTTGAATGATGAGTTTGAATTTCTGTTCTCGGTCTGGGTGTGAATGTCCTTGTCTTGTGTGTTGTCCATGGCATCCACGACACAGGGAATCCTAGTGTGGGGCTATGAGTGAGAAGCGTTTAGTTAGTGTAGATTCTCCTTTGTAAATCTATATAAAAACTTACATTATTTTTTTTATATTTTCAGTTCTCTTTTTAACATCCACTTTCTTAATGCAATTAATTAATTAGAAATAGAGAAACATTCGCTCAAGACAAAATTGTGGATCGATGCGTCAATCCTTGAGACATTTCCAGTCACTAGCTATAATCTCGTAATACACAGGACTTAAGCAACGTAAGAAAACGGTATGAAATTAAAAATTGCTTTAAAATAAAAGCAGATACAGTTATGCTTTAAAGTATATTTTTGCAACTTAACTTTCTTGCTCTTGCGTTATGAAAACACACGACAATAATCCACCATAGATTTAGAAAGACGAATTGAGCTTTCGTGACTCGACATAGCGTGTACGCGTGTGACAGTGCCTAATTCGAGTAAGAATTCTCCATGGGAATGCTAGGAATAGGGTTGCCATAGAATGTATGTCGTGCCCTCAGTGGAAAAAACGCATACCTAAGACGAAAATTGCAATTTTACAGGAGAACAAAAAATTGTTATAATAAAATATCAGTAAGTACTCAAAGGAATTTACATTACGATTTCTTACACAAAACCGTGAAAATTAATGACAAAAATTAAAAAAAAATTGAGCATAAAGCAGCTAATAAGCAGCTTTTGTCCCTTTTTCCAATCATATTAATAACTAAAATTTAAAGTAACACGACTTATTTTTTTCCACTGAGGGTGCGATATATTAAGGCAGGTAGGAAATCCTTACATAGTTATTTTAAAATAATTAAAATAACTTTGTTTTGCTCTAAAAACAAATAATCAAAGTCTAGTATAATACAATATCTGTTTATTTTAAAAATAGCCACTAACGGCTGGTGTTCTCGTTTGTCGATTTATAGGAAATAATGTACAGTCAACATAAGAATTAACTATGCAGGGCATGATTCTAAAACCCTCTGTAATGTTTAATATTTCATATTTTTTACGTTATTATCAATGATAAATCGTACCTTATGTATTCAGGCATCATTTAACTATAATAACACAAACAATCTGTAATATCGATAATTACAGAAGGTTTTAGAATCATGCCCTGCATACCTAATTTCTTTTCCGACTATACAAGAAAATATTTACAGGAAATGCTAGTTAATACTAATGCTAGTATTTTTGGCACAAATGCTAATGTCTCTAATATTGCTGGCACCCCTATCTGGGACATATCCGTGGCCATATCACGACACGCCACTTTGTCTCTGACTAATGCGTTCACCATAAATCCATGGTGAGAGGTCTGCAGCTGCTCCAGTTCGGACTGGTTGCGTAACATTACGTTCACAATGCAACTCTTCCTAGTGCAAATTAAATGGACACTGGCTAGCTGCATTTCCGAACTGCATTTACGAAAGCTTGCATTGATTAATCATAGTATGTACTATTTATAGATTAATCTCTAAACAAAACTATTCGTTCGCGCCAAACACTGCCTTCATAACTATAAATTTTAAAATTAAAAAAAAAAAACAACAGTTTTATTTACACTAAACATATCGATGATGAATCATATCGATTAAGAAAAAACATGAGAGGTGTCAAGGAACACCCGGATGGAACGAATTTCCTTTCGATTTAAGTATTGTATTGTTGTACAGCGCCTGTTCAGACCTATGACATTTTGTTTGGTTAGTTGCGGATAGTTGCGTTAGTAAATTAATTCTGAATCACGCTATCAACTTATACTTGTATCATACCTAAGTTCAAGGAAACTATTAATTTTTTTGAATTCGCTCTGGATACTTGGTTTCATTTACCTTATATAGTTACGCAGTTTGTACAGCGCAATCTCTGTAAAACTTACTGAATCACTTCAAAAAAAGTGTCGTCATTCGTAAAATCAAAAAGTGTCGTAATTTTCCGACTAGCCCCCCTTTCACAACGCGCGATAAGGAACTTCGTTCCAATAATGGGCAGACATTTGTCACAGTTAAATGTTTGTGTGAATTGTGTGTCTTATTTATGACAACCACCACAATTATTTCTTTTGTTCTTTTACTTCTCTCTTTCATATAATATATAAATAAATGAATAAACGCTTACATACTCATACCCCCGCAGTAGGTTATTTACCTGTGTCGCGGGTGGCATGGACTACACATCACAATAACAATATGTAAGCGTTTAGCGGTAATAAACAATGATGTTTAAAAAAATATAGATACGTCATGTCCTTACCAACCAAAAAATCTGTTCCGAAAAGAGCTACAACACACACACGTTTATCTTTTGTTTCACTACACCAATCACACTACAATACACGAGGCATTTTAACGTTGTAAGTATATCGAATCTCAAGCACGTCTGACAACAAAACGTGCATATCGTCTTGTATTAACAGAGCGACTACGAGTAAACAGAGGTCAATTGACCTCTCTTACGATCTTCATCTTCGGCGGGCTTGTGACATAATTATCTACCTCTTTTTTACATATAATATCATTGGTAATAAAATAAAAGTGTCGTGCCGATTTCTATCTTTGATTTCATAGTCTAGTTCATCTGAATTCGGAAAGATACAGACAATAGTATTTACAGATGACTTCAGCATCTTCGAACACATTTGGTTTGAACTACGTTTTTCTTCGCTGTACATTCACACAGGATTAAAATTCGGTACTATAATAAGAACTATAATCACTAGACTAAGCGATAGTCTACTTTTATATAGGTACATACCTGTGTTGTTTGAAATAAGAAATTAATACTTCATTGCACGACAGCAGCTGTGAACATACCTTCTCGGTGCGAGGCGTGTTAATTACGAAAGTTGGGAGGCAATTCGAGACGCACGCGGATGTAAGAATGCGTGCAGATATTGAACTACTTATTATAATGGTAAACTAAATTAAAAGTAAAATTAAAATTGAAAAAACTTTTTTCCCTTTCCTTGTTTCTTTCTTTCTAGGCTTTGGAGCCTTTTCTAATGGTGTCCATGATCACTTAACACGGACTTCGTCTGCTCATTTTTCGGCAAAAAATCTTCAAGCTTTTTTATAATGTCCTATGCACAAAAGTTTGTGTTTCAGTATTTTCAGTTCATCGTTTAGAAATTTCCCCGTCTGATGCCAAGCCCAAGTGTAGCAGGAAGAACACAGTGAAATTTAGAAAAGGCTGTCGTATTTAAAGTATGATTCGCGTATAATTTCGCGTCGGCACTACTGACCGCTATAGACTTCTGCTGGTAAAGCCATCCTTGGGCGTGGCAGGGTTATGATAAAGTTAAGAACGAAATTGTAATTGGATAAGTATAAGTCTGTCGCCAGTGTTGCTATCCGTTGAGGACTTCCCTTGATTGCAGCCAATCCTAAACATAGCATCATCATTATTTATTGTTTTAATGTATGCAGCTTAAACGTTTTTGTATTGTAATTCATGTGTTTCATGACCGTGATAGAGGCTCTACTAATAAATCTAAATGATTCATATCCTACATTAAACCTACCCGACCCCAAGCTTTTCAAGTACCTATAACACAAATAACGCGTTAAAGTCAGACCTTAAAAATAAAACAAAAGAAGTTTTAAAATAACTTAAGGGTTTAACATATAAATTATTTAATAAATAAACAAGTAACAGAAATATTGCAGTTATTTTTCGTGAGGCCAAATTATCATATTCGTCGTTGCGAGGGCCATATAAATATAAGGAAATGGCAATAATCCCTTACGAATGGATCTGTATAAAATATCGTATAATGGACGTGCAAACCAATATTTTCAAGAAATATAACAGGCTTTCCGATGTGTTCTTTTGAATTCTCGTGACACGTCTCCATGAATAAAAGTAAATGTATTTAACCAAGGAACTTGATTAAGTGCAAATGATTCAACTAATAATTATTTATATGTGGTGGTCGTATAATAAACATAATTTTACAGCGTTCATTGTCCATTATTCTTGTGGAGTTTCCTCTTTGGGAACGACGATTATACGTGACACTTTTAAAGGCAATTTTAAGCATAATTAAAGATTAAGTTTGCTTATTGCTCATTCGTGAAATGCCAAAATTTGCATTAAAGAAACTTTTCATTTATGTCATAATAATTTATATTTTCTACTTTTAGGCATGTTTTTAGAAATGAGATAAGTAATAAAAAAATACACTTCCGAGGTTTCTACGAGTATATTTTATCGAACATTTTGAAAAACATGTATGGGTCAAATCTTGCTAGCTGAATTAGAAATTTGACAAATTGATTTGGTTTCGATGGTAATGCGTTTTTGATGATACTATGGTGACCTGATACTACGCTCAGAGTTGGCCCCAGACGAGGAAACTTCTCAAAGACCAACAGCACATACACAACATATTCAAACCTTCTTTTCAACCTATTACTTAAATACTTATTTATCTATTTTTGATTTTATCAACATTTCGTAAAGGTGCTTTGTCACGGAGGAAAAGAAATGGCGAAAGAAATCAAGTCAATTCAAGTCTACCTAATGAACGACGATATCTACGAAATACCTCCGAACAAATAGATATAACTAAGTACTCGTAGTTCTACGATGCTCGTGTTTCACAAACCAACAAAACAGCATGACTTTCGCAAACTGATCAGGAACGGGATACAAAGATTAATGATAGCATTAACACTTGGATACAAAACTAATTATTTATCTTACTCGCAATTGTTCGTTTTAACTTTATTTCACACGAAAATGTACAGATTTTTAGCCATTAGTGTCGATATATTTTTATACATCTCAATACTCTCAAATAAAAAAATATTTATTACCTTTTGTGCTATAAAATTACCCGAAATTATTCAATAATATTGAATAACTTGTATAATAGTTGAAATTATTCAATAATCAAGTTAATCTTGGTTTGGTGATCAAGTATACTTGTCAAGTTTGCAGTTTGACTTGATGCGGCATCCAGAGTGCATGCGATAGCCATGTGGCCAAATAGCTATATCGTGGCCATACACTGTCAAGTTTACTGGATGCCGCGTCAAGTCCGCTGCAAACTTGACAAGTATACTTGATCACCATTAGTGTGTATTATGGTCGTAGCACACATATCAACTCGTAAACGGAACGTAAACGTATCAACTCTTGCATGTCAGTATTCTTTGTATGAAACTCCCTACTGTAAAGCACACTTATCGGATCCGTAACGTAATCGCCTCGCCTCGAGACAAGCTCACGAACCGCGGTACGGTGCGTGGACGACTTGCCGTACCCGCGCTTACGTCTCACCGTACGCTACGCTTTCCTCGTGCACGCCCCGCGCCGCGGCTACCGCTACGTCGGCGAACTGCTGTCATTCATTCCGTCAACCAGCGGCCGGCGAGCCGTAAGCGCGGCGTCGCCTAGCCGTAGCCGAGCTTACGTTAGGTTGACGGCGAGGCGATCCGGTGACGATCCCTTTCCGAGTTGATATGTGCGCTACGACCATTATTTTGAAATACATTCGTACACAGATTAGCTATTATATAGAGGCTTTGACGAAACCAATTCGAATTTGGTTTGCTGACTACAATCTGCAGTCCTACATTAATCACGCCGTTTCATCGATTTTGAACGCGACTACGTTAGGGTCTAGGGATGTAATAGTGCTATAAAACCGTAACCGAAAATGTCGGATACTACGATAAAGAAACCTGATTGAAACTGTGGCCAAATCCATAAAACTTTTAAAATAATTTCGGATATTCATTTATGATGAAAACTTGTATTAACTTTTAGATTCAGAGAGCTAGGGAAAATAAAAGACGGAGCGTAACGACAGTACATTCTATAATGGAGAGTACAGACACATAAAGATAAAGATGCGTTCAAATATGTGGTACAGAGTAACAAAGGGCTGCGTTCATATTATATTTCTACATCCTCCCTTGAACGCAGACCCATGCCAATCAGGAACTGATGATGCTTCGGCTTCGTCAGGGCTTTGGTCAGGCAGTCAGCGAGCATCGAGCAGGTAGGTATATACTCAATGCGGATGTCCCCAGATTTCACCTTGTCACGTATGTGGTGGTGACGAACATCGATGTGCTTAGTTCTAGCGTGATAAGCAGAATTACCTGAAAGTTTAATAGCACTTGTATTATCACAATACAAAGTTATAATAGAAGCCTTGGTTGAAGGCCATAATTCACAGTGTAATTGTCTCAGCCACAGAGCTTCTTTAGCAGCTGCTGAGATCCCCATATATTCTGCTTCAGTCGTTGATAATGCAATAGTTGGTTGCCTTTTAGAGTTCCATGATATGGCACCATCTTGAAACATAAAAACATATCCCGTGCAAGACTTTCTTTCTTCAGTACATGATGCCCAATCAGAATCACAATATCCTGTAATTTCTTGGCTTACATGACTTTTATATAATATCTGAAGTTCTTTTGTGCCCTGTAGATATCGAAAGATCCTCTTTACAGCTGTCCAGTGTTCTGATGTTGGAGTTTTATTATAACGACTAAGTGTATTTACTGCATAGCAGATGTCTGGACGTGTACCCTGTGAGATATATAATAAACAACCCATTGCTTCTTGGTAGGGTATTTCACTCAATATATTATTATTATCAGTGGGTTTACAAAATTTAAGATCTGTTTCCATTGGTGTTCCCACAGCCTTGCAGTCCTCCATTCCAAATTTCTTCAATGTACTCTCTATGTAATTTGATTGATCTATATAAATTCCCTTTTTATCATATGTGATTCGTAGACCTATGTAATAATTAGCTCTTCCCAGCTCTTTCATTTTAAATTTTTGCATTATTATTCTTTTTATATACTTTGCATACTCTATATTATTATAAAATAATAATAAATCATCCACATATAGAGTTATGTATAATATATTTTCTTTACTGTGCATGTAATACACACATGGATCCAATTGTGACTTCTTAAAACCAATTTCAAAGAGATAACTATCTAGTTTTTGATTCCATGTTCTGCTCGCCTGTTTCAAACCATATATACTTTTATTAAGTTTGCAGACTCTGTTTACTCCATTTTCATAGAGTGGCGGTTGTGTCATGTACAACTCCACATCTATATCACCTTGTAAGAAGGCTGTTATGGCATCCATTTGCTCAATCTGTAGCTGATGCTTAGCTGCCATTGCAAGTAAATATCTGAGAGAAGTAAGGCGTACCACAGGCGCGTAGACATCAGTATAATCAATGCCATAAATCTGTTCATATCCTTTTATAACTAATCTTGCTTTATATTTAATTATGTTCCCATCAGCATCCAATTTAGTTTTAAAAACCCATTTACATGGAATGGCCTTTTTTCCAGGTGGTAGCTCAGAGAGAGTCCAAGTATTATTTTCTATTAATGAGTTATATTCACAGTCCATTGCATTTCTCCACTCTTGCGCACATTCACTGTCTAAGGCTTCATTTACCGTCCGTGGGTCATGCAATAGAACACTATTCTTTGACATATTTTGACACAGATAGGTAGGCATTATTCTATTTTTTCTGGGTCTCAGGTTTCGAGTCCTAGAGAGAGGTGGGCTCAGTTTCACATTACCTTCAGGAATATAATCTTCATCTTCAATATCATCTTGACTAATTTGTAAACTATCTTCTTCCTTCGATGTGCTAATACTTTCATATGAGCTTGCTTTGGTATCAACAGTTTCATTTAGACTTTCATTATTCTCTGTAGAACTTTTTAATGGCATTAGTGCAAAATTCTTATTAATATTGTCCTCTAAAAATACAACATCTCTGCTTCTAACTATTTTTCCTTCTTTTTTATCAAATAACCTATATCCTTTTGAGTCTGGGCAATATCCAACAAATATTAGCTCTTTGGATTTACAATCCCACTTCAACCGCTTCTCTTTGGGTATATGCATCATGGCCGGACAGCCAAAAACTCTCATATGTTGTAAATTTGGCTTCACACCCGTCCACATTTCTTCAGGGGTTTTATAATCTATAGATTTGGTTGGTGAGCGATTTATGACATAAGCAGCAGTAGAAACTGCCTCTGCCCAGAATTTCTTTGGCAATTTGGCATCAATAAGCATGCATTTGGCACGTTCAACCAGAGTTCGATTCATGCGCTCGCTAATACCATTTTGCTCTGGAGAATAAGGTACAGTAAGTTGACGTTTGATACCAGATTCATTACAAAAGTTATCAAATGCTTCATTGACATATTCCTTCCAATTATCACTTCGTAGTATTTTTATTTTAGTGTTTAACTGATTTTCAACAAGTTTCTTGAATTCTTTAAAGCAGTTAAGAACTTGAGATTTGGACTGCATAAAGTAAACAAATACCTTTCTTGAAAAGTCATCAATAAATGTGACATAATACCTGGCACCACCAAGTGACTTTTCTTCCATTGGACCGCATACATCTGAATGTATTATCTCTAGAAGACCGGAAGCCCTTGTGCCAACATGTTTGAACGATTGTCTAGTTTGCTTTCCCTGTAGACAAGTACTGCATGTCACATTCTTCTCTCCATTAACATTTAAATCTATTCCTTCAGCAGCCTCACTTCAGCCTTTCTGAAGACTTTGGTAGTTTAGATGACCCAATCTTTGATGCCACAGGTGAGCTGAGGATAGCAATGCAAAAGTTTCATTATTTATCACATATAAGCTGTTCTGTAGATATCCTGTCATAACTAGCTTCGAGTTTTGATAAATTCTACAATAATTCTCATCAAATTTTACTTGACAATTATTTTTAGTGATTTGATGTATCGATAGCAAGTTAACAGCCAAATCTGGGACATATAAAACATTTTTCACCTGTACAGTGCCAATCAGCTTGTTATTATCACAATCATAGCTTTGTATATTTACCTTACCGCAGCCCTTCACAGGTAACTTCTTACTATCAGCCACTGTTATGTTATTTATTGAAGCAGGTTCAAAATCATAAAGCAAGTTTTTATTGTTAGTCATATGCATAGCGGCTCCCGAGTCAAGGTACCAACAGCATTTTTCCAGTGCAGGAGAAGCAGAAAAAGCAGCCACAAAACCTGAAGTCCCATCTGACTTATCATTCGGTTTGTTGTATTTAGCATTTTGACTTGAGCCTTTGCTTGTGCGACAAAATTTACTAATATGACCATATCTATTGCATTTAAAGCATCTAGGACCCTTGCCTGACGGTTTGTTAGCCTTTGAATTGTTTTTATTATAATTTGAATAAAAAGCCGCTGTGTTTTCATTTTTGACATCCTGCAGTATTTTAGTCTTTACTAAATCTGTACTAATTGTTATACCCGAGCTTTCCATAGCCATTATCATTGGCTTATATGATTCCGGTAGCCCTGTGAGGAGAAGCGTACCCAACCACTCATCATCAACCAGAAACCCAATATTCCTCAGCTTGTGCGCACAGGTAATAACTTTGTTAACATAATTTTCTACACTGCCACAGCTCTCAAGGTCTGTCGTTATTAATTCACGAAGCAAGCCTACCTTTCGTGTCAAGCCGGAGTCATCAAAAGCACTTCGGAGGTTATTCCATACCTGCTTGGACGTTTTTGCTTCTTGAATGTGTATATAATTAATCGGTTCAACTAGCAATATAATTTTCGTTCTTGCTTTTGTGTCATCGCTTGAAGTGAAGGCGGAGGCGGCTTTGCCATCGTGTTCCACGCATTTCCAAAGGTCCTCGTGTTCCAGATATGTCTTCACAGCAAAACTCCATGTGGCATAATTATCACGGCCTTTTAGTTTTTCTATATTTATTATGCTGCCATTTGACGACATTATTAATGGCCAACAATATGTATTTTGCTGAAAAAGAACTCTGAAACTTGAAAAAATTCGCGACCGAGCCGGATTGAGGTTATTAAAATTTTAATACTCAAATTACTGTTTCGCAACAAAATAAACCTGAAAACTTTCCCTACTCGAACCTAATCGGGCGTCTGGGCCCATAACCTGATGAAAACTTGTATTAACTTTTAGATTCAGAGAGCTAGGGAAAATAAAAGACGGAGCGTAACGACAGTACATTCTATGTTGTAAATATCAAAATATAGATACTTCTTGCAATTTGCATCTCGTGACATACGAGAAAAACTAAGTTGTTTTTTTAATGTCATTGTATTCTTTTCTGAATAAAATGTCTGTCGTATTTTGTTCTCTGAAAAAGTACGTTTTATTATAGGTTATGGGCCCAGATCCCAAATCCTTATATATAAAATGGCTAGTTATTATTTATTGTTAGAATTATCCCCGTGATGAACAATGAATGATTGTGTATTACTAGCAGACTTTTTGTGTAAAAAGGGAACTACAGACCGTATGATTGACCGTATGTAACATGGACTTAAATTCATGGCCCAGAATCCCAGCCCGGATCCGACGCATATAAAATGTCATATCCTCGCGACAGTCTCAGTATGAGGAAATTGGTGTAACGGATCAGACGAATGGAAAAATGGCTACGAGCTTGGACTTCGTGATTCATCTTCGTGATTGGACTCAGAAGACGTGAAAACAATGAAGAATGGTGTTTTGCTGTAGAGAATTTCCTAGTTTTGGCATGCGGCAAGTGTGTTAAGCCGGATGCAGAATTAAAATTAGGAGCTACAGATGCAAGGACCAGAGCTCAGTAAGTCTTGATGATAGATTCATCGATCTATCTGCATATCAAGAATGTAGCAAATTCTAATGGAACTATGGGCTGAACTAAATTACGGATTTTGATTGGAAAAATTTTTTGTATTTATATCCTTCCAAGAACACTATGATCAGCAGAAGATAATGCGAAAGAACTATAGTGAGTGGTATTTCGCAGCAGAGAATTTTCTGGTATTAGAAGGAATGGTTGGGTGTATAAAGCACGAGCCTGATCAAATTGGCCAATGACTTTTTCAGAGAACAAAATACGTTTTATTATATTCTATAATGGAGAGAGCACAGAGAGTACAGACACTACAGACACATAAAGATAAAGATGCGTTCAAATATGTGGTACAGAGTAACAAAGGGCTGCGTTCATATTATATTTCTACAATTTATCATCTTGTTGTAAAAGAGCAAAGAATATTATAAAAGCAAGTAAAACACGTACCTAATGCTACTAAATTTTTCTGTGATTGTAATTACTTATAATGTCTATTTATTTATTTATTTATTTATTTAAAATTTATGTCACCTTATAAAAAAGGATGAACAAAGGGCAAACTTAATGCCTAATGGCATTTTTCACCAGTCAACCCTGGGGGATGTGGAAAGATACACACAACAACGTTTTATGTCTACAATCAGAAAATAAATTTTTTCTATGCATTTATTTTGTATTTCCCCCTTTAAATTCCTAAGCCCAAATATGTGTACCTTGAGATAGTAATCTCAAGCAGTTGGATAAACCGAAATAGTTCCATATACGTAACCAAACCCATTTCGAGATCCGAAATATCATGTCCATAACATCCCAGGTCTACGTGGTATCATCGGCCTTTGAAGTCACATTCACATTCCCTAATACAGATATCGAGCGTATGTATCTAGAGCTAAGTTTTTCCATCTATGGGCAATTTTAATAGAACATAATTTGTATTAGTTTTCTGTGGTAAGTATGTCTACATTCTACATACATGTTATATTATTATATAATTTACATTCATAGATAAAAAAATGAACATTCCGCCACTATACGCGGTTTGGCTCGTCATTCGTTATGCGTTTCGCGAAGGACTGAAATAGAACTGAAAACCACGATCTTTCATTCTCCCTACTTTTTAGGCCGCAATTAGAAGTACCTACCTATCATCGATGCCTTCGATATTACTGAAGAGTAATGCCCATAAAGATGACCGCTCACCATCAGGTTTCTCGTGGACTAGTTACCGGCAAGACAAATCCATTGCGTAGTTAAGTAACAAGTACTGAATACATAAACAGACAAGCGGATATTACGATTATTTAATTGTAACTAGTATAGTATGTTACGAAAATAAATATTATGAGATCCTAAATAATGAGGCTAATATTTTACATAAATTACCTGACTTTATTCACAAAAAAAAGTAACGGAGTAACCCTCTACTTAATATGTATACTAAAGTATATTTAATTGCCTTAAGCGATTGCCTTAAGCGATGAAGGTTCTTGTATGATATGTAGGTACTTGTCTAGCAAATACGCATAACATAGAATTCATGAATTAGACTTTAGGCCCTAATCATACTAGCGATTGTGATGATTGCGGGTTTTATTAGAAAGATATTGATTACACTCGTAAATGGAACGTAAAATATTTTTGACCTGTTTCGGTGACAGTACAAGACCTAAGGTTCTTTGCATATCTTTCTTGGCTAGCCGCAAATGTAGGCACCCTATTTGAGCGGTAGTGCTTCTTTTAACTTTACATGTAGCCCATAATTATTATTTCCTAGCTGGAAGCCATTTATTTGTACACTAGATTTTTCCCACGGTAGCATTTTTGAAACGAAATTTTTAGTTAATTAATTTAGATTTATAGAACTATATTAGGTATTAGATTAGAATTTAGATGATGCCCGTAGATTCGCGCGTGGATATCGATTTTATACAAATTCCGCGAGAATTCCTGAACTTTGACGGGCTATCTTTATTACAAACAGCCAAATCGGTTAATAGTTAGTTAGTAGTAGTAGTTGTGGCGTTATTGAGAAACAATTATCCAAAGATCCAGAATTCTGCATAAACTTTCACATTTATAATTATTAATCTAATCCTAGTTCTGGGCTCTGTCAACGCAAGGCCCAGCACGCTTGACACACGTTAGTACGAACGAAGACTAAAATAGTAATTGCAACACAACTTCAAAAAGGACATAAATGCGGCAAACATATTCTCCCCTACCTCAGTAATTCATAATTTTTTGTCGACCAGGCCAAACCCAATTCAACTCGAACGAATGTTGATTTACCAACTCCGAAAGCAAAGACAGAACATAAAGTAACAATATTTTTCAAATTAGCGTTTTCCCAACAATCCATAAGAACATTATGATCACAAAAACACATAACCGCAAGTTCACACACATTCATCAATATTTCATAAGAAACGAAAGGTTAAGGTCAAACGGTATAGGTAACTGGATGAGAGTATGCAATTATGTGGAAGATGTGAGCCATTCCATGGTATTAGATACTAAATATTTGCAATAACTTAAATGTTTTATGTTCATATAATAGTATCTATATAGAAATACAACAATAAAACAAAATGTTTTATGCTTCATATCGACAGTATTATTAATTTAAGGAGTAGGGTTAAGAATGATTAAACGATTGATGCCAAATAACCAAAGTTGTACAGGCTACATAATATTACCTATACCCAGCCCTGGATTTGTCAATAGGCCGTATAGGCCGCGGCCTAGGGGCGGCAGCGTCCTAGGGGCGGCAGATTTCAGAAGATGAAATATTACAGATGATTTTGCTATTAAAGTGTCGCAAAAAATTATTTTAATTCTTGTTTTTTACGCACTTTCTTAGTGACTAGTTCAGTGCCTTCCTTACTATGAATGGAAAATTATTACTTTAGAAAGGTACATGGGGCGGCGGTAATAAATTGGCCTACACTGATAACAAATATAAATCCGGCACTGCCTATACCGAAAAGGTAGTATAGTATAAATTCAATTGTACACATGCTTTCAATACAATTATCTAATGAATTGCACTCATTTTGGGGGTTTCATATATGCAGTTTACAAATAATAGTTTAAAAAAATAAATACATGGTTTTATCGTGTCAATGTAGATCTACTAAAGAAAAACAATTGGGATGTGCTGTTAACCATGAAGGAGTTCCCTTGACTGCAGCCAAAACTGAACTCAAGCAATGTGTAAGTGTGTAAAACAACTCCTTTGTATAATTGGAAGTAGGTCTAATTACGCTTGTAAGTTTGACCCAAACAAATAAACAAACAAGGCAAGCTTAATAAAACCGTTTAACAAAGGCAAAACGCCAATTGAAGAGCTGTCATTTAGCCTATTACGTTTTGTTCATACTGATTTATTAGATAGATAGATAGATAACTCTTTATTGTATGCACACTGCATATTATACAATCGTACAGGAAAAACAGTTAAGATGGTACAAAACAACATGCGGCCTTATCGCTTCATAGCGATTTCTTCCAGGCAACCTTTAAGAATGATACATTTCTTAGTAAGAAAAACAGAGGGCATTCGGCGTGCGTAAAGTCACCAGAGAATATAGAGTAGAAAGAAATATAATATGATAAAGGAAAACAAGATAAATAAATAAAAATATTAAAACTTTGAAAAAACAAATTAATCATAGCAGTGATAAGCAAAAACCATAAATCTTTACCACATTAGTAGTAGTAGGCAGAAGGAGTAAAAAAGAGGAAAGAAGAAAATAGAGGAGAAAAAGTTGATTAAAGTGATTATAATATATAA
The DNA here is from genome assembly GCA_963932265.1 of Thymelicus lineola. Classification (NCBI taxonomy): domain Eukaryota; kingdom Metazoa; phylum Arthropoda; class Insecta; order Lepidoptera; family Hesperiidae; genus Thymelicus; species Thymelicus lineola. The sequence goes on along the minus strand of OZ010694.1, from coordinate 5,097,881 downwards.
GTTTTAAAATTCATTTCATGGTAGATATACTTATGTTGTAATAGTTTCTTTAGAAAACATTGAAGATTTATTACGAAAATGGTGTTAAAAATGCGTGACTGGTAATTTACCTGAACTTTCACAACTGACGTTCGTTACTCATTAGCATTATAATATGTTTATGAATATAAATTTTCATTCAATAAATGAATAGATGCTTGTGTATAACTATAATAAAAACAGAGAAACGCACTATAAAAACAATATGCTTTCAATAGTATCTGTGTATCTATTAAGCTATGGTAATAGTAATTAATATTTAACCAAGAAATGTTAAAAACATCAACAAAATAGCTTTGATGACGATCACTAAAATGATCGCTGAATATAATCGTATAAGTATACCTAATGCAAGTCGCCAAATTTATTCTTATATTTGAGGTGTTCCTTCATTTCCTCTTGGATCCCATCATCAGATCTGAATTGTGACAAAGGGACCACAATTTGGAAGTAAATTTGGAAGTGGACGGAGTTTTGAGGTAACAAACATAAAAAAAATTCAACCGAATTAAGAATGAATGAAGTCAGTTTAAACTATTATATTACTAACGAATCGGGCGGCAGAAAGTATGTACTTATAACAGTTTACACAATACAGGACAAGATTATAAAAATATCATCGAAAAATGCTACTTCAATTCTAGATGATTTTTGTTACTCCTCCTTAATACCAAAGATATCATTTAAAAAAATATTATCTATACAAAAATCAAAATATATTTGGTTAGTCATTTAAAACCAAACCGATATACTTCAATGATACAATGAACATATCAAGTAACTTCAGATCATTGTTATAACTATTATAATGTATCAATTAAGTAAGCGGTAGACAGCTTGGCTCTAGGTAGGGGTGCCAGAAACAGCATTAGCATTTCCGGGACAATTTTACTCGGTTGTCTTTGTTGTTAGGGTCGAAGAGACCCAATTCTTAATTTTACCAAAAAAATAAAAACCGACTTCAAAGAAATAGTCTTTGAAAAACCTATATCAAATCGCCATGTAATATTTTAGGAGTTCTTTAAATTCCTCATGGATTATATCATCAGAACTGAATTTTGATAAAAATGTGACCAATCATCTTCGTCTTTCAAATAAAAAAGAATTTTACAAATCGGTTCATAAACGGAGTTCTGAGATAAAAACCCCAAAAAATATACCCAACTGATAACCTCCTCTTTTTGAAGTCTGCTAATAAATAGATAATATTAACTACACGTCAATAATGTTTTACTTATTAAAACTTACTTACCTACCTTGACACATACAGTTAATATTAAAATTAGATATTAAAAAAATATAAAAACAACAAAAATTTACAAAACAACAAGACATTTTCTAAGTGGCAAAATTCCGGGGCTTTCCCGGATTTCCCTACCATCTGATAACCCTAGTTCTAATCCAAGTCAACGCAGTTTGCGGCTTATCCGAGTGAAGGCCACTTGCCACCCGATTCCATGTGCCACCTGACAGTCTGACCACTTGTGCGGTACAAGGAACCTGAATCAGTCAGGGGTCAAAACAGGTTTGAATAGGGCGTAAAGGTGAATAACCTTATGTCAATAAATATCTCGGGTGTATAAGAAGACAAACAGTATGATATGTTTTGTCCTAGTTTCGATACATACTGGGCTATGAGCGCTTCAATTATATTATATTATATATTTATTATTACATTTATTAGTATATCCTACTATTTATAATATACTAGGAAATCGCCCTTCACTTCGGGAAAAATAGTAAAAAAAAAATAATATAGCCTATGTCACCCGGGGATAGTGTAGCTTCCTAACAGTGAAAGAATTTTTCAAATCGGTTCGGAGCTCAGGTTCGGAGCCTATTCAATGCAAACAATCAAATATTTCCTCTTTATAATATTAGTATAGATGTATTTATGTCGTATTATATAATTTGTTTTCTGTTGCAATTCATATTTAGTTTTTATTTATGTGACCACCTTCGTTGTTTTCCCACTGCCCAAAGTTTGACTGGCAAAAAATGCTTTTAGCATTAATTCCGCCTTTTGTTCTTATACATTTGTATGGTACAATAATGATTAAATAAATAAATAAAGAAGCTTGAGTTTTTCACAGCTAAGGGATGGCAGATTTAAGTATTAGATAATAATTTCAACTAAATACTTTCACACGTGCCTGAGTGACGGACAACGAAGTTGTTCTTTAAGGGTTTTGTTTATCCTTTTTGAGGTATGGTACCCTAAAAATATATTTAGCCTCAATTAAAAACAAAGTCTAACTACATTATAATTATTATTGATTAGTAGCTTCATCGTTTATAATTACCTAATTAATATTTACGATTTGATAAATGTCTTGTACTCGTATTTTAATGTCATATTTAATTACCTAGTTATTAACTTTTTGCACCGACATATTTAATTATGAATATAATAAACTAGGAAGTAAGAAGATACTGATATATTATTTGTGACCTTGCTCCGAGGAATGTAAGTAAAGCAATAGGTAGGGGAGAGTGTGTATGAAAGAGCCAGTTTTAAAAAGTGTACAAAAAAAGCAACTTGGACTTTTTGTTTTTAAAGAAAACTACTTTTTTTTAGTAATCACTTTAATAATGAATGTAATCAAATTTAAATTAAAGCGATAACTATGCTAATAACCTGAAATATATCTACTTCAAAAAAAATGGGAAATCGGCTCTTTCATAACAGCATGTCAATGAAAGAGCCACGGGGTGTTATGAAAGAGCCGATACCCATTTTATACAAACAAAACGGTTTTTTCAACAAATGAATTCTATTAAAATAAACTCCAAAAAATGAAACTGAAATTAATCTATGAAAATCACAATTCTTGAATAGTCTCAATAATAAGTTAACTTAATCTTAATCAATAATATTGGATAATATTATCTTATAATATAAATCAGTAATAATATCCTTTTTTAGCAGTATTGGGGCGGTTTAGAATACTAAACCCAATCTCACGCCGGATGGGTGTCGTAAGAGGCGACTAAATCCAGCCCGCTGGTGGTAGGACCCCTAGAGGGATTATATTGGTAATATTGATTTTAATTGTTAATTAATACCATTATTACTATTATTATTTCTCCATAGGGTTTGCGTGGATAGCTACCATCCTTGAGCATGAGTCAGCCGCCAAACGACTCGTCGTGTTCCGGCTGGGGGTCTGAGAACCAGTTCTTTCTTTCTTTTTCTTCTCTCTTTCTTGGCCGGTCGGTGTTGCTGATGTCCTTGGGCGACGATAGCCACTTATCATCAGGTGGATCGTCAGCTCGTTTGCCGGCTATTTCCATAAAAAAAAATATTCTCATAAAAATCAGTCTCAAATAATGTCATTAAACTTTGATACTTATAAAGTAAAAATTAAAAACACTGTTGGCAGAAGAAATTAATCACTCCTTTGTGGCCACAAGACCTTGTGTGGCCTCATGTGCCACCCTCCACATATCTTGTATTGGTTTGGTACCATTTTTCTTTGCTTTTTTTTGGTTGTAGGTATTGATGATGACATGTTTTTACTACTCTGTAATATAAAATAATATTAAATAGGTATAAAAAAACAAGAATGTTGAACTAAAACTTATTGGTGTATTGAAAGAGCCACCATTTGTGTCATGAAAGAGCCAGCTCTTTCAAAGCATTGATCGCTGGCTCTTTCATAACTTTGCGTGATCAAAAATATAATCTTACATTAAAGTTTTATTACCAAAACGTAAATCCAATATTTTTAGTGAATAAGAAGACCATGTATATGTATAACAACACAGCATATCCATTTTATCAATTTATGTAACACTTTTATTCTTACAAATATTTAAGTAATTGCAAGTAAACTTACTTTTTGGCATCCATATCTTTGCTGCAATCCTACGACACCATTTGTTTTCATAGAACTGTCAAATTTCTGTGGGTGAAAGCTATCCAGTGTTGCTTTATATAAAGTAAAATAAATATATGGTAAAATATCGATAAGTTAGTTAAAATGACATCGGCTCTTTCAAAACCTGGCTCTTTCATACACACTCTCCCCTACCTCGTTTCGCTGGTGGATGTATTCATTTGAAAAAAGTTTCGTCCTTCAAGAGGTAAATAGACCATTGGTTACCGCAGGATATTCGGAATATTGAGAGTGTGGTTGCGTAAAAATAATGTTAATTTGTATAAATTACAGATAATAAAAATAATACTAATAAATTAGTGATCAAATTGTGTTATCAAATATTTCCGATTGCTAATTAGAACTGGCTGGATGTCGTAAAAAGGTGATTAAATCCGGCCCGCTAGTGGTAGAGACCATTGGAGGGATAAATTTTAGTAGTTCATTAATACTATTTTTACCATTATTATTTCTCAGTGTTTAGGGTTAATAATAAATCTTTAATCTAAATCCTATTTATTGATATTTAAATCATTGTTTAGTAAGAACTTATGTATCGTCCTTTTTCGCCGAACCAGACAACACTGCGTGTATTTAGAAATTTTATTTTATTTATAAAAATTTATAAAAGGCATCAAAATTAGCTTATAGATGAAGATGACAATTATGAATGTCGTTTCCATGAAGTTAACAATTCTAGAAAGATGATTTGACATAATTATCTGTGGTGACGAACTCGCAAAAACTTTCATCAGATAAGTAGCTATTAATACCTGAGACGATTCGCAAAAACCTTTGTAACGTAACTGTAAAATAAAAACTAAATTTAACAGTCACTAAGTATTATGAACTACCGGTGTAGCCTAACGAATGATAGTTGATAGATATCTTATTTCTTGCTGGAAGCCTTGAGCGATACTCTCGAATTAACACCTCTAACAAAAACTTTCAATCAAAGATGATTATAATACTCGTATTTTGTAGACAATAGGATTCTGTTTTTCTACTCTTCGTAATAAATCTTATGTAAGTAAAGATAGTAAATATTAAAGTGCTCATAGCCTAGCTTGTGTTGATCCTAAGTGAGTTAAGCAGCAGCGATCGCGGTCGGTAGTCGGATAGGTGACCGCTAGTGGTAAAAATTTCTTGAGCGTTTCCGTGCCTTGGAGGGCACGTAGGGAGGTCGCATAACAACTGTTATCGTATGATAGATTAGATGAAATGTTTCCTAAATATTTCCACTTAGGAACTACACACGTTATAACTATAATACCTACATAATATATCGTGCCCCCCACGTTCATTTTTATAGCAGACTGATATCGTCTAAGGGGCAATCGAAGATAGGTGATGGAAGATATAGTAGTCTCCATATAGTTCTCAAAGGTGTGTGAAGTCTACCAATCCGCACTTGGCCAGCATTGTAGGCGTACAGACTATGGCCTGTACGCCTCACATTATAAGAGGAGACCCCGAGCCCGAGGTAATAATTCAATTCAATCGATAAAAGTACGCAATTTTTCATCAATGTTTCTTTATGACGTTATCACGAAAAACTATCGTCCGTAAACCGACTTTACAGACAACCAATTTTTTTTTGATGGAAGATAGGCGCTAAAACTCTTAAACCTTATCCTAGCCTTTTTTAAATACTCGTATTACACCCATCCTAACGCCTACGCATACCTATAAGGTTTGCAAAGCCAAATGGAACTTGAAAACCGATTACACTGGCCATTTCATTTTCGTATCCCATTTCGTTTTCACGCTGCTGGCGTCGTGTCGTTTAAGGAAACGGATGTTTGCTGCATCACTCATCGCCACCCTATCCTATTTGTGCCCATTGGCACTATTAGATTTAGCCTAAAGCTTTAGTCCAAAGGCATCGCATTATAAATAGGTACTTAATACGCACTTATGTCATGCGCATCTAGTAAATCAGCGTTATTTTAATATAATTAATTAATTTTAAAACGCTCACTCACTTTTAAGAGAAATAACACCTTTGAATGTTCCTGTAGCAAGCCTGTGCTTCACCCAGGTGGAGAACCTAGGTAAAGTCCTACTTCAAGAGTCATTTGATTAACTTAGATACCCTCGAGAGCACGTAAAAACGTCATGATACTGTCAGTATCGCTTATAGCCCTGCGGCTTGCGTCGATCCTAAGTGATCGACAAAGTTAAGCAACAGCGGGCGTGGTCGGTAGTTGGATGGGTGACCGCTAGTGGCAAAAAATTTTCATTCCCGTGCTTCGGTTATCATAAAATAACAGTCGTTAAGCCACGTTGGAGGCCCTCGGACGGTTTGAAAACTTCCGACACTCGGGTTGGCCACAAACCCCTCCACCAATCCGCACTGGAGCAGCGTGGTGGAGTGGAGTATGCTCTAGGCCTCCTCAAGAGGAGAGACCCGTGCCCAGTAGTGGGCCAGAAGCCACTGTCAGTATAATAGTCGCAAGCGTGGTCATTAGCTAGGTAGGGGAGAGTGTGTATGAAAGAGCCAGTTTTAAAAAGTGTTCAAAAAAAGCAACTTGGACTTTTTGTTTTTAAAGAAAACTACTTTTTTTTAGTAATTACTTTAATAATGAATGTTATCCAATTTAAATAAAAGCGATAACAATGCTAATAACCTGAAATATATCTACTTCAAAAAAAATGGGAAATCGGCTCTTTCATAACAGCATGTCAATGAAAGAGCCACGGGGTGTTATGAAAGAGCCGATACCCATTTTATACAAACAAAACAGTTTTTTCAACAAATGTATTCTATTAATAAACTCCAAAAAATTAAACTGAAATGAATCTATGAAAATCACAATTCTTGAATAGTCTCATTATTAAGTTACTTAATCTTAATCAGTAATATTGGATAATATTATCTTATAATATAAATCAGTAATAATATCTTTTTTTTAGCCGTATTGGGGCGGCTTAGAATACTAACCCCAATCTCACGCCAGATGGGTGTCGTAAGAGGCGACTAAATCCGGCCCGCTGGTGGTAGGACCCCTAGAGGGATTATATTGGTAATATTGATTTTAATTGTTAATTAATACCATTATTATTATTATTATTATTTCTCCATGGGGTTCGCCTGGATAGCTACCATCCTTGAGCATGAGTCAGCCGCCAAACGAATCATCGTGTTCCGGCTGGGGGCTTGAGAACCAGTTCTTTCTTTTTCTTCTCTCTTTCTTGGCCGACAACGCATCAGTGATGCCTTCGGTGTTGCTGATGTCTATGGGCGACGCGCGATAGCCACTTATCATCAGGTGTATTGTCAGCTCGAATGTCGGCTATTTCCATAAAAAATATTCTCATAAAAATCAGTTTCAAATAATGTCATTAAACTTTGATACTTATAAAGTAAAAATTAAAAACACTGTTGGCAGAAGAAATTAATCAATCCTTTGTGACCACAACACTCATGCATGTGCCACCCTCCACATATCTTGCATTGGTTGTAGGTATTGATGAAGACATGTTTTTCTACTCTGTAATATAAAATAATATTAAATAGGAATAAAAAAACAAGAATGTTGAACTAAAACTTATTGGTGTATTGAAAGAGCCACCATTTGTGTCATGAAAGAGCCAGCTCTTTCAAAGCATTGATCGCTGGCTCTTTCATAACTTTGCGTGATCAAAAATATAATCTTACATTAAAGTTTTATCACCAAAACGTAAATCCAATATTTTTAGTGAATAAGAAAACCATGTATATGCATAACAACACAGCATATCCATTTTATCAATTTATTTAACACTCTTATTCTTAAAAATATTTAAGTAAATGCAAATAAACTTACTTTTCGGCATCCATATCTTTGCTGCAATCCTACGACGCCATTTGTTTTCATAGAACTGTCAAATTTCTGTGGATGAAAGCTATCCAGTGTTACTTTATAAAAAGTAAAATGAATCTATGGTAAAATATCGGTAAGTTAGTTAAAATGACATCGGCTCTTTTAAAACCTGGCTCTTTCATACACACTCTCCCCTACCTTATTTCTAAAGACTAACAACACTAATACTACACTAATACTACACTAATACTACAATAATATTACAATACTAGGTATCTAGTATTGTAATATTGTAATATTATGATGTAATTGTGTCCACGCTGCATCAGTAGTAGAAGGTGCAATTAACATATCATAGCTTAATTTACTGTCATGATTTTAATGAGGTATCAAAAAAACATTTACATGATCGATCCTATTAGCCATGGTTAATTTGTGTGAAGTCCCATCTGGTAACAAAATAATTAGAAATACAGATATACAACACATTTTAATATAAAATTTAATTATTTGATTTAGATTTCAATACAAACATGACATTGCATGTCACGTGCATCGAATATTACATTTTTATACTCTACAATTAGTTATTCATCTAGATACCTAATAAATAGTTACCTATCAACTGAGAAAATTAATTTCCTGATAAAATAAAATTTCAATTTTTGTTTGCATTGAAATTCACTATGACTGATTATTATAATTGGGACGTAGAAATATATTTATTTCAAATCTATACTTATTACATAATGGATATAAGTTCAATGCAAAATAATGGAAATAAGAAAACTGAAAATAAAATAAGACTAAAAACGAGGCTAAATCAAAACGTAGTACTTAAGAGGCCGTGCCGAAAATTTATTTGACAGAGTTATGTCATATTCATTGCGAAGCTATGTCTGTGTGCATCGTTCACGCACACCTGGCTGAAGTTCGAGCTTAAACAATTTTGATCCTTTAGTTGATAATAATTTTAGGATGCATAGTATGAACAATTTAGAAATAAAAGTCTGGAATGTTTTTGTACCTATATTAATTTAGTATATTTATTACAATCAAAATGAAAAAGTTTTAGATAAACACACACTAGGTACATATTTAGGTTATTCAGTGTTTTCCTTCAGAGATTTCATTTATATTTGCGATAAACTTAGAGTGTACAGACAAATTTAACATGTTTCATTGGTACCTACCCGAAAATCAAACGAGTCTTGATTTCATAAAAAATGTTTTTGAAAATGCAATTAAAATTTTAGGCCATAAAAAATTTTTGTGAGCTCTGGGACTAATATGTTGTCATATTCAAAACCTATTAAATTGGCGTATTATATAAACTTAAATTTAAAAAACCCGGACTCAAAAAAACAAAAAAGTCTGATTAGGTAAAAAGTAAAAAAATCATACAATAAACCTAAACACGCGGCAGCGTGTCAAGCCAAGTGCAAGCAAAGGAACTGGCTAGCCAGCGCCGAGTGTAATATTACATGAACCACTTGGTGCCACTTTTGACCCTTCTATAACTCAAAACCTCTATAACAAAAACCTAAACACATAAAACTACGTGTGTTTAATTACATCCATAAGGACATATAGAAGCCCAAATTTCATGAAGCTAGCTCAAACGGTTATAAAGATATGAAGGTCAAAAAGTCGTAAATTTTAGCACTGACTGACTGACTGACATAATGTACCTAAATCAAACCTACTTTCAGATGACCTAGAAGGATGAAATTTGGAATTCAGCGCGGTAATTGTGTGTAAGCGTAGGAAAAAATCAAAAAATAAAAAAGTCGAAAAATAAGTGGTGTCCCCATCACAGAAAAAACTTGTAATATGCGCTAAACAACCGGCCAACGGTCTATCGTCTGCGGCACGTGGCATTGCCTAGTTTTCTTTATAAAAAGTAATGATATCCCACCAAAAAAATATGTAAAAAAGGAGAGTCAAGTTCAATACAAAAATTAAGCTTGGCTGTGGGCTTCGCCGCAAAAAGAACGGAGATCTAAATGAGTGCAAAGTTCTATGCAAAATCGAAATATATATTTATAGGAACAAAATAACATTGTGAACAAGTATTAAACTCTATTTCTTTGCTTTATTGGATATCTATAACAATTGCTGTTATTTAAATATGTGAGATCTTAAAGTAGGTTAGATTTGACTTGGCCAGTTTTCATTACATCAGTCATTTTATAAAGTTATTCAACATTTTAATTCTGATAAAAACTGGTATATAAAAATAGTAAATACTTCATACACCTACGATATGCCGATGATTTATAGTTATCCTGGCGGGTTCACTGGAGGAACTTGGTACAATGCTCGGAAACTTCAACAGCGCCTTACAACGGGTGGGTCTTAAGATGAACATGGACAAGACGAAAATCATGTCAAATGTCCATGTCACACCCATACCGGTTGTTGTTGACGGCGCTGCTCTCGAAGTTGTAGACGAATACATTTACCTGGGACAATTGATCCAGATAGGTAAGTCCAACTTCGAGAAAGAAGTCACTCGTAGAATCCAACTCGGATGGGCTGCGTTCGGGAAACTGCGTCATATCTTGTCGTCCAAAAAACTACCTCAGTACCTGAAGTCGAAGGTGTTCAAGCAGTGTGTGTTGCCAGCGATGACATACGGATCCGATACGTGGTGCTTCACTATTGGCCTAATCCACAAGCTCAGAGTAGCGCAGCGGGCTATGGAGAGGGCTATGCTTGGTATTTATCTGCGTGATCGAATTAAAAATGAGGAGATCCGTAGACGAACAAAGGTAACCCATATAGCTCAAAGAATTAGCCGGCTGACGTGGCAATAGGCTGGCCACACAGTTCGAAGATAACCGTTGGGCAAGAAATGTAATCTATTGGCGCCCACGTCTCGGAAAAATGTCGTCTATGTCCAGCAGTGGACCTATCAAGACTGATGGATGGGTTTTTAATATGGAGCCGTCCGTCTATACATAAAAATCAATAGCTGTTCGTTTGTCTTGCTAAAACTTGAGAATAGCTGGACCGATTTGGCTAATTTTAATCTTGAAATATTTGTGAAACTTCAGGGAAGGTGTAAACGGTGAAAAATATGAATAATAAGTAATGAAAAATACTAAAAACAAACAAATTGTTCCTAGCTGTGAAACATTTGATATCTTTTGTCAAATTGTCATTTGGTTGTCAGATATTTATAGGTGCGTTCAGAAATTTGTCTGTTTCATAGCTGTAGTATGAGGTCTGATTTCTTTGAAAACTTAACGACCATAATATTATCTTTCTAACGTAACCATCAGCGACATATCTAACTTTTTTATTTCATAACTGACAGTCGAGAGAGAGGGAGAGGGGAAAGAGAAGGGAGATGGGGCTCGAGGGAGACCTCGAGAGGGGTGAGTTGTTAGGCAGTACAGAGTTTGCCGGGTCAACTAGTACATTTGTAATATTCATGTTATTTATGACTTTTTGAAAATTTATTTTATGACTTTTTACATATTCAGACTTTTTGTTCTTTTTTGAGTTGGGGTTTTTTAAATTTTTATACTTAAAAATATTTTCAACCCTACCTATATGATCATAAGGTTTAATTTGTTGATTTTTTTTTACACAAATAAGTTAATGCTTGACCACAATCCCACCTGATGGTAAGGGAACATACCAAAACCACGTAACCCATTTTTTCCAACTTTTTACCCCCCTCCCCCCCCCCCTTCGTGACCATTCGTAGTATATGAGAAGACCCCCCCTCCCTCCTAGTTTTCACGTGGTAAATGATAAATACGATTTTCAATACTTTTTTGCAAAAATAATAATTTTGCTTATATTTGACGACTTGTGGCGCAATGGTTGCTAAAATATTGACTACGTGACAAAAACCTAAGCCCCCCCCTCCTCTCTGTGACCAATCGTGGTGTTTTGAAGACCCCCCTCCCCCCCTAAATAAGGCACGTGGTTTTGGTATGTTCCCTAAGTGAAGATGTGGTCCAAGGTGGTAAGCACATTAACTTAGTAAAAGCCTATTCACTCTTTTCTTGAAGACATCCACATCATAGGCAGGCGGGAACGCCGATGAAGGCAATTTATTCCAGTCTTTGGCGATGCGTATAATAAATGACGAGGCGAACCACCTCGTCCTTACCGGCGGGATGTTCACAACAAAAGGATGGATCCCCGCCGTGCGTCGTGACGTTCGATGGAGAAATGGAGATGGGGAAATTAAATCAAACAATTCCTGTGCACACTCTCCGAAATGTGCCCTGTAGAAAACCGAGAGGCTGGCTACTCTACGCCTGTGCTCGAGGCTTTGCAGATTGGTCTCAACCAAATCTGGGTCACCAATGAGCCTCTTCGCACGCCTCTCCATCGAGTCCAAGGCAGAAAGGTGACATTTGGCTGCACCTGCCCAAATATGCGAACAGAACTCCACAAACGGCCGAACCTGAGCTTTATACAAGGTTAAAAGTTGCCTCGGTGTGAAGTACCACCGCACCTTTGCAAGGACACCAAGTTTCCTTGCAGCAGTCTTAGCCTTGGTCTCAATGAACCGCCCAAAGTTGAGTTTCGAGGATATCTCTACCCCTAACAACTGAAGGCAGTCGGTATAATCCAAGGGCATATTCCGAAAAGTAGGAGCCAAGGTAAGCGGTCTCCTCTTGGCGGTAAATAGACACGTCTGCGTTTTAGCGGCGTTGAATCTCACAAGATTGGCTTCACCCCACTCGGACACAGCCTGAAGTGTGAGATTCACACGAGCCACCATGGCCTCTCTTTGAGACTGAATTTCGTCCTGACTGGCCCTGAGGCTTGGTAGGTATCTCTCTACCACTGTGCAATCGTCTGCGTACCCATAAATACCGGGCATAAGCAAGCAGGTCATTCAGTTTTGAGCCGCAAAACATAAGCAGGTTATTCAGACTCAGAGCTTAAACCTTTTATACACGCCCAATCATGCTGTACGTCCCGCCAAGGCAATGCACGATACACGATGCAAAAGTCATGAATAGGCTTGACGTACGTCGGTAATTATTATTAATTGTTTGCTGGATTTGCACGACCAATTTTCGTCCTGTTTTCCACGCCTTAGGAAATTTTCCCTGCTCGAGACAGGCATTCAGGAGTCCCCTTAGTCGCTACTCCAGGGACTCTGCGGCGTCTAGGGCGGAAACCAGCTCTCTACCCGAAACATCATCGGGACCCGGGGCGGTATTTTTGGAGCGCAACCTTGCCACAGCGGCGCTAACTCAACTCAACTCCCCTCCCCCTCCCCTGTACAATGCTTCCTATCTCACTTTAGAATTTATGTGTCTGTCTCTTTTTACTGGACAGTTTCGTTTCATCCAATTTCAAATCACCCCCGTACTAAAGAAGTTTTCACTTCAAAATGTAAGTTGAAACACTTGAAGTACTACTAAGTGAATTACTAAGTTGAAAAACAAAAATGGAACTTAATTTAATAATTTCTAGGAGTAAAATTTATAATATGTGACGTCACACTAGGGGTGATATCGATGGGGGAGGGGTCAAAAAGTCATGAAATTTGTGTGACGTAATTTATGGATGGCCCCTTGTTGATTACCCCCCCCCCCCTTGAACAGTCAATTTAGTACTACACAAATCAAACCCTTTCATTTGATACCCCACTCGGGTATGTTCGCTGAATTCAGTAAATTCATCTTCTTCCTAACTATATGAACTACTATAACTACCCCACCCCCCTTCGAACAGCCAATTTTGTAATACATAGAAACATGATGATGCATGGTGTTATTAAAATAAAAAATAATTAATTTAATAATTGGATCAAAATGTGATAGTCGGCGTACAATTTGTGTAAATTTTTACGTAAAACACGCGAGCGTCGCGGAAAAAAAAGTAATACGTCCTCACGCGTTGATAGCCTTGGCGGTACTGGTTTAATATATTTAATGCGGTCCATAATATAGTTCAGTTTGCAACTATTATTAACAAACGAAAACATTATTTTTTCATAAAATAAAATTTTGATTATATTAAAGGATTAACTTAAGATTAATGTGTATTTTTTAAAATTTCCTTAAAGTGTTTCTAATTAATAGAAAAAAAATACTTACTTCGAACGAAATTACGTTATTTCAAAAAAAAATTCTGCTATATTTGGATAGGAATTTCAAAAACTGGCTAGGCTACTTAATAATAGACCGTATATTCATGTTATTTATATTTTTTAATGTTTGGAATATTTTGTATTTTCGTTGTAAAACGAAGACAAAAATCACTTGCTCGTTACTTTTCGGAAAAGAAGGGTTTTAAATAGTGGTGAATTGCCATTATTATAAATAATATGTTAAATTCGTCTGCGCTATCAGCAAGAACAAGAATTAGACTCTTATAGTTACAAAAAACAAAGCTTAATCTCTTTATCCTGTTCACACAAACAGTGATTAAAATTGACCGAAATTGTTGATATCGCGGCACGGAGCCTTAAGAATAAAATGCTTAAAAATTTTCATTTAAAATTGTATTCTAGTAAAAATATTTTTATCATTTGTAATATATTATTAGCTATAGGGCACTGAGCACTAACATGACAAATGGCTACTGTGCCCTACAAAGCACGGATGCGTTCGCGAAATTTTGACACTGACTGTGCCGCATTCTTTGAACCACACACAATAATGTTTGACTCACTGTATACTTTTTATATTAGCCGTCAGGTTAACAGCTATGCAGGCCGCTATGTAAACAAACATAAAATATTTTACTATCTAGGACCTAAATCAATGTCACCTTCACACCCAAAAAATTGGTTTTTACCATTTAAATTATTCATAGTTTTGTTTGGCTAAAAAGATAACATCAACTAATTAATTACCTATCACGTTTTTACAAACACCCAGTATCTAAGTCATAAAACTTGATATACCTAGTAGTTAAATAACTTATTATCTGAAACGCACTTTATTTTTTTTATTTTTGAATTAAAACTTCTTTAGGTGCGACTTGAGAGTAACTCAGATTATTTTTCAGACGGAAGTATTCGGACGGAAATGAACGCTCTATAGTCTAGTCTGTTGGCGCCGTTTTTAAAAACAGAAACTTACTATAGAATATTGTGAGTATGTGATACATTTAATACACTTTTTAACTAGGTATGTTCCTGTTCTAGAATGTGGGACTCTATTTCTCCATCCAATCTTATCTCTACTCCATATTATTTATACTCTATTTCTCTATCTACTCCAAACTAAACCTCCGTGCTCGTGGTGCACCTTGCTAACCAACGGATTAGAATACCTAATATAAGGGATATGGATAAGGGTAAAATTAAGGGTAAATCTAATTAATTAGGTATGTGGTTTTCGGATGATATAAAACTCGAGGTCCACAATGGCGCTTTGTGTATATAAGTGAAAAATAAAAGTATTTGAAGTCGAATGCATAATTTGCACAGGAATTGGGGCTTAATTTAAGTTATATTTGACCTATAAATTCCTCACATAGAGCTCCCTGGAATTACACTTACTTATATCTTCATTTAAAATAAGTAATATATAATTAGAGGAGTTTTAAACCATACTTTTTATTCCGCGGAACACGGACTGACCCTAGTGCTCTGTACTTCAAATATACGTGCGTGTAAAATAAACTTTTTAATTAATATAATTCTTTTTTTTTGGAAAATAACGTGTCAAATGCGTTAAAATCGTAATAAGGTTATGATTTTAATATCATAATGAAGACGCAAAAGTCCCATGTTCTAATTACATATACCGAAGCGACGCGAGATTATGTTACTAGTATTACATAACTATTTGAGTTATTTCTAACTGGTTTGGTGCGTATCGAATATCGACGCGTTGAGTTCGCTGTTCCGATATTATCTGTATAAACCAAAATATTTGTGATTGATTTATAATTTTTATTAAATATCGATTAATCTAAATAAATTATCTACATCTCGGACAAACTGTGTTGCCATTCTGTCAGTAGCTTTAATGGAACGCTACTAGTATGTATGTACCAGAGGGCCTAGCCAAGACACAAACGCTTCGTTTCTAATCTCTTTCTACCATAACTTACGCGTTTGTGTTCGCGATTGTAGAAAGCGATAACTTGGTAGCCAAGAGCACATGATAATGTCGGACGTTCATTCTAAAGTGTCGAGAGAAAAAACCATGGGTATAGTTTATGGTTAGCGTTGTTTGTGTTATCAAATGTCAAGCGGAGACCGCTGACCACGTCACATTACGTCACCGCCAGTTCCCTCGTGTCGACTGTGACCAGTGGGCTTAGTGCGAGTTTTACGTGACATAACGGGCTCGCTAACGTAAAGGAAAGTCAGCTATGCTATTGGCTACCGATGCATTTCTTTTAAATTCTTTTCACTGCCGCCAAATCGGTAGCCAATAGCATAGCTGACTTTCCTTTACGTTAGCGAGCCCGTTATGTCATGTAAAACTCGCACTAAGCCCACTGGGGGGGTCGACTGTCTATGAGCGAGATGAAATAACCTACGAGGGCAGAATGGCAAGCTTAAAAAATGTTTACTGCCAGGTAGAAAATAAAGAATCGATATTATGGCAACACCAATTTAAGTGTCATGTCAAGGAAAAACGTCAAGAAAAAAAATGGCGGAATCGTTAGATTATAAAACAATTTGAAATTGTGTTATGCGTTTGTACTTTTCCGTATTGGATTGCAATTGCACTTGTTATTTGAGTTTTGCAAGCTTTAGTCCGACGTTGAGTTTTGTTCGTTTTCCTCCGTTGTGTGTGTTGTGCGAATATTGAGATAGAGACTCCATTTAAAATCCAGTAATAGTGCTATATTGACTTGTGAATTTTACGTTTTCCTGGTTTTACTGTTAACATTGAGATAGAGACTCCTTATAAAACCCAGTAATAGTGCTATATTGACTTGTGAATTTTACGTTTTCCTGGTTTTACTGTTAATATTGAGATAGAGACTCCATATAAAACCCAGTAATAGTGCTATATTGACTTGTGAATTTTACATTTTCCTGGTTTTACTGTTAATATTGAGATAGAGACTCCTTATAAAACCCAGTAATACTGCTATATTGACTTGTGAAAATGTCGACATCATGGAAAGATAAGGAAAACAGGCGTAAATGTTTCAAGTGCAGCAAGTCGCCAGTAGTTGATAACATAAAACTGTTTCGTTTTCCAAAGCCTGCTCTCAGAAATCTGCAACGGTATGTACTTTTTAATTAACATATCTAAAAACAAAACAATGACGTGAAATAATTCTTGACGAGATATTGTTAGTGGGGCAACTCAAGATCCACTAACATGCAGAGTGCGTAGCCAGTAGAAATTACTAGGAAAATGATTAACTGGTAGTTGAATAAAAATATGTTTAGATATAACATGGCTTCAACCCATTAATGGCCCACTACTGGGCACGGGTCTCTCCTCTTGAGGAGGCCTACAGCATACTCCACCACGCTGCTCCAGTGCGGATTGGTGGAGGGGTTAGTGGCCAACCCGAGTGTCGGAAGTTTTCAAACCGCCCGAGGGCCTCCGACATGGCTTAACGACTGTTATCATATGATAACAACCGGGACCGACGGCTTTACGTGCCCTCCGAAGCACGGAAACGCTCAAGAATTTTTTTTGCCACTAGCGGTCACCCATCCAACTACCGACCGCGCCCGCTGTTGCTTAACCTTGTCGATCACTTAGGATCGACGCAAGCCGCAGGGCTATGAGCGCTTCCAGATATAACATAAGTTGATTTTATTCATGTTGACATCAGAATACTCAGATATTTGAAAACACAGTGACAGGTAAAAAAACAATGGACAAGTAGAAAAATAAACTTATAAAAAACAAAAAGATTGTATCAAAAACTGAACACTCTTTTCATTCTAACAGATATAAGCAGTACCATAATATAACTTAACTAGCGGTCCGCCCCGGCTTAGCCCTGGTACATACATAGCCTATACGTACTTATGGTATAATTATACTATATATATACCATAGCCTATACTTACTTTCCAATGGTGAAAGAATTTTTGAAATCGGTTCAGCCCCCTTACTTCCTAACTCAATGTCCAACCTTTTGATAGCAACTTCAATATTACAATGCAGATTTTGTACGTCAAATTATAAAGATCAAGCAAGCAAAACCGGCATTGTAGTATTGAAGTGGCTATCAAATGGTTGGACACTGAGGGAGTAAGGGGGCTGTAGTTTCTGAGTTCATCGCATTCAACCAAACAAACAAACTCTTCAGCTTAATATTAGTATTAGTATAAATTTCGCTTTCTACGAAAATGCAAAGTAAAGCAAAAGCAAAGCAACAACCCATAATTGTCCCACTGCTGGGCTCGGGGTCTCCTTTCACAATGTGAGGGGTATAGGCCGTAGACTACCACGCTGGCCAAGTGCGGATTGGTAGACTTCACACACCTTTGAGAACTTTCTGGAGAACTCTCAGGTGTGCAGGTTTCCCCACGATGTTTTCCTTCACCGAAGCAAGTGATAAGTAACTTGTAATATGCACATAATATTTGAAAATTAGAGGTGCGTGCTAGGATTTGAACTCGGGCCCCTTGGTTCGGGAGACCAACGTTCTAACCGCTAGGCTATCACTGCTACTAAACAGGATGTTCTCAACTTCATGTTAAAATAAACATATTTTGTGTTTTTTTTTCAGTTGCACATTATGGGCCAAGTTCATGTTCCCTTTGGAAGAATCACAGTATTCTTCTATAAAATTTCAAACTATGCTCTTCAATGAGCACAGAATGCTTTGTCAAGATCATTTTTTGCCAAAAGATTTTACTGATGATACCAAACAAAAATTGTTAAGAGATGCAGTCCCATACATGGTGAGTATTTTATCATTCCTATTCCTATTTAGTACTTTTTACCATTTTTAGCAGAAATCGACTTTACACTTTGACGTGACCTATCAACAATGCAAATTATATCCAATGTAATTTTTTCCGTATATGCACATTATATAACATTGTTTATCAGTTCATGTATGTATGTATGTAAGATAAGTTATCTCCCAAATGCCACCGGCTATATAATTTTGTGCCCAAAATAGATATTTTTAAATTACTTGTTAATTTTATTTTTGTTATAGGCAGAGGATTCAAAAATATCACAGCCTTTTTTTGATGCAACAATTCCTGGCCCTTCAAAACTACCTACATCTATTTTACAAGCTGATACATCAAGAGCTGCTATATTAGTGGACATTGGAAATATAACCAGGAGACCTGAGGTGAGTTTCATCATATACAAAAATATTTGTTATTCTGTCAGAGAATCTCCACCCTGACCATAACCTACCTTGGGCGACATGGAAGTTCTTAAGCAGACTCGGGACTCAAGTTGGCCAAAGCAAGGAGAATATGAACAGGTTATAGCTCAGAAATTGCATGTATCTGTGGTATCTCTCTCCAGACTGTAGCACATATCTAATACCTTTAAACGAGCAATTCTTGTATATATATATATAATTGGAATCTCGGAATCGGCTCCAACGATTTTCATGAAATTTAGTATATAGGGGGTTTCGGGGGCGATAAATCGATCTAGCTAGGATTCATTTTTAGAAAATGTCGTTTTATCGGTGTTTTCAGGTAATAATAAACTTCTACAATATACTCTCCCTGACATCTATTGGCAAGTAGCAATACTAAAGCTACTTCAATAAATGGCGTTGTTAAGCAATACTAAACCGAGCAAAGCTCGGTCATCCGGGTACTTATATATATATATACTAAATACTTCAGAATCATACTGTAAGCTGTTTTGCTCTGATTCCAGTTGTAATTTATTTATTTTACTAACTAAATATTGACATTTCTTAGACTGCCCTAATTGTTGAATACAATTCTTGTTTTTAATTACTTTTTTTAGTTTTCGCTATAAACCTTTTTATTTTATTATATTTCTTAAATTTTTTGTTACTATTAAATTGAACTATTGGTTTAATTGAGTCATTACCAGTAAGATTAACAATAAATAAGTTTAATTTACTGGGGTAGCTAATGACTACATCGCCACTTACCATCAGGTGGGATTGTAGTCAAGCATTAACTTATAAGATATAAAAAAAAAGAAAGCTATCGCACTCAACAAGCTCATTGAAGAGGCTCTGGGTTCGCACTCCAACTCTGAGAGTCTTTGAGTTGTTCAAGTTGGCTCACGGTCTTATTGGCCTGTCTTAAGCTTACCTCTAAGTCAGTAATGCGACTCAAAGCCCTTTCATGCTCATTACTACACTGGTCGAATGAGTCAATGATGTCTTGAAGCTGGTCCCGTTGCTGTAGGCATTCCATGTACTTGTTATGGGAGTTCTACAAGTTGGTTTTTGTCTTAAACTGAAATTCACCAGTAAGTAACTTGTAGTATTTTTGTTATTACTTGTTGATTACCATCAAAGGACGGCAGTTGTGCCGGTTATCAAAAACTCTCTTAATTTATCAAATTGAAAATAGTGAAAAGTTGATGTGATTATGGAGTAAAATAAAATAATGTCAGGTGCTGGTTGGCTAAGCCCCTAAGAATTTACCTTGAAAATATTTTTTTACAGGAATTGTCAGTGATGCCAAATTTTGATGAAACATTATCCGGCCCATCACAAATGATGGAATGCATGCAAGCTACTACGTCTAAAAGTGACAGACAAAAGACAAAAGATGAAGAGCTGTATAAAAAGTGCGCCAAATATATGAGACAGTTGTGTCGACTAAGAAATAAAACAAAAAATCTAAAAAACAAAGTGGTATTAAACCAGCTAACAGAAAGCAATGCTTTATTGAAATTATCAAAAAAGTTAACACCCACATTTGCTTTATTGTTACAAGGCCAGATAAGGAATAGCAACAAAAGGGCTACTGGAAAGAGGTGGACCAAAAATGAAAAAATTGTTGCCTTAAGGCTTTATAAAAGATCTCCAACCTGTTACAGATTGATGAGGAGACTCTTTAATTTGCCCGCACCAAGCACTTTAAAAACATTACTGAATAAAGTGCCATTTTCAGTAGGAGCTTCTGAAGCTGTACTTGATGTTATAAAAAATTATATAAAAAGGTCAAGTCCGTCAGACAATCATTTTCTATTGATGTTTGACGAAATGTCAATAAGGAAAAATTTAAATTATAACCTGAAAGAAGATATTATTGAAGGTTTTCAAGACCATGGGGCACAAGGCAGGTCGCCAAATGTGGCTTCGTATGCCTTAGTGTTCATGATATCCGGCATTAGAAAAAAAGTAAAACAGCCCATTGCCCATTACTTCTCTAGCAGCAGTTCTTCGGCTGACAGACTCGCTGTGCTATTAAAAGAAGTAAGTATCTTAAATTTTGTTCCAATAGAAAAAAAAACATGTATCTTTTGCCCTGTTTCTAGCAAATAACTTCATAAACAAGACGTGTTTCACTTATTTACGTAGATATATACAACATGTATCTAAATTGAAGATCCATAATAAATCAAACCACAGGCACACAACAATCACTATAGTGTCATGCTTGCTGCTTGCTTTTCATGTATGCAAGTGGCCCCCACTAGTGTTAGATTTTTAGGCTGCCTAAAGGCATCTGACGTAGCCTAACGACTGCCATCAATGATGGCAGCTGGGACCAACGGCTATACGTGCCTTCCGAAGCACGGAGGAACTCGAGAAATTTTTATGCCACTTGTGGTCACCCATAAAAGTTAAGACGGTACCCAGGGTTACTTAACATGCATAAGTGCTTAAAATTCGTACGCCAACTGGGCCATCGAGCTCCTCAATACACACACTATAGTGTCAAGAGTCAAAAATAAAAATGTTACAATAAAAATTGACTGGGCTGCAAACACTCAATCTAAAGAGATTATCTACAGACATATCTTTTTAGTTTTTGAAAAATACAGATTTTTTCTTTTATTTATTTGTAACATTATATCCATAATTGATTAATATTATATATATTTTTTACATTTCAGTTGCTGAACAAATGCTTAGAAATAGGGATAAACATTATCGCCACTGTTTGCGATATGGATGGAGTAAATAGGCGAGCTCTGTCCATCTTAGGCGCTACGTCTGAAAAACCGCTTATAAAAATAAAAGATTTAGAAATTGTTACCATTTTCGATACACCACACTTGTTAAAGTGCTTTAGAAACCTGTTTATGAAGTATGATGTTCAATTTGCCACTGAAATATCATCCAGTGATAAGGTGGGAATAGGTATGTTTACATGTTTTAACTCTTATTGAAAAGCTCCTTAGATCAATTAAATAATCTAAAAAGCTCTATTAAAATTAGTTGAACAAGCAAGTTGATAAACCATATTATAATTTAATTTACAGGTACAGCAAGGTGGTCACATATAAAACTTTTTTACGAAATAGACAACAAAAACAGAACCTTTGTATTTGCACCGGCATTAACAAAAGACCATCTAAATCCCAATGCTAAACAAAAAATGAGGGTTAAGTTGGCTGCGCAGGTTTTGAGCCACAGTGTTGCAGCTGGATTGTATGCAAAAATTTCCGATGGTAAGTGACTTTTGTTTGCATTGTTTTTATGACAGTGATTTCTTCCTCTTTAAGTCTAAAAGTCCGCATATAACAATGGTTCTTTGAGGCTAAATATTTTCAAAACCTTTTTACTTTTAATATGAACAGTGAATACACAATCTGAATAAATCTGCCTAAATAGATGAAAAAAAAAACGAGCTCGGCGGAGCAGTGGTCAACACGCCAGACTGTGACGCAGCGATCCCGGGTCCAATTCCCGGACAGGTCAATATGGAAATTGATCTTTTTGAGATTGACCTGGGTCTTGGATGTACATATATCTAAACTAGGTTTACGTAGTTGCGCGGGCTGCAAGCAGCCCGCGGTTGAGATCGGATTGTTTTCGTACTCACGGGATCGCCCCCTTTAAAACGACACCTCAACCATGACACTACGTTCTAGCTTTATAGTATTATGAATTATATATTTATTGATATGATATGATTATGATACGTATTTGTTATAAAATGTAGTATCATTGAGTTAGTATCCAAATAAATTAGTCTCGAACTTACATTGGGGGGCTAGCTCAATCTGTGTGATTTGTCCGAATACATTTATTTATACATATGTGAATCATATAAACGATTTTTTCATCAAAACAAATAGAATATTTATTGTTATATGTATTTAATGTAATTGTAAATGTATTTTTTTCATCAAAACAAGTAGAATATTATTAAATTAAAATTGATATTAAAAAAATACATTTTAGGTTATCTTTTTGTTTACATTTTGTTTCACTGCATTTTGAACAGAGTATATATTTTTTTGTTGATAATTAATGAATAGTTAAAACTTATGTAAAGAGATATATTTTATGTATTTTCAGGAGTACTAACTGCGGAGGCCGCCGCCACAGCAAATTTAGTAGCCAAGATAGATCAATTATTTGATTGCCTAAACAGCGACTGCTCCGACCTGCGGCGAGGAAAAATTCATGCCACAAACATGAGAGAAAATACGCCACATATAGAAACCCTGAATAAAATGAATTATATTTTTAAAAATATGAAGTTTGTGGGCTGTCCACGAACGCCACCATCTCAGGAAGGGTGGACATGGACCATAAATGGTGTAAAAAAAATTTTCGAGGTATTATCGAAAAAATATAAAATAAGGAGTCTGGCCACCAGGAGATTGCAGCAGGACCCACTTGAAAACCTTTTCGGTTGTATCCGGGGTAATTGTGGGTCCAATGCTAACCCTACAACAGGGCAGTTTGTGGCCGGACTTAAAACTGCTATTTTAACAAATTTGGCACACTTGGGGACGACCGGAAATTGTGAATCGGACAGTAATATAATAATAGATAATTTTGATAAATTTCTGTCCGATTCACAATCCACGAAAAAAAA
This sequence comes from Thymelicus lineola, assembly GCA_963932265.1. Lineage (NCBI taxonomy): Eukaryota > Metazoa > Arthropoda > Insecta > Lepidoptera > Hesperiidae > Thymelicus > Thymelicus lineola. The sequence goes on along the minus strand of OZ010694.1, from coordinate 5,074,272 downwards.
TGAAGAAACGGATGTCGTTGACTTGTCGGAGGACTCAGTAGACATTAATGAAATTATTAATTATGAAGAATTGTCATTCGATGAAGACGACGCAAATATTCAAGCATGTGCATATGTCTGTGGTTATCTCCTCAAAAAATTACCTGCTGTATTGAAATGCCATACATGTAAGCACATGTTTATTAGTTGCTCAATAGAAAAATATCATTTATTTGTACAAGCCAAAGAGTACAACCAATTAAAAAATAGTTTAAACTATACTACAAAAGTATTTATTGATATGGTAGAGTCCTGTGCATTATTTATAAATAAATATTTGGCGGAACATGGTCACGCAACAAATTTAAAAAGTACTGTGTTGCAAGCTGTGCAAAAAGCAGTAAATTTTGAATATTTTAAAAAATGTTGTTTACATGGGACTCAAAATGTAAAAACTCTTTTAAATTGTATATTTTTTATATGTATTAAAAGGTTTTGTATAAGCAAAAACCGTTTATTTGCCGAAGAAGCATCGGCGTCGGCTTTAAAACGGAAAATGAATGTAATTTTACACAAATAAATAGGGAACATGCATTAGCAGCAGATTTTGCTAAATGTGTAATAAGTAGTTAAGTAATTAACTGCAAAATAGAGTGCAGCACAATTTTTTTTATTTTTGATTTGGAATCGATATGTTTTTTTTGATTAATGTCGGTAGGGCAAGTCCATTTTGAAAGTACGACAAAATTTGAAATATAATAATACCATAAAAATATAATACTCAAAAATAAAAGAAACTTTTGTTATGAGGTCATTCCCATATACGCAATATTTAATATAGCTGTCGAACAAATTTCTCAATTACGCATACTAGAGATCTTTGGGAGACCTTTCTAGAAAAATATAAATATGTGCATGTTCCCCATTGCTGTTTGATATAATATTAAATGCCCTAAAATATTAGATTTTAATTTTAATCCTAACTTAAATAATAAATGTGAAAGTGAGTTTATGTATTTATTTGTTGTTGGAAAAAAAGACTTTTCCCGAGGGATCGACATAAACGCGGGCGAAGTCGCGTGCGATAGCTGATATTCTATTCTATAAGTAAATCATAAATTTTCCGTGGTTTGGATTCTGGGGTCACTTCAAAATAACTCTTCTTACTTAAAGTTCCTCCATTTATTACAAATATGTTTAGATTTTCTTGGCATAATTGTCTCCCTTATTTTACATTTCTATAGAAATGTCAATATTCCGCCAATTTGTATAATAACGCTCTGTATTAGGCATTTGTATTGTACATCTTTTTCCAAATACTAGTAGTTATTAATATTAAAACTTATCACATACTAGCTTTTGCCCGCGGCTACGCTCGCGTTTATGTCGATCCCTCGGGGACAGTCTTTGTTCCGGGATAAAAGGTAGCTACGCCAGACAGCTCAATCGGTTCAGTGGTTTAGCCGTGAAAGGATTAATCAGTACAAAATGTTAATGTACTAAGTAAATAAAGCAATCTCCTAAACGTTGTACAATATATAAAATGTAAAAACAATATGTGCAAGACAACAAAACTAATGTTCTATTAAGCATGTTTTAAGTCTTCAAATCAATAAATGAAATACAGATTTAATTCATTGTAGTTTTAATTCGTAGCCTTAAAGTATTCCTAAAAACGTGGATGGATAACCAATTTGACTAGTAAGTTTATTGAAATTGTTAAAATATACCATAACAATTAAATGAACTTACTAGTCAAATTAGTTATCTATCCTGAAGTTAATAAATTTCATAATTATATATGTAGGTACAGAAAACTCATTCAAATTTTGCCGCCATTTAAAAACAGTACAGAAGTGGGTTTACGCTAGATGGCATCACTAGTTTTACATCCGGCTTCTAACCGGAAGTTTATTTTGACAATACGTAGTTGTCGTTCTTCTCCGCTAGGAGTAATATTGTTCTGTGACTGTGACGGAATGTGTAAACATTGTGCGCGGATAGAAAGCAAAGCAAAGTTTAAAAATTCGAAGTTACAGTGTAAAATGTGTATATTATAAACTAGTGTTTTAAGGTAGTGTATCTTTATTATTATATTACCATGATTTATACAGTGTAACATGTAATTTAAGTTATGTAAAGTTTCACAATCACTACATATAGAAACAATTAGATTATTCGATATCTTTTTAGGATTCAATTTAGAGCACGAGCAAGCCCGCAGAAGTTTGCAGCTCTAATAGAGTTTATGGAAACGTATGTAAACTATTGATTTGTAAAAATCGTCCTCTACTATTTAAATCTCGATAGCATTGAGACATTTGAAACATAAACAATGACGCAAGACGCGATAGGCAATCCACTTGAGAAACACTTAAGTGGCCCCAAGCTTTATAAATAGACCATTTTTTGTCTCTATAATAGTTTAAAATAATTTATTGTTATTACATAAAATAGTAAATATTGTAAAATTGTAAGCCGAATCAAGAGACGCCTTTTTTTTAGTGTAGAAACGCTTGGCTTTCTACTGGGTTCTGTCGATCGATTGATAAGCGTAAACATTCGACGCTTACAATCGTAAGCGAATGTCACAACGGGTAACTTGGCTAGCATTTAGCGAACGACACTGTAGAAACGATTAGTTCTATCGTATCTGCTCGAACGCTTCGATAACCTTGTGTATTTGGCTACGACTTTTCTATTCGTTCGTTTAGATCACGTGACTTATCGTTCGCTCCATACATTTTTCAAGCGTAAGCAATTGTAGAAAGGTGTCTTGGCTAGAGGCACAGTAATTACATTATTGCAACTTTCTTACGTTGCATCATTGAAATATGACACATTAGATTATACTAAGATCGTGTACAGTGTAAGTAAATTGTATGTTGGGTTCAAGCTGTTAGCGGTCGACTGGAGGGTATGGGTCAAAAGTCATATCAATTATGACTTTTTTTGAGCAAAGACTTTTTTTTATAACTTACTAGGAAATCGCCCTCACTTCGCTTCAAAAAAAAATATAATATGGCCTATGTCACCCGGGGATAGTGTAGCTTCCCAACAGTGAAAGAATTTTTCAAATCGGTTCGGTAGTTTCGGAGCCTATTCAATGCAAACAATCAAATCTTTCCTCTTTATAATATTAGTATAGATAACTTTAAGTATTCTACTAGACTGGGAAACCGTAGTAAACCGTTACTTATACGTAACTTATGGTCAATTTTCCATACCTCATTTACTGTTGATGAAGATTATTGAAAGATTCAATATTTGGAAATGAAAAAAAACAACTGAAATTATGCTTCGTAACGCCATGGTAACGCCCCAATTCCCATGCGAAAATCCGCGAAATGTGCATTAATGGGTTAAATAAAATACCAAACATAAAAGATTTTAGATAATAATCTTTTATGTTGAAATTTTTACATTCTTTTGTTTTAATTAATTCTATGCTCACATTATTTTGTTTTTTATAAGTCTTCAAATCTAATGGTAATAATATTATAGACGTGAACGAACTATTTCACAAGGTCGCACAAAAAATACAGAGGAGGCATTTTCCTCACAGTTCTGATGCATTTCAATTTTCATTAATAAATAGACAACTACATAAATACCAGTTATTTAAATAAACACCTAGACAAATTACAAAAAGTCAGAACTCAGAATTGACTCAAAAAATTCAATTAATTTTTCAAAAATTCCACTCATTTCTCCTGATATACATACAAGATTTGGCATGTTTGATATTATTTCCATTATCAATGACAAGCCAATCCTTTAAGGTAACCCATCACAAAGTATAATAATATTGGGCTTTTATTCGAAACATTGCACTAAAAATTCAATTTAGATATCTGAACTTGACACTATGATACATGTCGAAGTTAATTTTTTTGAAAATCAAACAGAATAGTGATTGTTTAATCTGTTGAAGATTCAGAGTAGTCAAACCCAATCTTAATTTGTGTAAAACAACGCCACATGCTGTAATAGTTTACAAATTGTTATAATATTATTTACACAATCTATAATATAATAATATACTATAAAATCTCGTGTCACGGTGTTTGTGGTCGAACTCCTCCGAAACGGCTCGACAGATTTAAATTAACATTTTTGTGTATATTTGGTAGATATGAGAATAGTTCGTAGAATATTCGTACTCATAAAGTATATTTGATACAGCTAGGTGATTAGGGTTCTCAGTGGATCGGGATAAACGCGTGAAATGCTCCCACTCGAACGAAGTCGTGGACACAGCTAGTTATAATAATATAATATAATACTAGTTTTTATATAAATAAGCCTCATTCCGGTACCAACTATTCCGGTCCAACGTGGCATCTTTTTCTACTTTTTTGTAATCTTCGCACATTAGTTATATCAATCTATTATTACTTGTTATCTACTTAATATTCTATTATACCCTAATAAAAAACAACTTAAAGCTGCTTCTTGTAAAAGGACTTAAATAGTTGAATATTAAAATCGATGTGTTTTTAGTAGTCAGACGCCTTTTAATGGGACTTTTTATGCCGTTAAGACAAAAGTAAATTACAAATTTATTCTCTCGCCATAATTAAAGTTCCTTTATGTATTTTATAAATTTCTATGGGTAATATTGACAAAATAATATTGATAAAATTATGCTAATTAGATGTTTATAATAAATTTTCAATAAAAGAAGTAAAACATCAGTGTTATATTATTAAATAGGTATCAATAATTAAGACTTGTTCTTATGATTTAATTAAGATTTGTTTACATTATGGGGTTTTTCTGACCTTAGTTTTACCATATAATCATTGGTTTTACTAATAAAATTGACGATCACTAAAACGATAACGGCTCGTACATAATTATGTGGTATTAGATATCCAGGATTCTTAACAGATCGAGGGCTTTTAAATCACTTTAACATGTTAATTAATTACGATAATGTTACTCCCATCAAAGCATACATACAATAATATACCTACGGAAGCACTCTTATAATAAAATACTGCTCAGATAGTCTTTTGAAGCAGTTTATTTGTGATTATTCTGTTAAACTGAAGATCCGCGAAAAAACATTCGTGGACAGGAATGTCAATGTGTATTTTAGTATATCGGCACCGCGTTGCAACTCGCATGATATTATTATCACAATAATCGCAACATCACCATCGCAATAATGCTATTGATTTTTACATTCGATGATTCGATCATTGCAAACCAATTAGGTACGCGAGTATCCAGCAGCATCGAATCGCATTTTGCGATCGCCGCGGGCGCTTCAAAATACGAGCACAGAGCTTGGTATAAAATCAAATTTTCATCGACTATTTTTTATTAACTTTGTGATCAATACCCGATTTTATCTCTGCCAATTCATCAAAAGTTATAGTTATTACACGCTACACTTTCTTTGTTTTATTAAAACGATGGTAATGATAATGTTTGTTTTTGAATGAATTTTACATCATTGCAAACTGTAAAATGAAAAATTATTATAAGGCAGTGATGCGAAAATACATAACGTGATGGAAAAATTGCAGCGTTTGTTAGCGGATAAGATGATAAGAAAGATTTAAATTGAAATACCAAAATACGAGGTCACAGCATAGTACAATATATTGTTGCAACTTGCGACCCGGTATTCCAAATTTCCACTTTCCGGTCTGACGACGGGTCGATTGTGACGCGTTAATAGTTTGACGTTCTGTATATTTTTTTCTTTTCTATATTATAGAGCGTACCTTGTACTTCGGACAGCGTTTAACCGATTCGTGCTGATGGCACTACAGGCGTGTCATCAACTGTTTTAACTTGTGGCTTATGACACCATAGGAGTGTCATTTTTTCATCGATTGTAACACCCTCAAATTAAGTTTTAGAAAGGTTTGTCTAGAACAAAACTATCAAGGTTTTCCATATAGACCAAGCCTGCTATCTTAGTCATAGAAAATTTGTTCAAAGCCATGGCGAAAAGTTTTCGAAAATGGCCGCCGCAACGAATCGGTTAAAAAGAGAATTAAAAAGCTATCAAACATATCGATACATTTCTTCAAGCACCCACCGTTCGCCGTCAGTCATTAACTGGTTTAGCGAGAGTGAAATCACATTCACGGTTGTGTCACTAAAAGTAAAAGTAGAGCTACTACGAACCGATCTACAGCTTATTTTTAGGGTTCCGAAGTATAAGGAACCCTTATAGTTTCGACGTGTCCGTCCGTTTGTCCGACGCATAGTCCTAAGACCCTTTGTGCTAGAAAACAGTAATTTGGCATGGATATACATATTTATTAAACTCCAAAATCGTAGAATAAAAAATTGAAAAATATTTTTATTCAAGGCACCTCCCCGACAGCCTAACGTAAGGACGAATTTTTTTCGTTGCATACCCCATAGTGTGGGGTATCGTTGAAAAATATTACAGGTCTTTTCAGACCATTTTTGGATTTAGGGGTCCGTTTGCGAAATACTTTTTGGCTTTAAAGTGCTAATTTTGGTTAGAGTCAAATGAGGGACCCCATCTGCCAGCTAAATAGTTGGAGTTGGGCAAATGAAAAAATTCTCTAAAATAGGTTATAATTATGAGGAATTTACAAGGAAAACGCACAGGTCAATGGGAAAACGTAATTAATAAGTACTTACTACTTCAGAACCCTACATCGCGCGTGGCGCACTTGCCCGGTTTTTTTATAATAATATGTCGACGTGTGCATAATTACAGGGTTAACAAAATAAAATTATTTTTTATCAAATCAGCCGTCATCACTTCGCTTCGAGAAAATCGTTTAACCTGTGGTTTAACCACACGTTTACGGGTTCTCGGGGATAACAACAATTTGGTAGGTTGGTAATATCTTTCTTATTTCATAATTTTACTTTTGGTTTTAATTATTTAAATGAAACATACAAAACTTTCTTTGATTTAATCAATGTTAATACTAATTTATGTATCCTATTCGATAGATGATGATTATGATTGTACTAAAGAAAAAAATATTTACTAATACAAAGTAGTAGTTAATCTATAAACTTAAAAAGAAGCATAGTAAAAACAAAGTTTACTCTTATACATTTTAAAAATAAATTGGTGTTTTATCAACCCTGCACTCTTTGCATAAATGCGTGGAATTTCGAACGAGTTCAAAAATCTGTCTTCATTACCTTGAGTAAGTGTTAGTTATTTTAACCCTGACAGTGTTAAGAAACATTAGAATCGTGGCAGACAGGTTTTGAGTAACATTTTTGTTGATTTATCTATTGCGTAAGAACCGCATTCAAATTCAAACTCTCTAGAATTGATAAGGTTAAAAATAAAAAAAAGATGGTTTAAAAATAATTTAATATTTAAGATTGGTTTTTTTTTATGTATATGCAGTATTAATGCAAATAGTTTACCTACATCAAATTAAAATGCTACCAAGGATACCATGTTATTATATTTTTCAAGAGACGCCAAAAACCATACATTCCCTATTTTATAAGTAATACCTAGCATTATATTTGTTAATAGGTATGCCTTAGTTACATTGAAATTTTTAGCTAAATAAGTAATAAGCCTTGAGATTACCGAACCTGAACACCTTAACTGTAGAAACTAGTTGACGATAACCAGTATTATAACCATGTCTTAGTTTTAATGATGACCATATCGTGCTTGACCAGCTCCATGTCGTCATTGGCTCGTAAATTGGTGCTGGTGATATAGATATTCGTATTATACCATGATGAGGGCATACGCAAAATATTATGGCTAATAATACGGTAATATGTATATTTTTTTATAATAATGAACAACGCTTTTGAAATTTAATTGTAGCAATTTTAAAAATCAAATTAGGAAATTGTTTGGAACCTGTTTGGAACGAGTTACATTTCTATAGCATTGTAAGCGTTGTTAATTTTTCCGTAAACTCTACCAATAACACATTTTGACCTACCTACGAGTATAATGTGTTGTTTTCGACTGTTACATCTGCTTATGTTACATAAGAATACAAGACAACATTTTACAAAGATATTAAATATTTTACGATAGTAATATCAAAACTTATTAACTTACATCTTAAGATCTTAAGTGACGTAAGTAGGGTTGCCAGATGGCAAGACTGAAACATCTGGACAAAACTTGAAAAAGTCGGGAATAGTCGGGATACAATTTTTTTTGGAATTAGCCAGCAAACGAGCTGACTGACTTCTGTTGAATCTAGTAAATTGTCGGGACATTGTATTTTGTTGGGACTCTGGACATCATATGAAATGTCGGGACAATCCAGACGAATCCCGACCAAGCGCAGGCAACCCTAGACGTAAGGCACCAAAATTTTCCGAAGAGTTTTTAAGATCTTAAAATTAGTTAAAATCATTAAAGATTGTATCCTACTTAATTGATGTGTTTATATTTCTGCTTTCATATGCATAAAAAAAAATTTTCATAGTAGTACCTACAGGTCTATTTTTAACAAACTTTTACCTTACGAGTTAATCAAATAATAAAATTAAATAATATCTTACCTATGTGATATCACTGTTCGCTTCTTATTCCCTACAATTTAATTATAGGTTTAAGTATACGTACCTGACAAGTTAATAACATCCTGTCATTATCATACTTAGAGGCCTTAAAATAACAAACTTATTATACCTACTGGCCAAATATAACACAAGCCAACTACAAGTTGAATGATTCGTTTCTTCATAGCGCTTAAGATTAGCACAGTTAAGATTTGCGGAAACGGTACTTTGTCGTAGTTATGTAAGCAAGAACGCAACAAAAATGGCCAACATGTTTAACACTATCTGGGTTTATGACAACAAGGTTAGTATGAAGCCTTGCGAGGCCTTAATGGCCCTATTAAAGGTCTATTTCCGCCAAACTGTTGCGGGTTAAGGGCAGAAATGAGAGCGTTGAGTGATTGGGTGGCAAATGCCTAAGGATATGGCGGGGCCATGGTAGTTACTATCCAGATTCTTTTAGCCGTATTGGTGCGGCTTAGAATACTAACCCAATCCCACGTCGGATGGGTGTCGTAAGAAATGACTAAATCCGACCCGCTGGTAGTAGGGCCCTTCGGAGAGATTATATCGGTAGTGTTGATTTTAATTGTTAATTAATACCATTATTACTATTATTATTTCTCCATGGGGTTCGCCTGGATAACTACCACCTTTGAGCATGAGTCAGCCGCCAAACGACTCGTCGTGTTCCGGCTAGGGGATTGAGAGCCAGTGACAGTTCTTTCTTTCTTCTTCTCTCTTTATTGGCCTGCAACACATCGGTGATGTCCTTGGTATTGCTGATGCTCATAGGCGGCGATAGCCACTTACCATCAGGTGGATCGTAAGCTCGAATAGAACTTACCTTCAGTTGGCTTGTTTGCCGGCTATTTCTATATAAAAAAATGGTTGCACTGATTTGTCAATTTAAAATATTGTATAATGTGCATGAATTCGCAAGGATAATAGAGCTTTAACAACGTTCATAGGTGTCGGGTCGAAAGGGCATACCACATACCATATGAAATTCCGATCGATATAGACTGATCGATTTAGACCGCCATAACACCAGATGAAATAACATAATATTTATTTTTATATACCCACGCAGTTAATGTGTTACTGTTAAGTGACTATTTCTGAGAGCGTTCCAAGTAAAGCTCTTGGTTTCCCATGAAGATCTCCAAAGACGAACCCATGAGAAATTGGACTAGGGATTCAATTCACGAACATCCCTATTACACTATATTACTACGTAAAAAGTTCAGTGTCTTAACCCTCTCGCTGCACTGAAGAAGCCGACTATTTCACGAAGATTTCCCTTGCGAGTAGATGCGAATGAAAATGTTTTCTAAGTTTTAAGTTTTTATCTCATATTGGATCTAATTACTTCAGGTTGTAACATTTCTCAAAGATCGTAAAAATTATTTGATGCTGCCGTAATTTCGACTACTTCTTCGTTTCTTAGTCGGTCAATAGGTAACTGCTAGGTTTTATTTACTTAGGAATTAATTTATGGTTTAGTTCAAGTTGAAATGCTTAAAAAATAACGTAAAAATATTGTAGAGTTGTTGATTGTTGTTGAGAAATTACCTACCTATGTGCAGTATTTTTTTTTCCTTTCTTCGTATTCTACTTTCCTTTGAATATCTAGTGTATCTGTAAGTTACAACCTTGTAAACAAACGTGTAAGAATTATTTTATTCAATTCATTCACTTCGCTTTAGAAAATAAAAGAGCATTTAAGATGCGTCATTAGAATAAAAATGTAGGCAGAAAATTATGTTAGTCACCTTGGAAATAGATTAATATGTTAGGCATGTGGAAGATTACCGATTACGATGATAAAATTATTTTACGGGGACATATGTATAGAAAATATACATAAATATGTATTTCAAGGATACCTAATATTTAAATTACTCACCAACATCTCGACCATTATTCGAAGCTTTTTGTGCGCTAGCCAGCAAAACTAGTGACATAAGAAAAACACTGTGTATTTTATTCATTAAAAAGAAATTCATTTTGAATCCACTACAAAAAAAAATCAAAAAAAACAACAACACTTAAACGGAACGTAAACGTGAAAGAAAAAGTAAATGATTTTGAATTTAGAATCGCGATATCATTTTCGCGCGGACGAGAGTAGCCGCAATCGAAATGCGCGTGCGGCACGGTCTTTGAAATGTGGTTACTGAGGATGATGCGATGTGCTCTCGCAGGTGCGTATACGGACGGAGAAAGAACTGACCCACTGATTATTATAATATAAAGGGGTATTATTATTCGCGCTGCAGCTTCTTCACTAATAGAACTTGTTTTTATTAACCACAACCGTTTAAAATAGTAACGACTTGGAGCGAACTTATAAACAAGATTGTTGGCCGACGTTGGACGATCGTAGAAAAACTAGCGCATAAGCAGCCGACCCTGAAGATAGTTACTGTCACAGTGAACAATAAAAGCAGTACGACCTGTTGTGTCTAAAATAATATAGGTATTTTTATACACAAACAAAAGCGTCAAAATACCTAATAATTTTATATAAGTATAAACGATCACAAGGACTTAATAGAGTTTCATAACAATAATATCTGTAGTTTGTCGATACCTAATAAAATGTTTAATATCTTTTACGATGTCGTAGGTAATAAGTTCGATACAACATTAAATGGTTACTGTTTTTATTAAGTAACCTGAACATCATACAAAAAGAAGATAGCTATTCCGTAGTTTTATGGCTAATTTATTGAATATTTTCTTTCAAATCATGCACGACACGCACGACCAAATCCGAAATGTAAATTCCTTTGATGACTTACTGATACATTAAGTTTTTTGGCTCTCCTGTAAAATTGCAATTTTCAACTTATGCCTTTTTTCCACTAAAGGTGCGTTATCTGCATATTGGTTTTTACCAAAAACTGAGACACTGCAGAGCAGTGGTCAATTTAGCCCTAGGCCCGTGAGCCCCGAGCCTAGGGCGGCATGATTTTGGGGGCGGAAAAATTTTCAGAACCCTAAAAACTTACGAGCGGTAAAATATCAGAATTATTTGTATCCAAAATATTTTTGTAGTTTATTTTCACTTCAAATTAATAAAAATTTATAAATCTGTGCCTCCTGTGATGAGTGATCTAAGTCGAGTGCCCTTTTTGTGATTTTAACATAGAAAATAAGAAAAAAATACGATTTTTTGGTCCAACTTACGTTCTTCTATCTGCTATAGTTTTGGAGATAATTTTGTGCAAACTGATATAACTGCACAGGTTTTGGCAAAAAAACCGTGAATATAGATATATCTAAAGTTGTAACCCCTATAGATATTGCTCTACAGATAGTTTTTGTGCTTCGTGCTATAACTGCGATTATATTAATTTTCTCATTTTATTTTTCAATATATTTATCGTGAATATTGATTTATTTACAGTTATATCACTATAAACCAATACTGATTAGGGTGCAATTCTATATGAATTTATATAGAATTGTAACCTAATCATATCAGTTTACACAAAGACAATTTATAGGTGCAATATAATTTAACTCAACTTGTATCATTTATCACGTAATATTAGTACACATTTGAAATAAAAAAGGTACAATTCACAGGTTTTTGATGAAGCTTTAATATTATAGTGGCTTCAACTCATTAAGGGCCTAGTCTCGTAGTTCACAAAATAAGAATCGCGTGCGGCTAGTCCAAACGTCAAGCGTCTGCACGTAGGCTCCCCGCAGTCCCCGCATTCATCCTACATAGCGTAATTATTTGACTAGTTCGGAAAGTTGCTCTACTAAGTTTTTTTTTTTCTATAGAAGAGTTGTCTGTGTTTTTGTGTTCTATAGTATCCCCAATATAGAAAATCTAAAGGCTGCAGTCTTGCAAAATTCACTCGCGGCGAATTATTTTCACAACTTTGTACATTTTTTCATACAAAGTAGTGAAATATCATAAAATATTATTATTACACAAAATAACCATAATATAAGTAATAGCTGGTTATTTTAAGTTTTTTAAGTTCATCTAGGTGGATTTTGTTAGGTAAATCAATAGTTAAATACAGGTCTTTCGCGCCCAAAGTAATTTAGAGTTATGTTTGTGCGCTTACTTTATGGCAACAAAGAATTAATTTACAAATCTGTTCTGCTCATAATTAGCTCCACATTCTTGTCTTGAAAATTTACTGAATATTTTTTTCTAATTATCTTTCATTTCTTAATTCCGAGGTCACAATTCCATCAAAATTCTCTGTTTTTTATCTCTTTACAAATGGTTTGTTTCATAATAAATAAGCATCGTATGTATGAAAAAATTTGATTATTTTAATGCCATGAGTTCAATAAAGCAAACACAAAAAATGCACCAAATGCAAAAAATGCATGGAAAATTGGGTGCCAACGTAGAAGTGATGAAGAGAAATAGAATCCAAAGGTAAGTAGTTATATTATTCATGTTTAGGGCCTAACTACAGGGGCAAAGCAGCCGGTATAGAACAAATTTTTGTATTACAGAAAAGAGCCATTAGAGCTATTTATAAACTAAAATCAAGGGAGTCCTTGCGAGTCAAATTTAAACAAATATAGACATAATAACTGTATACATATACATATAATAATAATGTATAAATATACATATAATAACTGCATATAAACAAAATTGTGATTTTTCAAATCGCCAAACAAGAAGGATGCATCAATTGGCTACCTCTTCGTACCGTCTTTCTAAAGTGCAACGTTCTTTTATGGGACTAGGTATAAAATTTTATAATAAAGTCCCAAAACAAATACGTGACTTACCAGTGGAATCTTTTAAGAAACGTGTAAAGGCTCAGCTCTTAGGCAAGGGCTACTATAGCATAAATGAATATTTAAATGACAAGGATGCTTGGAAATGACTAGCTAGGCAACCAGTTCTGCACAGGTTAGAGAATACCTATTTTTGTAATAGATATAAGTTTTAGTTTTAAAAGATGTGCTGAGGAGTTTCTTTACGGCTTTTCTTCTCCTCCATGACAAAGCACCTTTCCGAAAAGCTGGTAGATTAAAAAAAATGACGTGCATAAGAGTATCAGTGATACCTACATGAATAAAGATTATTTCATTTCATTTCATTTCATTTCAAATTAAATTAGCTAGCGAAACTCCACAGACGTGATAGGTATATAATAATATGATAGAACTAGGGATTGCAATAAGGAAAAACGGATCCGGTAATCCGGCCGGGTCCGACGTTTTTTACGTATACCGGATCTGGTGGAATTTACCGGATACGGTCACACCAATTTTTGGTAAAATAATCACCTTGTTGCTAGTATAGATGCTTTGAATGCCTGGTATAGATGTTGTAATTAATCTAGTATTACAATCTGGTATTCTCAACGTTCAATAGGGGTGATAATATAGTACAGCGTGAAATTATATTTTCGTTGAAATCACTTCTTGTTTATAATTGGTAATATTTGCCCTAAATGGATATAGGTGTAAGCTATAGGTGTATATCAATTGAAGCGCAATAACATGACAACAAAAACCCCCTTGAAACATATTAAGATGTGTAGTTGTATACATGTGCACTTGTTATGTACACTTGTTCTGTATGTTTTATAGTTTGTATAATTATTTATTTCCCACTTTATAATATTATATCCCTAATAAGTATCATTTAATCATATACACATAAAATTAAATAAAATAAATAATTAAGTTGTAAATTATCTTCAACTTTGGATTGACCTGCTTCTAAAATAATATTAATATACAATATTAATAAGATTGACGCCACATGTGAAACTACACGAAAAAGGGGACTACACTGTAAATCAGCAGCCGTGGTTGGTTCCTAGCCGCTCCATGGCACAGGCAGAGGGTAGTCCTTTCTCGTCAGGTGACATGGTACCCGCTAAATTTTCTATGTTTCATGTCAAGCAATAATTTAGTAAAGGGTTACATTTTGTTAGTACTTTTTCTTTCACCGTAGTTTAACCTTGTAACCCATGTACCATGTTATTTTCATGACGGAATAAATGTTTCTTTCTTTCTTTCTTATTAGCTCCTTCTTAAAGAAAATAAAGAGGAAAAAATGTAGGAATTGATATATCTATGTACTATATTTTTAGAAGACAAGTTATATTAACTATGAGTTCTACTAACAGTCTGATAACTATATAGTTATATAGTTCTACTTACAGTCTATAACGAACTAGTTGAACCGTTTTTAGGTATTTATATAGTATCGATAGCATTACTACTAATGTACCTCACTGGCGTGTTGATGCATATTGTTTAAGTTTACGATCCATATTGAAATCAAATAATTATGTACAAAACTATTACTGATACACAAATATTTACAAAAACTATTATTAAAATACAAATATTTACAAAACACGCAAAAAATTATAAAAAAAAATAATAAAGTAGAGCAACTTTCGATACACAATCTACGTCAGAGCCGGAGCAAGGTTAGAGTGAGAGGGAACAGTTTTATTCGTCGTGGACTACACGTCTGAACGCTTCGGCCGTGCATTGGCCACTAAGGAATTTCCCTCGCATTTCTTGTTTATAAACTCTTTTTTTGTAGGTCTTTTGAGATTATTATTATTGTTAGAGTAAGGTGATTTAGGTGCACTTTTTTTTTGTATTTGCTTTATTGAACTCGTGGCATTAAAATAATCAATTATTTACATACATACGATGCATAGTTATTATGAAACAAACCATTTGTAAAGAGATAAAAACCGAGAATTTTGAAGGAATTGTGATGTCTGAATTAAGAAAATGAAAGATAATTAGAAAAAACTATTCAGCGCATTTTTAAGACAAGAATGTTGAGCTAATTATGCGCTGAACAGATTTGTAAATTAATTCTTTGTTTCCATAAAGTAAGCTCACAAACATAACTCGAAATGACGTTGGGCGCGAAAGAGCTGTATTTAACGATTGATTTACCTAACAAAATCCACCTAGATGAACTTAAAAAAAATAACTAGCTATTACTTATATTATGGTTACTTTTGTGTAATAATAATATTTTATGATATTTCATTACTTTGTATGAAAAAAAAATACAAAGTTGTACAAATAATTCGCCGCGAGTGAATTTTGCAAGACTGCAGCCTTAATGGCCCACTAGTGAGCACGGGTCTCTCCTCTTGAGGAGGCCTAGAGCATACTCCACCACGCTGCTCCAGTGCGGATTGGTGGAGGCGTTAGTGGCCAACCTGAGTGTCGGAAGTTTTAGCCGTATTGGGGCGACTTAGAATACTAACCCCAATCCCGCGCCGGAAGGGTGTCGTAAAAGGCGACTAAATCCGGCCCGCTGGTGGTAGGGCCCTCGGAGGGATTATATTAGTAGTATTGATTTTAATTGTTAATTAATACCATTATTACTATTATTATTTCTCCAGGGGTACGGTAATTATTTTAACTTTTAATTTTATTTGTCGGTGCAATATGAATTCTTTTTAATTCATTATCACTTTGAAAACAATAATTTTCAGATTTTTTCGCAAATTATTAATTTTTATACAACCCATTAATGGCCCCCCTACTGGGCACGGGTCTCTCCCATGAGGGGGCCTAGAGCTTACTTGACCACGCTGCTCCAGTGCGGATTGATAGCAGATAGTTAGACTTTCTCTGTATGCTGTTATTTTCCTTAATTACGTAGACCCGTGGCTGGATCTCCAACCCGGTCTCCTGGTCATGGGATGAAGCCTTACAAAACACATGTAGGTATTACAGCTGGTAACCTACTTAACTACTTTGTTGTATCTTCCGATTTCCGATGCACGATAATGTTCAATTTAACCGTTATGTGGTTTTTTTTTATAGTTACATAATTATATATAAGTTATACTTCTATAAGCGCGTTATGAAATGAGTGGAAAAAATTATGAGAATGTTTTAAGATTTGGAGCCAGGTATACCTACCTAATAGTTCATTGTTTGTAACACAGACGATGACACAAAAACGACGGTGACGAAAAACGTCACGCGCGTTTTTATGAACGCTCGTTTTGAAAAAAATGATTATTTTTTTAATATTGTTAGAATATTGTTGGAACGAAGTTCCTTATCGCGCGTTGTGAAAGGGGGCTAGACGGAAAATTTCGACACTTTTTGATTTTACGAATGACGACACTTTTTTTGAAGTGATTCACAGAGTTTTACAGAGATGGCGCTGTACAACTTTCTGAATTCTGAATCACGCTATGTTTTTTTACTTATGTTAGCGCCAAAGAATCTCAACAGCGTGATTCAGAAAGTTGTACAGCGCCATCTAGTTTCAACTAGTTACAACTTTCTGAATCACGCTGTTGAGATTCTTTGGCGCTAACATAAGTAAAATAGGAAATATCGAAAGCAACTTCGTTCCATCCGGGTGTCCCTTGACACCTCTCAAGTTTTTTTTTAATATTGCTTTTTTATATTTTTTAATATTTTTTTAATTGTTTTTTTAAATATTGTTTTTTAATATAATAATTATATTTAAAAAAATAGCTTTTTTCATTTTTTTTATTTGATATCAGGTCTGTCAAGTATACCCGACTACAATAATACATTCAGTATGGGGAGTTGTAAGTGCAGCGACCGTGTAAGTACTGATTGGCACTTAGCCGTGCCTGTCGGCATGCAATGGCATGCATTCTGAAAAAAAATGATGCAATGTCCGATTTATCCACAGGATTTATCGATCTATTCCAATGAACTAATATACCGTAGGTAGTCTGTTTTTATATGTCTGTGGTATATTCGCGCACTAATCTATTCCATATAAGTTGAGTTAGGTTAAATTAAAGGAGAAGAAATCAAAAGATAGAAGATTCAGAAAAGATAAAGTTTAATAATATTTTCCTGGTGGTTACAAGATGTAGAAAAGTAATTACACAAAATAAGTAGGTTTGTAAAGAGCACAGAACAGAGTCACTTGGTCACAGCAGCAATTTGGAAGTAGGCCTTCGGTAGGGCCCGTAGCAATAGGCCTGCAGCTCCTCTGGCGTGCAGCGCGCAGGGGCTTGGAGACCGTAAGTAGCGCCCTTCGGCGTCTCCGGCGTTCACGCCAGAGACCTCGGCGTGAAGCGTGCGGGCGTGCGATAGGGCGCACAAGCCCGCGCTTTAACTTTTAAAAGTTAAAGTCAAAAATTGTTAAATAAATAAAGGTGTAACAAATTAATTCAGAGTCACCTTAGTATCCCTTATTCGAGTTCAGAGTTGCAGCCGAAAAATTAAAGAATATAAAGTTAAATATTTCAAAGGAAAACACAGAAGCTAAAAAGTTATAGTGAATTGAATCATTGAAGTATAATGTCATAGAACAGGCATCTCGAACAAAATGTGCGTCCCGCCCGGGGGGTTCGATTTTTAAAATTGAGCCCCGGTTCTCCTTTCAAAGTCGAACAAATCCATTGGAGATTTAAGCCACGTGGGCTGGCGCCAATGCATTGTGACATACATGATGTGATTCGCGGTGTCGGTTCTATACGCTACTAATAATACTTCAATGGCTATGTGTAACTTTTTATGTTTAAAGTTTACATAGCACATAAACTTTTTGGCAAATCATGATCCAATATAAAATATATCAACATAGAGGTTTTTGCAAAAAATACTTCTTTCAATACTGATGAAAATCTAATTTTTTACCCCATTTTGCCATCAAGATTCCGGTACGGTAGTTTGACATTATCTGTGTCATAATTTCTCTCTATGGTTATAGTAAATATGTATTTTGTATCTGGGGCATTCACTCTGTGTTTTGTGATCTGTGGTTTCATAGTCTCTGGTTGTGTTGTGTGGGTTACTGTTGGTTTGGATATTTTGGTTAGTTTTTACAATCAGAGAAAATATCGTTTATGTACAAATGAAGTGAAACTACTACTTAATTGCAGTAATTATTGGTGCTCATAAGTCTTAACTAGCAACATGGCTGGTTTTACTGAGAACGCTTTAGTACGTAAGTTACAAGAGTTAAACTCCAGTCAACAGAGCATTCAAACTTTGTCTCTTTGGCTGATACATCACAGAAAACATCACACTGCCATTGTAAAAACATGGTTTAAGGAAATGATGAAAGGTAATTTGCTTTCTTGTATTCGTCATCTACATTTTGGGTCGATTAATTTTGCTGCTTGCATGTTTCAGAACAACTCACGCCCCAACTCAGTCACTAAATCGCTCCTTAGTACAGAATTTGTATGGTGATTCTTTACTAAGGAGCGATTAAAGTAACCGTTACTGACTCTAGAGTTGGGGCGTCAGACTTTTATTTTCAACGTTAGCAATAGCTTGGACAGAAAGCTTTGAATTTAAGAAAAAAATTACAGTATAACCTCTAACTAAAAATACTTAATGCTTCACTTCTAGCAAAAGACAGTAAGCAGCTTACATTCATGTATCTTGCTAATGACGTAATACAGAATAGTAAGAAGAAGGGTCCGGAATATGGTAAAGACTTTGGCGAAGTTCTCAATGAATCTTTTAAACACATGGCTAAGACTGGCTTTACACCAAAAACGAAAACCACAATTCATAGAATTTTGTCTATTTGGGAGGAGAGAGGGGTCTACGACGCAGAGAAGATACAGGAGTTTAAAGAGTCTTGTAAGAGATTTTTTTGCATACCTTGTATAACATATTATACAACATAACATATTATATATTTTGATCTAGGAATAAATTACTTAAAATTTTGTTTAGTGTGAAATGTACCCAACACATACATTTAAATTAAACTAATATACATTAGTATTTTATGTTGCTATTTCTATATGGTTTTATGTATGCCTTGCATTGATGATTTTATATCAGTGTTCAACATAATAATGGTCCACTTTCCTTAATTTATGCAAGAACACCAAATAATAAATAAGTAAATGCTCTTATATTCACATTTCACATATCATATCAATATATTAATCACATATCAATATATTAACATACATATACCATCAATAAAGATATTTATTTTTATTTTAAAAGTTGCACCAACAAAATGAACACCATTACATTTAAGAATATTTTCATGTACAAAATCATTATGACCAAGTGTCATTTCAATTACAGGTACAAAAAAAACTTTTCTATACATTTCATTTCTCCTACAATTTTCAGTAAATTATATCATAAAATATAGATAGCAAAAATCACTACATATTATATGATTCTCATTTTCCTACAGTAAAAAAATGACTTGAGAAGCCCTAGAAGTGTGTGTGTGAACATTACATCATTAAATGAAACACTTAACTTAAACCGAAGTTCATACAATAATAGTTTTATTTCAAGCTGAGTCAAAATTGTGAATGTTAATAAATCAGGCCAATACTCAAATGGAACTCGTAAATTTTTTTAGATTAAATATTGTATTTATATTTAAATAGTAGCTGTTGCCCGCAGCTTTGCATACGGAAATTATGTTTTAACTTATTCAAACTTTTATCCTGTTTTCCCGGGAAACCTTTTAATTTTCTGGGATGAAAAGTTGTCTAAAATATGACCCAGGGTATCAGTAACAACTTTACCAATTTTCATCGAAATCCATTCAAGGGGTTTTATGTGATGCCCAGGCAGACAAACAGACATTTTTTTATTATAGTATACATAGATAGATTACTGCACTTAATCATCTCTGATAACATCACCACATAATATGGGTTATTCCCAGTTGCCCCCACCATTGATGCCACCACTGGTGGCAAATGGGATAAAGTATTACTGCTTATTTAAACTGTGTTATTACTTAGTTATTAATAACTATTATATTTAAGGTACTCATTTGGTCTCAATTATAATTGAAAGAAAATCAGTGTTGCCAAGTTAGCCACTTTTTGGCTAGATCTGGCTACATATTTAGCCACAATTTTAGCAACTCATGACTTGACAAGCTAATGACAAGTAATTATTAGCTAATAACAAGTAATTATTAGCTTGTCAATTCATGAGCTGCTAAAATTGTGGCTAAATATGTACCCAGATCTACCCAAAAAGTGGCTAACTTGGCAACACTAAAGAAAATAAGAAATACAAGAATTTAAATTTTCATGTATTATTACAATTAAATTTTATCATAATATCACTACATTACAATATGTATAATTAATTTTACACTTAAGAGGTTTAATATTATATGTACATCAATTACAGTGGATCCGAATGATGCAATACCAAAAAAGGTAAGCAAACGTAAATCTGAGGATACTGAACCTAAAAGCAGTGAGAAGAAGCCCAAGACAGAGAAAGAGAGCAAGGAGAAGAGGGAGAGACACCGGAGTGAGACCAAGGTGGAAGTGGATGGCCATGTTGAAACACATATTACATTGAGCCCTAAAACTCCTCCAGGAGATCCTCCAGAACCTGAAGAATTGATCAAGGTATTTACTGAATATCATAACTTTATGAAGAATACTTCCGTACACTAGCTGACTCGGCAAACATTTCTGGACACCGTAATCACCTAGCAGTATGAAATATACTATATAATATAATATATTCTCAAGAGGAGAGACCCATGCCCAGTAGTGGGCCATTAATGGTTTGAAGCCACCGAATATTCACAAAAAAATTCATAAAATTTGATTGAGCCGTTTCGGAGGAGTATGACCACAGATACTGTGACACTAGATTTTTGTATATTAGATTTAGTACATACAGTAGTACATTTATATTTTTATGTAACTTTTAAGCTCTCTGATGGTAAGTGATCGCTGTTACCAAGGCAAATTAAAACACATTAAATGTTATCAATTTAATATGATTGATATGTTGTTTGTGTTATCAATTATGTGACTTATCTGGGTTTGATGTAAGTTGGATGATTCATGCATTGCATACTAATGATAAACGGTTTAAAATTTGTGATTTCCATATTCTGTAACTTTTTAATTATTACTTTGTAAAACACAAAAAATGATTGTATGGATATCCTATATAGACTTTGAAATCATCCAACTGTATGCCCCAAAAATGTTTTCATTTGAAAGGCAATAATGCGAAGGTGGTTTGAGACCACTAAAACTATGTATTAGACACATTTTCGATTTTCAGCTTTTTCCATACAACATTTTTAGCGTAGTAGCCGGGGTATACACTAGTAGCTAATATTATTGTTTGCATATTTCAGGCCCTGCTAGAATTAGAGTCGAGCGCGTCTAGTGACGAAGCCGTGAGAGAAAGGATTGCATCTCTTCCGCCAGAAGTTTCTGAAGTCCAATTATTGTCTAAGTTAGAAGGTAAATTTTGTGACCAAGTGTGTTATATAAGAATAAAAAAAAATATTATCTGTAAAAATACATATAAAATAAACATTGGAATGGTTACACAATATATTGTTTCATTTATTTGTTACAAGGTTTTTAACTGTATGTGATTTTAGTAATCATTTATAGTTAACACTTGACTTTTCATATCCCTACTTAATTTATCTTAGTGTAATCAACTTAATTGAGGTTTCGAGTTTCACTTTTGTATTTCTTTTCACACTCTATAAATCTTGGTTTTGTTAAGTTATGCTTTATGCATAATCTTGACATACTATCTTTATTCAATTGGGTAATAATGGATTTTGTAATATTTTTCAGTTAAGTCTAATTACACTCATTACATTTAATGAATTTTGTTTTTATTATAATTAATGAATGATAATACCTTATGATATGAAATAACTTGTAATTAATATTTTGTGTAATAGGCATGTGAATCAAAGGAACCTCTTAATTTAACCTCTATTTGCATAAACTATTTTTTGCTAGCCATAATTGGAGATAATTAATATCAATTGAATTCTTATTCCTTGGTACCTACATAAACTCTTACGTCCCATCTCGGAGTCACTAATGGTTACTTAAATCGCTCCTTAGTACAGAATTTGTATGGTGACTCTTTACTTAGGAGCGATAACCGTTAGTGACTGAGTTGGGACGTTAAAGTTTATTATTATTGTCATTGATTAAAAATATTAAGGATCAATTAGCTTACATAATTTCATCATCAATAAGGTTTTTAAAAACAGTGACATTTACATCCAACGTTTTTATTATCATGTTTATATCAACCATATCAGGAGCAATTTAATTTTGTTTTTCAATACATTTTTTACACATTTATTTATCTTTACACAAGACCCAACACTATAGAATTTAATCAACCAACTTATTTCACATTTTGTACTAAAGTTACTCACAGAAAGTCTTATTCTGAACAGTTCTAACCTTATAAATTACCCCTTTATATTCGCCATGAATGAAACGTCTGAACACATCTTTAATACGGTAATCGGCTATACTTATGGTTGTACCGTCATTAGTATAGATTATAGTCGGGTTACAGTATTAAAGATGTATTTTAATTGTTGTTTCAAGTATTTCTTTTATTTTAGATAAGGAAGCAGCACTAAGCCTTAGTGCTGTCGTGAACTCGGCAGTGGAATTACTGGCAGAGTACAATTTGAGATTGTCTGAAGAGTTGGAGAAGAGGCGTAAAGTAGCCGCCATGTTGAGGGACTTCGCTCAAGCCCAGCGAGATCTTGCTAAGCAAGCCGAGGCACGGCTTGAGGTGATTATTACTTTTTTATGTAACAGGCTTCATGGAAGGATAAAAATATCAGTAATAATATTTATATAAAGCATTAGCACCAAACAGGCCGGCTACTGTCGCCTTTTACGGCACTTTTTGTATTGTACACTTGTATGTCGACATGGGATTGACGTCTGTATTCTAAGCTGCTCCAATACGGCATATAATATTACTTTCATAAGGTACTTCATTTTCCTAGTCTTGTGTTAGGAACGTGAGCAAGCCCTATCTAAGTACCTACTACATACTAAGTAGTAAATAAGTTATCTTGTTAGTACGTGGATCTTTTTCGCTCATCTCTAGTAGATACTCAGACTTAACTGAGAAGACGGACTAGGTTCTGATCCCAAATGATTAATTTATTTTGTACAGGAAAAACTAATTAAATATATTTTTCAGGAGTACAACATAAAACTGCAAAAGATCTACGAAGTGAAGACTGAAGTGAAGTCTCATATAGAGAATCTTCCAGATGTGTCTCGACTCCCTGACGTCACTGGTGGACTAGCCCCATTACCCTGCGCTGGTGATCTGTTTAGTATTTGATCGTATGACTAAAATGACGCGTTAGCTAGCGATTTGATCCAAGTCGTGATCAAAAATGATCCATATGCGAGAGTAGCTGTAAAATTGTATTTTCGGAATTTTAGTCATGATCAAGCTTGATCATCGCTCGAAAATAAGCGTAATATTGTGTTTTCATTAATTAATTATGCTGAAGCTTGATCAGTACTCAAATTTAGCTTAACAAAATTAAGTGTAATCGGTAAAGTTAGCATGTATAACACAGAGAGGAGTTTAAATTTTGTCGTAGTTAAATAATCAAAAAATTAGAATTAATCTGTCGTCAAAAATAGTGTAATGTAATTGACATATTACTATATACAATTGTCTCAAATTTTTTAGGTATTGTATAGGCCCCACAACATACCAGCAACTTAATTTGATCATCCGTAAAACTTAGTGATGATCAATGTTGATCATTTCACTGTTTTGGTGGGTGAGTGAAGTTAAAGTTGTAGAGACTAATGTACCCAGCAATATACTATAATATATAATTTGATCACCGATAAAATAAGTCACATAAGTATGTTGACCATATAACATTTTTTTATTGCAAAAAGGACGATTGATATTGAACTTGTATCAATATGACCATAATATGATATTAAACCAATAAGGTCCCTGAATGTATATTGTACACAGTTAAACAAAAAATGCTCGTTGTGTCATTCTATTGACCGAAAATACTGCGCAATATTTTTGATCAGTTTAGTTCGGTCTGATATTCTGGTATAAACTCGAATTTTATTAAGAAAACATAAAATTCATCTTAATTCATACAATATAATGCACAACTTATACAAATACTAATAAGACACGCGTAATCAAGCTATCTGCGTCAATTATTTAAAGAAATACGACGACCTACCTACCTATGACGACCGACCGACCTATGACGTGGATGACTTCAAGAAAAGAGTGAATAGGCTTTTATTAAGTTAGTGCGCTCACCATCCTGGACCATATCTTCACTTACCATCAGGTGGCATTATGGTCAAGCATTAACTTATTTTATGTAAAAAAAAATATATGTGCATTGTATTAAAGAAATATAGTCAATTTTTCTTATTACATTTTACGTTTTAAATTCGACTCTTTAACAGTGACGTCTCTGGTTCAGTGGGCTTTATGCAAAATGATTCGGGCTGCAGTTGTCAATCGATTTATATTCATATTTACTTCTCACATAATTATAATGACATTAAATATATATAATATACAAACATATACAATTATACATCGACTTGTAATAGTTTTGCACGTATAAAAATGTTCTGAAATAAAAAATTGTTCAGATACTTTTAGTACTTAGTAGTAATTTGGACTGTTATATTCAATTATATATATAAAGATAAATAGTTCTCAGATGTTATAACCATAAGCATACATTGTGTATTCGCTTCATTAGTGTAAATCAATTTTGTTATGTTAAAAATCCATGTTTCGGAACATGGAAATATTTTTAAATGAATTATAGAGAATAGTGTTTCAGCATACATTTTTAGGTGGGCTTTAAATAAAAGCGTTTGTTTGCAATTTTATATTGAAAATGTATTAGGAAATTATCCATTGATAAGCCCTTTTAAAAGTAAAGCATTAGAATTGCAATATATATTATTTCTTTTTTTGTTTATTTTACCGCGATTCTGTTCGTATAATTAATATAACGATAGCTTAAAATAATGTAGTTAATTTGTGATTAAGTTAAATATATTCACAAAAAATGTATCATCTCGCCAAATGTGCTGAAACTTAATATTATAATAGTAAGTCTTATTTACCATTTTTTATTATGTTTGCGTGGTTAGAGTTGTTTTGTATGTGACATTTGTTCTTTTGTTTCCTTCCTATTTTACTTTGTCCGTAGTTACTAGATAATAGTTAGAGCTGAAACTATGCATAATTATTACAAGTGCACTTGTCAAGTTATTTTACATGCATATTAATATGATCATCACATAATATACAAGTATTATATCTAAAATACATTAAAATTACAGAAAATACTATCTTATATTAGGGTGTTCTATTAAGGTTCTCTTCAGCAAAGATTGAGTAGTTCAAGAAAAGTCTATGATTAATTCTCAAAAGAATCTAGTTTTCAGATCGGCGATTATAAAAAACAAGTATTATAATAATTATATTTGACTGTGTATTGCAATATAGCTGTTAAGTAATTAACTGCATGTAATAGATTTAAGCCATTACATTGTTGCCTTATACATTTAAAATTAATAAATATTAAAATCAGCCTCTATGTTCATAATACGACGTGATGTTTTGCGAAAGCTAAAGTAGGTGAAGTTAATACAATTTGTAAAATGTAGAGGGCGTGACATATCCAAAACACAATAGATATAGATTATAATTATGTAATAGATTGTACAATTCAATGAAGGCTATCGCAATTCACGACGTTCTTTGACACTGAAATCGTAATAATAAATTATAAAATACATTTAAATTATAATTTTGACGTTTATGCAACCTTACAATTTAGTGCGTCGGATAAAATAAATGTGAATACATGTTACATTAAAAAAAAAACATTAAAATTACATAGGGCAACATTTATTATCTGAAATAGGGTAAGTCGGGGAAAAATATGACAAATAAAAATAGTACTGCAAATGTCACATACTTATGTAATTTTATTCTTCACCTTTCTCTATTACTGATAATGCTGGCCATACACGATCGAGTATACTTGTAAAGTTTGCAGCGGACTTGACGAGGCATCCAGTAAACTTGACGGTGTATGGCCACGGTATGGCTATCTGGCCATATAGCTATCTCATGCACTCTGGATGCCGCATCAAGTCAAACTGCAAACTTGACAATTACTTGATCGTGTATGGCCACCATAATTGTTACCCTACCTGATTTTTAAGAGTTTAAAACTTAACATGTCTTCACATTAATCTGACAAGCTATAAAGGATAAAATACATACGAGTATAAATTATAATTTTGACGTATAAGCAAGCTTAAAATATATTCTTATATGACGCAGGTACATCTACTTATAAGGTTAGATTGAGTAAATTCATTTATGTAATTGCAAAATATGTTGAATTGTAAAATCCGTCATCCTTGTTTCTTTATGCACATATGAATACCAAATACCAACCTTAGTATAACCATTGGTTGACTTTAATAAAAATTAAACTGGTAGCCTACATTGAACCTGAAGTTTAGGGCTGTGCTTAGTGCTATATACTAATATCGACAAATACACTGTCCTACTCAATTTACATAGTACACATATAAGTAACTATAGACTAAAAAACGTAAAAAATATTTTTATAGTCACTTCTGGTTTCAATAATATGATGCGAAAGCTTTTTGTGGTAAGCGTTAATTTTTTTGTAACGTTAGGTACTAGTTATTTTCTTCTTTGTCATTTTATTTATTAGACATAAATTAAATAAATTAGTTTAATTGTTTTTTTATACACCGTAAAGTTGAACTACTAAACGAAAAAACATACTTTTCAGAGCGGTCATTTTAAAATTTACCTGAAATGGAATACAGGTTTAGAAAAAACTGATTTAGTTTTATGGTGTATAAAAGTTAAATTAAGATGTTTTTGCCGTATTATTATACCAACACATTAAGGATGAATTTGTCACATAATATAGAGTAGGATATATACTGGTAATTCGAAAATAGAGCAAGATATTTCATGCATGTAGTGCGTCCGATAAATGTGCAATACATGTACAATTTTAATAAACTTGGCAATATCAGATATGGCAATACTCTTAGGGTAATTTGGGGCAAAATATGACAGATCTACTGCTTTTATTGATTTAGCATAAGACACGTTTTGTCCTGTCTTATTCAACTTCAGATAAGAGTTGCCGTATCCCGCATCACGTATCGTAAGGTTTATTAAAAAATTATGTCCTCACGTTTATCTGACTAAATATCTTACAAGTGAAGATAAAATACAATGCCAATGTATATCGGCAACTGTTTTTGTAGCTACGATGATCTCCATTGGAATTTCAACCTTACCGTCATACAAATAAGGTATAACAATTTTCGTCAGTTGGCGCAGGTCCTGAAGGCACGATTTGCGGTATTTATTCTACTCTATATCTATGAAAATTACCTGTAATCCACTATTATAATATGTTATAGCATAAGTTTGGTTTCTTGTTTTTAAGGCCAGTGTTATCACATGTTATGTGGAAGATATCTCATCGTACTGTTATTTCATTGTACCCACATTTTATTTTCTACCCTCACATTTAGGTACAACTTTCTCTAATGCATATTGGAAATTTTCGTGCATGCTTATCCACTATACATAGTAGAATTTAATAATAGACACATATAAATTAAATTGAAATGTCTTTCTGTGATCAAAATAACAGTTTTTTCGAGTGTTTTCCAGTCATTTACATGATACTTGAACAACAAACAAACTTTGTTAAAGTTTATCTTTCTGTTTGTTCGGGCTAATCTCTGGAACGGCTGAATCGATTTTAATGGGACATTTAATGGAATATGAGGAGGTTAGAGGGCAATATAAAAAAAGGCTTAAATTTATCCCGTGATTCCCACGAGATAGAGATTTACGCGGAAAAAACTCGAAATGAAGTTGCGAGCACAATTAATTAATTTATAACATGCATAAAACTTAAAAATAGCGCGATACCAGAATATTATTTGTTGCATTAAAGTATTGTTTGAATTAATGTAGAAAATGCAAAAGATATATACCAATGAGATATTATTTCCCCCTATGTAACACTGGCCTTTCAATTTTTTTAAAATAATTTTTCACTGTTTTGAACCAAATAGTAGATAGATTTTGGTGCGAGCTGTATTTCGTCACCAAATCCAAGGTATAAGGCTAGGTTTTAGTGGCGATAATAAATTATAAATTTGTTATTTTAAAGGATTGTTTTCTTTATGCCTACATCTTATTTTAGATATAAGCTTGGATAATCGTTAGGTAAATAAAAATTTATAAAGGTAAAAATATTTTAATAAACATAGATGGCGCTGATAGTTTAGATATTAAAAATTATATCCCATACCGATAATATATTATCTACACACAAAAAGAATATTTTTTATTATGATTGACGCGGTTTGTCAAAAACACGGAGAATATTGCGGGATATTTCTAATAGTTTACATTGAATTGTTAGAAATAATATTGATTTTATAAGACAAGCAATAAAAGGGAAGCATGAGTGAAAGTCAGGTACGTATTTCTACATAATTTCTACTACAACAGAAGACCATTAATATACAAATTAATTTCTCTTTCACAGAGCTCCCGAACCAAAACTGTTACAGTTACTTCAGATTCAGAATCTATTGAAGATCCATTGGTAAAATACTTACTAATAAATACTTGAAATGAAGTTAACGAGATAGATAAATCATTCAGTAACCTAACTATCATAATATTTTAATAGAAAACGCAGAGAGATAATAACATCTATGTTATGGAACAGTTTTGCGAAGTTTTTGATCATCACACACAGGGTATCCTAGTGTGGGATCAACGTTTTAAGCATAAGATACCATTGTAATTATGAATATTTAACAATAAATAAAATCTAAACCAACTAATTTCAGATATCCGATCGATGGACCCACAACATTAGCTATCGGCAACTAGTGTTATCGACGTGCGTGGGCATCATCCAAGTGTGGTGGCACCCTTACGTCCATGATTTCCGTCGCTTACTGCCCTTTTTGTTCCTGTATAACGTATTCAGTGCGCTATTCGGATACCCAATGTTTTATTTGGAGCTAGCACTGGGTGTTGTCACTAGGAAAGGAGTTGTTAGCTGTTGGGATATGGCGCCGGTGGCTAGAGGTTATTTATATCAATTATCTTGATAGGTGTCATTAGGTGTTATTTCAACACTGCTTAGCGGGTCTTAATGGCACCATTTATCCCAGAATTCATACTAGAATGACCCGTGTAATGGTCCTAAGCTGGGTTCGATTCCCAGCGAAGCGGAAATTTGAATGATGACTTCGAATTCTGTTATCGGTCTGGGTGTGTGTTTTTGTCTTTGTGTTCTCCATGGCACCCACGACACAGGAAATCCTAGTGTGGGGCTATGAGTGTGAAGCGTTATTAAAAAATATAATAACTACTTAGGTATTAAAACTATTGCTATTGCCGATTCCAAAAATAAGACCGCTAGCCCCATAAACTGTTTATTTTTATATATTTATTGAGATAACAATTCATGTAACAAATGCACCATAATCATAGCCAATACAATGCGATTTATAGCACCAAGATATCGCTCTCCTAATAATATAATGGAACATCTGCAAAAAATGAATTTATATGGTAGCTTGTACCTATATACGTGTTTAAAAGTGCCTAATCTACATAATGGTAAATATGTAGGTACCTACCTACTAATGTCTATACTAGTAACCAAACCCATACAATCTGTAAAAAACGTAAACAGAACCCATAAATTAATTTTAAACGTTTCTGTAAAATATGACAAACGTAGATGTGCCGTTGTATTAGTGGGTGAGCGATATAGTTCGACAAAGTGTTCAAGAACAGCTGTAGTAATCATACATGATACAACTCCAAATCTCCTGTATCTGTTTTGTATTCCTTCGATTCACCAGGTGTGGGGTTCGCGATGCTAGTATCCTGCCTCTTCACGGCGCTAGCTCTCAGTATAGTCAGCTCATGGTGTCTGGCGCTGCTGGTCCATTCGCTTCACAGCTTCCTACCCTGGCTGCACTGCGCGGCGGCGGCAACTCCGCCCTGCGCGGCCAGACACCGCCCCATCACTGAGGGGACTGATACTCCGGCACAGTCGTTCTTCTTGTAAGCCAGTGATATTATATACAAGATATGCCAAGATGGCGCTGAAATTATGTCAGTCGAATTTAGACAAGTGTAGCGATTTCAATTCAGATAGTTGATAGCTGCCTCTGAGTGAGGCCGTCTAGCTGTCTTTTTCAATATTATGGTTTTAGTAGTGCCATCCCTTTTACATAATTTACCAATGTAATAGTGATTGATGTAGTGAAACAAAAGATAAACGTGTGTGTATTGTAGCTCGGTCGGAACAGATTTTTTGGTTGATTTGTAAGGGCATAACGTATCTATAGTTTAATATAATTGTTGTAAGCCTTGTTTCGTTCTACTTCACTTTGGACATTGATAGCCCAA
Organism: Thymelicus lineola; assembly: GCA_963932265.1. Lineage (NCBI taxonomy): Eukaryota > Metazoa > Arthropoda > Insecta > Lepidoptera > Hesperiidae > Thymelicus > Thymelicus lineola. Next base: position 5,043,486 of record OZ010694.1, on the reverse strand, counting down.
TCCTGGAGGGAGGTATGGACGTTGGTGTCCTACAGAGCGAGGGACATGATGGAAGGCACTTATGTCCACGGTATAAGACAAGGGACTAGGGATGTATGGACTGAAATTAGCCTAAATATAATATTATAGTAGGTAGTACCTAATTTTAAAAGTATTGCATGCGCACGCTTTTCATGCGCGTAGTTTTTATATGTATAAGTGCCAGAGAAAACAAAAAGTGTAGTAGGAAATCACGATATTACTTACTAAAACTATACAAAATAGATACATTTTTTGCAGCACCTGTAGCCTAGTTGGTAGCGACCCTGCCTGCGAGCGAGGGGTCCCGGGTTCGATTCCCGGCCGGGGCAGATATTTATGTGATAGATAAATATTTGTACTCGGGTCATGGGTGTTATTGTGATGTGTTATAATATGTCGTCCATACCACTCGCGACACAGGTAAAAACCTACTGCCTATGAGTGTGTAAGCGTTTATTTATTTATTTATATAATTATACTACTCAACAATCTCAACATAAAATTCATGAATCAATAAAACATTTATTGAAATTTCAATCGCCCAGTTATTTCGAACTTTATTTTTGATAACAGTAACTTCGTGTTAAAACTGAAACGCAACGGCTTCGAAGGCGGATTGGGGAACATGGTCTCGGAGCTGACGGTGTACTACGCGGTATGCTGGGTGCTGGTGTACTTCATAGCGGTCAAGCGGATATACAGTTATTCTAAGGTCAGTTTGAGCTTTGCGTAATGGTGACACACTTTAAAAAAATCTTTATTTGTTTATATCAGGGATGTTGCGGATGCCGATTTTTTCACATCCGCGGATTTGAATGCGGATGTGAATTTTTGAAGGCTCACATCCGCTTATGCGGATGCGGATGTTTAAAATCTTATATGAATATAGTATGTGAATGAAGAATTAAAATAATGATAAAGTAATTATTAATATTTTTACTAACGAAAATTAGTATTAAGTAATTTAATAACTTTTATAACTTCACTTACTAATTTTCATATAAGTAAATTAAGTTAAAATGGGTCCCGCCCAATTTCTTTCCTGTCGCAACTTGTATTACATTCGCATCCGCACGAATATTGATTATTGATGCAAATGAGGATGCAGATGCCCAAATTTATGCGGAAGCTCCGCATTTGCGGATGCAGATGCGAATATTCGCAACATCCGTGGTCTATATATAAACATATAAACCTTATGGCATTTGCAAATGCTTAGTTGGTGGTTTTAACTATTCGACCAATAACAGTTTATAGCGCGTCTGCATCTATAAGGGTTCTTGCATTTTGTTATAATACGAGTTATTAGTCGATTGTTTGTCGTAGTTCTGACGTAGATCACCCAAATTAACCCTCACGCTATCAATTAGAGTAGTAATATTAGTATGAAATAAGTATAATTCCTGATATAATTGAATAGCAATTGCTTTGGGTGTGGGTACTTACAAAACTAAACTTGGTTTACCAAAGCGAACCGAGAGCTGATTACTAGTTATCTAATTATATTTTCCAGCTGGTATTATTCAAGGATGTGTTAGCATACTTCGTGCTACTGTGCTGTGGCATTGGCGCCATGAGGCTAAACGGAGCGGGTAGGATGTTCAATGATTGCGATTGGAAAGTTCTTTTGGAGGATACTAAGGTACACATACAATTTATTTGTATACCTACTTAGTTCGAAATTGAAAATTTACAGTAGGCACACAATACAGCTCAGATCAATTTGAATAATAGACTGGATTGCAACATATTGGCTTGGATTTAAGTAGTATAGAATTTTACATCTCGAAAGAAAATTATTTTATTTTCCGCTTTTACATCTATCTTCTATTTATCTATTTTTATCTATACATAATATACACACACAAAAGTGATTGACTGATGTATCAACGCACAGGCCAAAGCCTTAGGGCTAGAAACTTAAAAGAACAATGCCCAACTGCCATACATCGTTTTATTTCATTTACAACTTTAGTGTCTTAAAATAAAAATAAATTTAGAAATCGCCGCTTTAATTTCTGAGCTTAGATATATAAGAATTTTCAGCAGACACACCCTAGAACCAAAGTATTTTGAGATTGAATTCTTATAACCATTGAGTCATAGAGTAGGGGAGACTTACGGCTGCCTGTAATTTTTACCATTATTTTATTCTGACTTTTTTTTTATTGACAACCGGATATGGAAATTTGACATCATTACATTTGTCATACCAACATTTATAACGAAATTCTGTCTGTAATGTTGGCCAGAAGTCTCCCTTTAAGTTGCTTGATACAAGCTATGTATCGAAGTGAGTGCCCGAATGAAAATTGACATTGTTGACATCATTGTTATTATAGTCAATTCATCACTTATTAATAAAATTATTTTACGCTGAGTAATACGGGTATAGGTATTAATTTTAAAATACGTAAAAAAATAATTGAATTGCTTCGGTATAACTGACGTTTTAAGACGCTAACAAAAATAAAAAATAATTTTTGGGCATTGTTCTTTCGCACACGTACTTATTTCTTTTATGACGTAGGCATCCACTAAGGAAGGATTTTTCAAAATTCAACCCCCAAGGGTTGAAATAGGGGATAAATATGATAAGCATAATTTCCGCGTGCGAAGCTGCGGGCAATAGCTAGATTCAAATAGGCCCATTTAGTTCAGTCAATAAAGTAGTTGTAGAGTGCGTGAGCGGGAACCTAAGCGATTTCTTCAGAAACATATTCAGGGTGCTTAGGGAGATAACATACTAAAAGTCCTGGCGTCTAGGAGGCGAGCCGGAGGGAGGGGGGGGGGACAAAGGTCTCAATTTTAGGTTTTTCAGCAATATCTCAAAAACGGTGCGTTGTAGCGAAAAATGTTCTAAGATGAAATGCAAGCTTATAAAACTCTCTATAACTTTAATTCTGTACACTTTTTCCATATCCCCAACCGTTTTTGAACTACACGCTCCAGAAATGTAGAAATTAAAGTTATTCAGCGTAATGACCATTATGTGATGCGAAAATTATCTTAAAATTTATTGTAACCTTAGCTGGGAGTACCTCCAAGTGATGACGGCTGTAACAGTAAGAAATTGCGTTTTTTATAACAGTGGAGAACTGAGCAGAGACGGGAAAATCATCATGACATTAATGAAGATTGCTTTTCGCTCAATATCTCTAATGCTCGCTGTAGAAAACACGACTGGTATACATTCCTTCGGGCTTATGTTATTATAGGTTTTCGTAATTTTATTTTGTTTGGCACGGTAGCCTAGTCGGTAACGCAGGGAGGCAGACACAAAATATACTTTTCAGATATACATATATAGAACAAGGCTCTGTGGAGTAGGCATGGCACATTTCACGCATCACTAGTTATATCACTCGTGAAAAAAATTTCACGTGACACGTGAGTGACATGAAATGGAACGCCCTGTTACATATCACGAGCGTAACTTCACGGCTCCATATCACGGAGTCACCGGCCAAGCTACATTATATTTCACAGAATTCCATCGTGCGAAAGAGAGAAAGCAATATTTGTGATTTGAGCGACACAGTGCCAGCAGCTTAAAGAATTTGTTTAAGTGAAATTGCATCTTATTTTGAACGTCATTAGACTTTAGTTTGTCTGATTTTTTTTAACTTGCTTAGGTAAATAATGCTACGTTACAAAAACTTCAAATGAAAATAAGTCTTATTTTAAACTCGATAAGGTTTTTATACAACTATGTAGGTACTTGAAAGTTGAAATTGTTTATAATGCTTAAATCAAGTCGTAACTCGTGATAGTCGTGATACGGTGAGATTTTACTTCACTCGTAATCGTATTAGTATAATAGATTATCACCATATCTTATAAAAGCATCATGATTTACGGACGTCTTATTTTAAGCTTATAATATGATTGTTCAATTTCTCATTGTTCCATGTCCTCCACAAAACAACATTATTTTAAGATTGCTGAAGAACCATAGATAGTGAAGAACTAATAATATTGCTTTATTGTCTATTCCCTGCTTAGACCATACCATGGATATATTACTCTAACATGGATATGTTACTCTAGTAATATATCCATGGACGATACCAGTGTATTTTCTCTGTTCTAAAATATTTTTTGTAATACATTGGTAATGTATGTAATCATAAATATTTCCACTATTAAATACCTTTATTATACAATGTAGGAATTAAATACCCTAGTCAAGTGTAAATTATTCCGACTGTGACAAGGTTGTGAAAATAAAAAAGGATCCTCCCTTCTTTTTTTATTTGTGTTTGAATTTCCGTAGATAGATAAAAAGCTTGCCACACTGAGCACTTTTAAGTTCTGGCAACTCTAACCTGACACTGACAGTGACATTGAGTGATGATTTAAAATAACGTTGACATTTTGATCATGGATGTATTACTCTTACTGGGTAAGTAACTCTGTAGAGGTACCTGAAGATTAATGACTTCATATCAGAAGGACCATTTTTGTATAGTAAATTAAATTCGGTAATTTTGAAGAATTTGTAATAAAATGTATTATTTCAATATTATAATTCTTGCCACTAGAAAAATTACCAATAGAATACATTTTAAAGAACCATACCATTATAGGACACAGCTTTTCTAAGTAAGTGTGGACCCTACAATAGGGTACTTTCGTTTTTGAAAAATAAATTATGTAATTAGATAAAAAATAAAATTTGTGTAGAAATATACTTAAATATCTTGATTTTGAGTCATAAAAGCACATTATTATCTTAGTAAATTAAAATTAAAACTCGTAATATTTAATCTTTATATCACGTGACCTAAAACATGAGTCGCCACGGTGTGACGTCACATGGGCAACAAGAAACTGTCAGCATAGTGATAAAGTACTCTGTGACTGTCAGTTCAGTGTAAACAGCTATGCTACGTGTGCCGGTCGTACATACACGTTTTCGCGGGAATAAAAAAGGTTTAAAATTTAATTTAATTTTATGGCAAGAAACCATGTTCATTTTGCCGAAATATATTTTTTTGTGGCTTTTTATTAGGAAAATCAATATATTGCAGTCTTTTTCAAACGTGGTACAATACCCTATTGTGAAGGACAACCTCAATCCGGCATGTGATTGGTCAAATAGTCCTTCGTATATAACGTCATCGATCTTCAGGTACCTCTACAAAGTCAGTGAACCAGATAGAGTAATATATCCATGGTTTTGATTACATTTAAAAAATAGTGGTAAAATATTGACATTTGACAATTTAATTTGATTGATTGAGATTTGAAAACTACAGTGACAGTTACTAATATCAACAAACTAGGATCTATGTCGTTTCGTTTTATGACTTTCATGATTTTGGTTTACAATTAATGTTATTATTTAATACATTTACAACACCGATTTACAACGTTAATTATAATAGTTACGTATTGAAAACATAATAGGTGGACCTCAGATATGTTCATAATTCGTGAAAAGGATGTATGTAACTGTTAGAAAGAAAAAACCTTTGCGTTCCTTTCCACCTTTAAATTATGACGAACATATTTCATCAATTTTCAAAAATATGGAGGATCAATATACGTCTTAAAATTTCAAGTAGATTAGAAAATATGCTTTCAAATGAAATATAAATTACGGCTGTACAAATTTCTTCGGAATAAAGGACTACTTTTGAACATCTCCTTTTCCGGGATAAAAGTATCCTAAAATATGACCTTAACAACTTTACCAATTTTCATCAAAATCTGTTAACGGGTTTTCATGTGATGCCCGGACAACAAATAGACAATGATTCTAAAAAAATATTTTTTGTGCTCTAACACGTTATTGAAGTGCCCCCTAATCGAAATTTTTAAGAAATATTCCAACACTGAATAAGTGAATCAAGTGACAAATCACTAATACACTGCGACATGTAACAGACGGAACAAAATGTGAAATAATTGTCACTAATAAATATAACGGTTGGGTGATTTATCACTGGTGATATAACGTGACAAAATTAAATAATTTCACGACGTGATCGTGAAATAAAAATAACTATAATTCCCATCGCTACTGTGGAGGTACTCATTCGTATGTTCAGATCATCTGAGTTCAGTACTATGAACATAGATCTCTCTCTGTGGGCGCACTTACGTGTCAGGATTACCAGGATGTTAAATAAAACCCATAATTCGACAGGCACAAGGATACCATCCGTTTATTGCCTGATAACACCCGATTTTATCAATTCAACGTTATTTAGTTGTTTACTCTGATTCGCGATACTCTCAATCTGTCTGTCTTCCTGACAGTTCCCCCTTTCCCAATTTCAAAGATTATCACGAACTTATTTTAGGCTGCACCGATACGGCCATACTGACAAGACACACGTCCTCGTGTGTGAATCGTACTAAATCGCGTCATATTTAACAAACGCTACACAAACAAGGATCTCCAAGAACAATTACGAACCTGGAATAATTATCCTGAGCCACGTACCATAGTCGTCAACTTCAATTATCAAAAGTAATAAGAAACATTCTCAATGATCTCGAGTAAGTCCTTCAATCTCCACGGCTTTCAAAGCCAACCAGCAATCTCCGTTGCTACCATACACATATCATACCAGAGCAAAACACGCATCGCACTTCGATCGTAATTGCCACTGGCGCTACAAAGTTACTGACTCGAGTCCCATCTTATCTTATTCATCAGCAAAATCACTATTAATATCAACATCGACTGGTACATGACCTACAGGCACTCTCATAAACTTTCCTTTACTTTACTGCCAAAGGTTTTTGTTGCCCGAAATTTCGCAAAAATAGCATCAGTTCATTTTTTAGCATTACCACTGCTTCGCAATGTGTTCTCGTTATGGAGAAGAAGCAGCGCAAGAAACTCCATAACAACACTTTTTTTGTTTCGGAACTACCAAGCCATTATTTGCACGATTTTAAAGTCTTTAAGTTCCGCGTCGATTATTTGGTATGTCGCGGCGTCGTCACCGAATCTAAGAATCTCGTCCGTTTCTCTCACTGTTGCGGCCATCACTGACGACTCACACGTCCTCGTGCGATCATTCTGTAAAGACAAAATCAGCACAGTATTTCGTTCGGCCATTCTGACTTCATGAAGTGAGGGAAGTGTATGTGTGTGTATGTTTTGTGTGTGCTCGTAATCCCCGATAAAATTTCACGACTCCCATATCAACTATATTCAACAAACTCAATCATTCCTCAATAAATTAACGGAAGGGCGTTTGACCCTCTCGTTTCCGTATATACTGCTCAACTTTCGTTTTAAAGATAAACCACAATTAACATAACATCAAATTACAACATCAAAATCACCTTCAAGATATTTTAAACCGCTCTTATTAACCAGAATTAAGATACTTTTTGTTATTGTCTAACCAGTATTTACACAGTTTAAGCAATATCCAACCTGGATTTGTACACTTAATGGCGCAGTTCAACATACAGAAAAATGGCTGAAGGTTGATCATCATCATCATATTTTTTTCAAATCAACAAATTAATCACTTTGCTTGGTACACTTATATCACTGATCTCTCTCGGATCCACATACATGCTCACTCGAGCGTTCTCACACAGGACACGCCTTTTTTTTTGCGTTCCCAACCCAAGTGTCACTAAGCATTGTGTTGGCCCAACTGCCTCAACACCATCATGCGAAATGCTGCATTGATTTCTACTTTAATAGTTTGACCTTCAGACAATTTAAACAGTCACGGCTGTTACAGATAAAGAGCCCTTATTAAGCCAAGCTTAATAGGAAGTCAACTAAGCATACTGGTTAAACAATTTATCCCATAACATAACAAGTTAGAACCCTACATATGACTCATTATTTCGCAGCGTGGTTTATTCATTCATCATTAAATTTCAATTCAATCAACAAACAATCATCAGCACCACATCAATCAATCAATCCACTTTTGCATTAATAAAAAGAAAGATATAAAGCTTGACGTCGTATCAACAACTCATCTCGTCATCACACCAACAAATCCTGTTTCAACATTCCGCCTTTCCAGAATTCAAGAAACGGCACCGATCATTAGCGAGAAAGTAATAAACACAATGATTTGAAATGGATTTTTGAATTTAGGATCCAACCTAATTTTACTGCATTCATTATATCTTATCACATTTATTCTAACGCTAATTTTAACATATCCGAATTTTATTTGTAGTACGAATCAAACATAACATTCAAATTCAACTCTTTTAAAGTGAGTAAGTCTGTAAGAGAGTGGTCTGTAGTCAACACGACAGGAGAATGACATTTCATTTATTTTTCATCATAATTGTCGTCAGTTGTCACTTCGACAGATTTTAATACTTACGTCAAAACATGTGACATATCAAATCATAGGGATGGCAATTTTATAATAACCCAATCCCTATCAAAATATTGTCACAAAGTTATGTAGGCAAAACATGAAATGAAATAATGTTACTATTTAAATATGCAGTTACTCTTGCTCATCAATTAAAGATATTAAGTTATCATTCAGTCTACTTTGCAACAATCTGCAATCATATACGCCATCATTGAAGTTCGCAGTAAAAGCGATAAAGAGTTTCAACTACGTAGGAAACGCCAATATTATATTCAAGGATTTTACATGCCCATCTCTCAGATTAAATAAAAGGCAGATATATTCATCCAACTAAAATGTAAAGCTACCAAAGCAAATACAAACTAAAAAAGCAAATACAAACCCGAGTCAGTACTAATGAAAGCGTCAAATAGCTTGCATGTCACAATTGTCAAAATTTATTAAATAATTTTCTCAGATAAAATGCCGTCTTGCAATTTTAAACACTGCTAAAGTTGTTCCCAAAATCAAGGAAAAGAAGATAAGATATATTTTCATAGGTAACTGTTCATTATTTTATTATTTATTTATAATAAAATTTTTGCGGTGCGCTCGGAACACAAAACCTCGACAATTATTCAATTGTATACCAGCTATATATGAAAATCGATTACCCTAAATTAGGGGAAATATGCATGGGTTATTTGAACATTGATCGATTATAAACTTATAAAGAAAAAAAATATTTTAAAAGTAAATAGTTGTATTTATTTAAATCTAAATATCAGGAAATGCAGTAAATGCATAAATACCTGTCGCTGGTTTATTACAAACATAAGATAGATTGTACAAAGGATTAGAGGGAGAAAATAAGGATTTTAACATAGGTAAACCGCGTTGATTGTAAATATCACGTTTGCCTACGATAAAATGCACGATTGAAAGAAAATATTATGTGCTATTTTAGTTCCTGTTTAGCCTACTCAGTAAATTATTTTATTTTGCAGATTACCGATAAATGCTATTATACGAGATAAATGGGTTATTATTATTCCTTAAAGTAGGCAAGATAATGATTGGCCATCCAAATTTTGTTTTGTTTATTTATTGCATTTTAATGAAGTTGACGTATATTATATATGTCGGAGAAAACCCATCCTCTTCGACATCATCGTTAGCGGTCATAGGACCAGTGGGCGACGTCTGGGTTAAGTGCGAGCACAAAACATAATATTCGCTCTCTTCTACTCCGCCATCAGTGGATGGCCATCTCCAACATTTCATGTATTTTAATTATAATAAATGTATTAAAAATTTGGTATTTTTCAATTAAAAATAACTACCCAAAAGAGAAAAAAACCATAAATTAAAACAATTCAACATATTAAGTAGTAAGTAAGAACATTTGACATATTTAGGGGAAGTAAGCCCAAGACGGGTACCCCGCCTAAAAAGGGTAGGCAATGCGACATCGTCAGATTGAACGCTGGACTCGCTGTGAACAGTGCAACAGTCGCTCCGCATCCCGCTCCATCTGAGGCAATCACTAAAAAACGAAGCTAGTAGAAACACCTGCGCAGTGACCAAAAATATTTTTTCGTCTGTTTCGATAAAAAATTGCAAGATAAATTCAGATTGATTTTTGCTTTGGCTTAAATGTCTGTCTTATAGTGTTGATTCAGTATCGAAATAAACTTATTCAAGTATATTTTCATACTCAACACACGGATTTAGAGTTAATATTTGAAGGTTATTTTTCGAATAATGCAAATTTCTAGCTAAAAGGCAAAATGGGTAGGGCAAAATGAGTACCTACTCGTTTTGCCCCTTTTTTACGTGGGGAAATCCACATGGATGCCATGAATACTATTGGCTATGCCGGACTCCTACTGGCTAACCACCACGGGTGTACTCCTCTACACCGTCGGTCAGGATCACGGGTACGCTCTCGCATTCTTCCGCGAGCCTGACAGCGCTGGTCCTTTTTGAGATCCCTTTCTCAGCATGGATCTGGAGTTCAACCATCCCTTTTTCACTAGAAGGCACGCGGCTCATACACCGCGCGCACCTTCTCGAGGTTTTATTTTACTGACGGCTGACACCGAGTCCACCGTCAAGACATCAATTCATGGAGGACGGAGAAGGGCCTGGTAGGCCCTCTTCCGACGTCCTACTCTCCGGTTGCGGATTGGGAGGTTAGATGATATATCCCTCTCCCTCTACGCAGCTTCTTTCTGCGACATAACCTCCTCGCAGAAGGAAAGTCCCACGTCCCAAGACCTCTCGGTTCTGACCATTGCTCTTATTATGGTCGAAAGCGAGAGATAGTCCCCCATTTCTGCGACGAGTTCACGGCGCTCGTCCTCCCAGGCTGGGCACACAAACAATGTGTGTTGCGCCATCCTCGACGCAGCTGCAATGGTACAGGTACTATACGGCACAGGTACTTTCCGAAACAACCATGTCCGGTGAGCACCTGTATGAGCCGGAAGGTAAACAACCTATGTTGCCTGTCCAACCAGTCCTCCAGGATAAGACGGACAGCCTCGACAGTCCAGCATCCGGCTCTTGAGTTCAGCCAGCTGCTTTTTCCACCTTTCAGTCACCGACTGTTGAGCGTGGAACTTCCACTCTTCCATTTCTCTTAGCGAGGGTACAATACACCGGGCCCGGATCTGATCGCCAATCATATAACGAAGCTAAAGCATCCCGCCAAGACGCACGCTGCCTCGAAGGAGATGGTGCGATATCCTCGAATGACTCCGATAGCCATCACCCTCTGAGGTTTTCTTAAAAGGGCGATGGTTCTATCAGTCAGCTCTTCTTCCCATACGGGAGCTCCGTATAAGGTCATAGACCGCAACACTCCTAAATAGAGGCGTCTGCTACTTTCTTTAGGACCCCCGAGGTTTGAATAGAAATGAATAAAAATAGAAGCAAAGAAAATAAGTGGTACTGCCTCTTCTTCCAGGGCCCATATGTAGATCCTCCAAGTGAGGATTGCCAAATGTGGGCCCACGAACAATGTGCATCATACACCGGGTTCGGGTCATTTTTCGTGATGCATGTCAAAAGATTTGAGACTGATAGATGATATTAAATTAACAACTGTGATTATTAGTTGTTATTTAAGTTAGTAATTTTTAATTAGTAGCAATGGTGCCTGGCTACTTACTACATAAAGACTAATTACTACTACTGACTTCAGTGTTACTGGACATTGTTATATTCTATTATGTTAAGTTTTTATGCAATTTAGAAGTACATTTAAGTTGCATATTTTTAGACTGATTATGATGTAGCTAACGTAGAAATGTTCGAGAGCTTTATGTACTTTTAAAACATTTTGAGTAAGTCAATTTTGTAAAAGTCCTACACAATTTGAATTGATTAAATTTTGTGCAAATATTTATTGTTCTATTTAATACTATAAACACATAATCTTTCAATTCTACTAGCTTCTTTCAATTTCCTACCCATCTTAGGCCGGCCTTTCGTTTTGCCCGAGGCCAGTACCCATTTTAGGCCCCCCCTACGGGCAAAATGAGTTTTTTGAAGGTTTATGTTAATTGCTCATAATAATTTTGCTGGTGTAGTTTTAAGTAATGTGACCTAATTTTATCAAACTATACTAAACTCCCTTACACGCATCAACTTAAGTCTTTAGAAATTATGTTATTACCATGCTCAAATTTTAATTTTGCCTTAGGGTACCCTTCTTGGGCTTACTTCCCCTAATATCTATACTTTTTGATAACTAGTGATATAATAATAAATAATTTGCCAATTTAATTGTGCATAATATTTCAAGTTGAAAATATGGCAAAAAATATTTACTAAATTGCGGGAGATTGCGACTTTGTTTTCAATGTCTGGCAACTTACACACACAAAGAAGTATGTGTCTCTACGATGCCACTGCTAGCTGTCAATATGGTTGTCATGCACACATAGTGAAAAAGCGGCTTCACGTCATTCGTTGCATTTCTTTGCGAATGTTATATCTGCCTTTTATTTAATCTGAGGCCCATCTTAACACGTATGAAAAACAGAATGTAGTAAATGACAAGTTTCATGCTAGAGTGACCATGACCATTTAGTCTCTTGTGAATATCTCTTAATACGTAGCAGCACGGGTAGGTTGATCTATCTGTTGCGCAGGTTGCACTACATTTAATGGTGTTGTGAACCAGAAGAATACCATATTACAATTGTATCTTTCACCAACCCTAACAAAGTTCTCTTTACTTAATTAATGTGTATTCGGTACTGAAATAAATAAAATATTAACGACTGAAAGCTTTATGCCAATCCTGTAGGGGCTCGACCATGCACAGGTGGACTCAGTAATCAGCGCGAGACAGCGCTCACAACAGCGCCGCCAGGAGCATCAACAACCCGTTGCAATTTGGAAGAAACCAGCCTCGCTCCACACTTGCAGCAAATAGCTACACAGATTCAAATCTCGCCGTTTTTCCTTAGCTGAAACATTTAAGATAGGTTACTCTTAGTTTCATGATATCAAGCATCATATTCACTGTGACTACTTATCTTGCATTCCTTTTGTGAAAAACCTGAAACCAAACGCTCATTTCCATTTATTTCTCGGATTTTAGTCCTAAGTACCAATGTGCCAACATGTTTTTTAGATAAAGCCCAACTTTGTAATCACACTCCATAATCTCATCATCTCCTTTATGTTTGATTGATTTTATATCGTTTCTCTATGTAAAATTTTCCTTCAAGCTTATTTCAAATGCCATACAAACTGTATTGTTTTTCATTTATTTTCCGATTTGTGGGCAGGTTTGTTCCATCACTTCTGATTTAGCAGAAGGAGGTATTCTATGGTGTGAACTCAGATCATCTCTGCAAACCATGTATCAAAGTACTATGAACATAGATCTCTCTCTGTGGGCGCACTTACGTGTCAGGATTACCAGGATGTTAAATAAAACCCATAATTCGACAGGCACAAGGATACCATCCGTTTATTGCCTGATAACACCCGATTTTATCAATTCAACGTTATTTAGTTGTTTACTCTGATTCGCGATACTCTCAATCTGTCTGTCTTCCTGACAGTTCCCCCTTTCCCAATTTCAAAGATTATCACGAACTTATTTTAGGCTGCACCGATACATACATTATTAGTAACACAATTGGGTTATCCAACATGAGTACTAATAAGACTCCTGTATGCATCCTGTATGTGACGAGGATGTCGTTGAAGGAAGTAACAATGTCTCTGATTGAGGGGAAGAAAAGGGAATACTGGGTCTTATTAAAGCTAGTAAAGAAAGAAAAGACGACAAATATCGAAGTTTCCTTGATTTGATATCCCTTTTGATTCACATCAGTTGTCGTAAAAATGACACTCGAACTGACATCATTAAAATGATGTTAGGCAGGCACCTTTATATTTGAAGAGGCAGTTCCGTTGCAGCTGAGATCTTCTGCTTCATCATTTGACTTCAAGAATTATTGTTTTTTTATGTACATATTGCCTTAATGCAGATATAAAAAAGCCTTTGAACAAAGGCACATTTAGTTGAGACTCTAGCTGTAAAATATCGTATCAAGGAGGTATGTTCTTCGAGAAATAATGCCTGTATAAAATATCACGAAGACATTATTCCTCACTTGTGAAGCCTGTCAGTTACCCAAAACTCCACAAAGCTGATATCCCTAGAGATACCCATGTCGTAGAGGCTATGGAAGAAATTTTTGCTTACATGGATTACTTTCCCACGATGAGATACTCGTTTATTTGTTTGTTTTTTTTAAAGACCTTTTTAAACCTTCATTGAGGCAACATGCACATAAAAAACAATAATCCTTGAAGTCAAATGGTGGAGCAGAAGATCTGAGATGCAACTGCCCTGCCTCTCCATTACATAAAGATGCCTGCCTAACATCTTTTTTAATGGTGTCAGTTCGGGTGTAATTTTTACGGCACTCGTAATCAAAAGGGATGTAAAAGGAAACTTCGATACATGTTGTCTACTAGCTTTAATAAGACCCAGTATTCCTTTTCTTTCCCTCAGAGACATCGTTACTTCCTTCAACGACATCCTCGTCACATACAGGATGCATACAGGACTCTTATTAGTACTCATGTTGGATAACCCAATTGTGTTACTAATAATGTATGTATATCTGAAAAGTATATTTTGTGTCTGCCCCCCTGCGTTACCGACTAGGCTACCGTGCCAAACAAAATAAAATTACGAAAACCTATAATAACATAAGCCCGAAGGAATGTATACCAGTCGCGTTTCCTACAGCGAGCATTAGAGATATTGAGCGAAAAGCAATCTTCATCAATATCATGATGATTTTCCCGTCTCTGCTCAGTTCTCCACTGTTATAAAAAACGCAATTTCTTACTGTTACAGCCGTCACCACTTGGAGGTACTCCCAGCTAAGGTTACAATAAATTTTAAGATAATTTTTGCATCAGATAATGGTCATCACGCTAAATAACTTTAATTTCTACATTTCTGGAGCGTGTAGTTCAAAAACGGTTGGGGATATGGAAAAAGTGTATAGAATTAAAGTTGTAGAGAATTTTATAAGCTTTCATTTCATCTTAGAACATTTTTCGCTACAACGCACCGTTTTTGAGATATTGCTGAAAAACCTAAAATTGGGACCTTTGTCCCCCCCCCCCCTCCCTCCAGCTCGCCTCCTAGACTCCAGGACTTTTAGTATGTTATCTTCCTAAGTACCCTGAATAAGTTTCTGAAGAAATCGGTTAGGTTCCCGCTCACGCACTCTATACCCTCTTTTGAGTCATTCCTTGACTGGACTACATTACATTTAGGATGTCAAACAGTCAAGTTTTACGAGCATTCCTTTACTCCAGTTGTGGCGAGACGCGATAGAATACGCGCTGGTTCAAATGGCGGTGTCTCAGGGCTCCCTAATAATGCTGGGCGCGTACTGTCCCAGACAGAAGCAGGGGCTGTCCACTACAGCCCTCGTGGCCTTCGGGGCCTCCAAGTCTAGCAGTATGGCGAGCGCGCTGGTACTGGGAGCCACTCATGGCGCGTTGTACTCGGATTATGATAACGTCACTAATGTTTGGGGAGGTTTGTTGTCTAACTTTTGAAGTTATATTTCTTAAGGAGCGTTAGGAAAAAATTACGATAAAAAAATACGATGCGACAGACAAAAAATGACATGATGTATGTGCGTAAATCGTGATACTAGGCCATTTTATATTAATTTCTCGGGAAATGATTTAACAAAACTAGGAGCTTGTGGTATTTTGCTTCCCTATATTTGAATCAGTCAATCATCATCGTAATTTTCAAACCATTCTAAATGTAAGATAGAAATATAAGTATTAAAATTTTCAGGATCTTCTTCTTCCATGATCCTGTGGGCAGACTTCGTGGCGAGAGTGCCGGGCAGCCAGTTCTGGTCGGCGCTAGTGTTCTTTGTATTTTTTGTGCTGTCGCTTACTTC
This sequence comes from Thymelicus lineola, assembly GCA_963932265.1. Classification (NCBI taxonomy): domain Eukaryota; kingdom Metazoa; phylum Arthropoda; class Insecta; order Lepidoptera; family Hesperiidae; genus Thymelicus; species Thymelicus lineola. The sequence continues at coordinate 5,027,690 of OZ010694.1, read as the reverse complement.
GACGGTTTGTACTTTTATTTATGTAGGGATTTTGTTAATTCTGAGATTGGATAAGTATATAGCAGAAGGGGTATTCTGCGGTATTGGTTATTCAATAATATTCCTTTTATTTTGCTCCATGATATATTTCCAGATCTTCTTAAGTTCACATCAATATTCCAAAGTACTTCAACACTACGTGATCCATCAAAATCTGTTCTACATTATTGACAATTCCATAATCTAAATATCACATGACATTTGAGCCTCTGCATCAGACAAGCGTTGTAGGATAAAGAGGTCCGTCCCTGGGGCCTGGACCTTCACTGGAGATTCATGGCCTTCTTTTCTCGTGAAGCAGCGGAGTACCTCCAAGTTTAAAAAAACGGCGGTTCTTATTGATACTATTACTTTTTATTCCTGACTGTAGGTACTTTTTAACCAAACTCGACGTTACGGTAATAGAAAGCGTAAAATAGTACATTTTGAAGAACAATAGGCTCTCAGACTCGACGTAAAGGAAACCAACCATCTATAACTAGCGGACAGCCGCGGTGAAGATGGTGTCGTGGTTCGCATGGAGGACACAAAACACATCACAATAACACCCATGATCTGAGTACAAATATTTATCTGTCATATAAATATCTGCCCCGGCCGGGAATCGAACCCGGGACCCCTCGCGTCGCAAGCAGGGTCGCTTCCTAACAAAGGCTACAGACTTAATAATAATATTGTTAAAATAATATTTATATGCAACGATACTAATGCTACGATACTAACTGACTAATGCAAGTTTTTAAATGTGGTCCCATTGAAGTATTATTACTAGCATATAGAACAGACACCGCGAACACCATGTAATATGTCCCAATGCATTGGTGCCACTTGGCTTCAATGTTCAATGGATTCGTTCGATTTTGAAAGGAGAACCGGGGCTCAATTTTGAAAATCGAACCTCCCGGGCGGAACACACATTTTGTTCGAGATGTCTGTTCTAAGACATTATACTTCAATGTGTGGTCCTTGCATTCTTTACTGAAGTTCTAATCTTGTTCCAGGCGTTACTTGTGCAAACAATAATGTCTACATTCACCGGCCGCGCCATGCGGAAGATCACGTGGGCCTTCCTTATTCTTAGTTGCATTCTCTTCGGGATTATAGGAATCATTACACTTTGTACACAGGTTTGTAAATGTATTTTGGCTAGGATTTCCTCCAAGAATGCTTATAGCTTACACTACAGATACCTAAGTATATTCGTACAAACGTTGCTTTGACCCGGAATCGCATTCGTAGCGTTAAATTAATACCTAAATAAGTAGAATTGGTCCATAGGTCTATTTTATTATACATATCTTGTTGTCAAAATAACTTAATCATTTGCATCTCGATTTTCATTGCATAAAAACTGCAACGCTTGTAATAAATCCCAGAATAACCTACCGATTTCAGAACTTAATTAATTGAATTTCTAGGAATAAGTTACCTACTTATCTGTATCTAGACTAGATATCATCTTGTATCTAGACTGAATGAAAGTCAATAAAAGTTAAATTCCGTATCAAGTGACCATACGTCCCTTTTTGGGCGGGATTGTCCCGTTTTCAGGCGGTCTGTCCCGCTGTCGAGAACGAGAACAAAAAAGTCCCGCTTTTCCAAACAAACCATATACCTAATTACTTGTCTACATCAAATACACATTGGTCGTGTTACATTTTTTCTATCCCTTGCCGGCAGACGCCCGATGACAACTCTAATTTATTCTTGCTAAGTGCTGAACCGATTTTGCTGTTATTAACTTTTTGTCGAGAAATTATTTATTAATTTTATTTTCATAACCTTTTTATTTAAGTACAAAATTCCGTAGGCGTCCCGCTTTGACACGACAAAAAATGGTTACGTTAGGAATTATCTTCTACTCAAATAACTACTTTGTTTCCCTCAGGGAGGTCTTTACGTGCTGAACTTCCTGATGCAATGGCCGGTGTCGCGACCTCGCGTGCTGCTAGCAGCCGTCGTCGCCATGACGGTATCGTATGTGCACGGACAGACCATCTTCTGCGAGAACGTTTATTTCGCAGTCGGCGAATATCCTTGCGTGTTCATGAGGATCTCCTGGGCTTTGTCGCCTGTTGTTCTTTTGGTAATATCGCTATTATGTTCGTTGTACATATTGTGTTTGTTGTGTAAGTAGAGCTTACACAACTCTGACGTCACATCTAGAGCAACAATGAGACAGGCTGCATCGATTTTGTAGTTCAAGCAAACCTGCTAGTGTTAACTCTCTAACGCCCCAACTTAGAGTCAATAACGGTTACTTAAATCGTTCCTTAGTACATAATTTGTATGGTAACCATTTACTAAGGAACGAATAAAGTAATCGTCAGTGACTGAGTTGGGGCGTAACTCTGTTAAAATAATGGTAGAGGACGGTTTGATTTTATACTTAGCTTTCTTCCTGTTGGCTTGCGCTAGGCTCTGCGAAACTAATTTTAATTTCGACGATACTTTTTAGTTACTTACGGTATCAGACTGCTTACCGGACATTGCAGGCTCAACAGACACCTAATGTTGATAGGTCTGAGCAACACTGCGACGTGCAGATTCTGTAGCGAGGCAGAGGAAACATCCATCCACATACTCTGTGACTGCCCTGCCATAAGTCACTGTAGAAGTCGCATCTTAGGAGGCCACCTAATCCCATCCAGCCGAGTAAGAGATCTGGAACCCAGGAACATCCTACTGTTCGTCCGGCCAGTAGGACTTGGGAGACCAGCGGGCCTATTATGAATTCTCGCAATCGCGAATATTAGCAATTCATTTCTCGGGCTTTTAACGACGTATGATTGGCTAGAAGTGTCACGTGACTGCTTTCGTAACGAACGTAACGAAGCTTTCGTCGACGAATTTGACGTTTAAGGTCTTAGCCCATCTAAACGACACCGCTCCCACCCAACCAAAGTATGAGAATTCAAATATAAACTTTAAATCGTGCTCTGGATCGGGATGCAACTATTGAGTGGCAAGGTTGCGGTAAGCTTGCTTCCCGCGCGCGGGTTGCTAATTTTTGTTGTTACTGTAAAGTGCACCTACAGAGCACGATTTTAAGTCTATATTTGAGTTCTCATACTTTGGTTGGGTGGGAGCGGTGTCGTGTAGATGAGCTACGACCTTTACACTGGAACTTGGCTGGAATTAAGAGTTCATAATAGACCGCCAGATCTAACTCAGAAACGGGTACGGCTACAATAGACCAAGTCTGGTCGCAGTGGCCCCCGGGATAGTTGTCCCGGGCCCGAAAATTCAAATAATAATACTTTTTAGTTTTTGCCTGTCTATTTAAAGTAAGTAATTAAATCATAAGTGGGATTTTTTTGTAGGCAAGCTTTATTTCCGGGCTAATGACATGGCCAACAGCGGAGACCATCGTTGGCTGGTTGATGATGGCGACGTCGGCCGCGCCCATCTTATTAGTTATGTTCCTGTATCTCGTCTTCAAATTCAGAGTGAGGGTACGTAATAATGCCCCTTATATTATAATAAATTAACTTACTTAATTTCCTTAGCTGGTTCAAGCCCCCTCCTTAAAATCCATTAAAATTAGTCTAAGACTAAGCAGAGGGGCATGAAAAAGACAAAATCCACCACTGGTGTCTCAGCTTAGATAAGAACTCGAAGTGTCTCATTTGGTCGGCGCTACGGATTAACTAAAGTAACTAAACTATATAGTCAAACAGTGATAATGGTCAATACCAAAATCATTTCCTATCGAAACAAAATAAGGTCAGCGATATTATAATTTATCTAGTTTTAACTTATCTTTTGTTGCAGAACATCGTGGGTGACGAAAAATAGGACAAAGTTTTTATGTAAAAATAAATTATATATTACTAAATGGTTTTAATTTTAGAGTTAATATATTTTTGAATTCGAGATATTCCATTGTCAAAATCAAATCAAAATATTTTATTCATATAGGTATTACTGATACACTTGTCGGTTCATTATACACAAAGGTAGTAGATAGTTTCGTCTAATTTTTGAATTTTCATGATCACGGATAACAAACACCGTAAATTAGCTACTTTATAGTAGCGATGGGCCGAGTAATACTTTTTACAACTCGAGTTACTCGAGTAAAAGTAACCGTTTACTCGAGTAATAACTCGAGTAAACTCGAGTAATCTTGTTGTCAAAAATAACGAGTACCGAGTAATCACGCGAGTAAGTATAGGTCGCGAGTAATTATACTCGTCGCGTCGAACTTATTGAGTTACTCGAGTTAACCGAGTCCGAGACTCCGAGTACCTACCGAGCTGGCTAGTTGGGGAATAAATACAAAGATGTAACCGTGTCGAGGTATGATTTAGCCGTATTGGGGCGGCTTAGAATACTAACCCCAATCCCACGCCGGAAGGGTGTCGTAAGAGGCGACTTAATCCGGCCCGCTGGTGGTAGGGCCCCTCGAGGGATTATATTGGTATTATTGATTTTAATTGTAAATTAATACCAATATTACTATTATTATTTCTCCATGGGGTTCGTCTGGATAGCTACCACCCTTGAGCATGAGTCAGCCGCCAAACGACTCTTAGTGTTCCGGCTGGGGGCTAGAGAGACAGTTCTTTCTTTCTTTTTCTTCTCTCTTTCTTGGCCGGCAACGCATCAGTGATGCCTTTGGTATTGCTGATGTCCATGAGCGACGATAGCCACTTACCATCAGGTGGATCGTCAGCTCGTTTGCCGGCTACTTCCATAAAAAAAAATTAACTGGATATCTATCTCCTAAAAATAAAAATGAATTATATTGATCGTTGGTAACCAGAAATCGTGAAAATGGACCGATTTGGATATTTTTGTTTTATACTATTCATGATGGCTTTGGGTATCGAAGTTCTGAATCACATAACGTCAAATCAGGGAATCCGTCCTTCGATACTAATAATAGTACTAGATACACAATCCCATACAAAAATCTTACATAAAAATTTGCTTAAAAACTGTCGCCGAATATCTAGTTGAAAAAAAAATACGTTAGTACAATTGAAACCTTATATCATTATGAATAAAAGTTGTATTCACAAAGCCATGCACAAAAAGCAATATTTTTTTGCGACCAAAGCTAGCTGGTCAACATACATCCTAACAAGTTCAACCTTATACCCAAGGTTTAAGGTAGGATTTACAAAGCACAAATAAAACAATAAAATTTTACGACCGATGTTCGCTCGACAGCGAGTAGCCGACGCGAACGAGTAATGAGTTGACCGAGTAAGATCGTCGCGACGCGAAGTGCGCCGGCGCACAGTGGGACGAAAATCGGGTTTCATAGACTTAGGATTTTTATGTTAAAATTTGTTTGTTTCTTGTCGCAAACTGACGTAGAATCTTTTTAGAAGCCACAACATTATCATATTTATGCACCGCAGGCGACTATAACGCGAAAAAAATTTTTTTTAATTAAATTTGTATGGAACACAACAGAAAAACCGATTTTATTCGAGACTGAGGAGAGTGCCCCTAATTCCCTCTGGTACGATTATTGCCACTATTTTTCTCTATTTTTTGACATATCGCACGTTGCGCGCACTCGATAGACTTTGGGTGAAAAAAAATGAAATATTTTTTTTTATTTTTTTTCACATTGTGCACGTTATTTTCTATGCTTAAGGGCCTTCAAGGCCCTATTTGGTACTTGACACGTTGTCTAAAACGAGCTACTGCAATGCCTTACCTATTTAATAACAGTTTACCGACTAACCTGCCCTTGCATAATAGGTTACATGGTTATTTAATCAGTTACTAATGACGATCCCTGTGTTCATTAATTTATTCAATGAGCTCGACTTAATGTATATAATCTACAAGTTACTCACTAGGTAAATTACTACAACAGGCTAAATTATGTATGGTTATTTAAAGTTGGTCCCAAAAAGTTCATTTCTAAAATCTTAAGATATAAAAGCTAAGGACCGTAGTAACAACACAAGTGACTATGTTAGAAAAAAAATAAACACATTGATACAACTACCCATCCATTTCGTATTCTGAATCGCTATCTGTTTGAGGATCAATGTTAACTACATCGAAAAATTCTATTTCAATATGTTTTGTTACAAAGTTTTAAAAGTCCTAGGGCTTAACTTCCTTTGAGCTGCATCGAGTACATGTCTAGTGGAAGAAATTAATGGGGCAGATGAAAGAAGGATCATGTTCAAAAGATCTTGGTTAGTATTAACTCTGCTAGACTTCCGAGAATGAAACTCCCTGTACCTGCGGAAATCTTTATTTCTAGCTTCTGAGGCTTCTTCGGAAAGTTTTCCGATGGGTACAATTGCTACATTGTCTATGTCAGCACCATGCATAAGGATCTTATGTACCATTGCTGTCATTATAGTACCAATTGTACAGCTCGATATACCTTTCCGTAGTTTTTCGAGTATATTCTTTGAATTTTTCTGTCAATAATTTCGCCCGATGCTATCACTTGTAAAATTACTGCAAATCTTCGTATGAGCTCTTCATCTAAGCCAATAATGGCAGCAGTTTTTTTGAAAACTCAAAAAACAAAATTCTTGCTGTGTTCCCATCGTTTGTTGCTCCTGATCCTTGTTTTGCTTTATCGACCAGCAAACCTAATTCTTCCCGGAATTTAGATTGAACTTCCTTTTTCTTTGCCTCTAATATAAGC